>JAYLWI010000012.1:0-109625 GCA_037355745.1 Pseudo-nitzschia multiseries | reverse complement strand
CCCGTTATCGCAGCAGCAGCAAGCCGTGACCAATGGTGCTAAAACGAAAGCATCAACGCCACCACCGCCATCACCACCATCACCACCAGGAGGAGCTGCTGTTGCTTCTTCTTCTACCGTTTCATCATTGTTGCCGACCTGGATCAAACGGCTGATTCAAACACGGACCTACTCCGTTTACGGGGATCCAATCTGCATCTACATTCGAGACAACTGCGACGACGACCGCGCCTCGAACAATCGGAATGGAACCGGCGACGACTGCACGTGCAGCAATTCCAATGCGTGTATGAATATGAATACGAATACCGGCGGAGAAGAGAATCGTTCTGCAATAAGAAGACGGCCAAGGATCGTGTGGAAAGACTATTCCACAGGCGGACCGGGCGATCCCAGCAAAACCCCTCCTCGAAGTCGACTCCCACGGAAGGCTCGTGCTGGTGCGCGAGGCACACACCCGAGCCGGTGCTTTGAATCCGTCGCATCCACCGGCATCCGCGGCCCATGCCCATGCCCATGACCATGCCAATGCTACCGGTTTTGAGAACGAAAGGGACAACGAATCAGTGCGGCGGCGGATTTCCCCCGGTCGAGAGCCGGAGGTTTCACCATCCTTCGTTCGAGATTCCGGCGACGCGGGTGGAAACGGCGTCACCATTCGTATCGCCCACGAGGTGGAACTAGGACCGATCTATCTCGATTGGCTGACGAAAGCATTGCTGTCCGGATCACCGAATGAAGATGGATCGAGCTAGAACTCTGTTTACCGCCTGGTACGTACCGTATGTATCACGGATTCATTAGCTTTTGGGTGAATTCAACCGTGTCGTGTCCTCTCTGGCAACCTCGCGGTCCGATTTCATCTCTCTTCCCGATTGAGCAACATTGTTCTATGAATACCCGTTGTCTTTTGTCACAAATCATTCTAGAAAGAGCTGTGTATTTATTTCGGGAGGGAAGCAAGAGGCAAAGAACCAACCTCACCATTGCCAAAGTCCGGCATCCAATGCTTTATTCAGTTTCGACGACGATACCGATGCTAGAGATGTCCACTTAGTATCACGACTTCTGTAGTTTTCGACTTTTTTGACGACCGTGGTCATTTTTTTCCAAAAAACAAACACGCGCTATGACACGACGGGAGGGAGACTTTCAAGACAAGTGTGGCGGTTGCAGCATGCCGACTGGCAAACTTTGGAGTTCATGGCATGCCAAACGGATTGTCGGGTTGGAAATCTGATGTGACATCGACAGGAATTGATTTCTGCTTTGACAGTTTCGACGGATCCCGGATGACATACAATCCGTTTCGCATGCCATGAACATACAATCTCAATTGATACAAGGAACAATATCTCCGAATAAACAGGAAGCAGGCAAATCAGGTTCACAAAACTATATTATAATGTCACGCACGGCCTTTCACCTGCTAGCGCAGCAGGGGCAGAAGCTGAAAGTATTGAGATCGAAGATCGTTCAATACCATCCCCACCAATCAGTCAAAACTGGATTGTCTGGGTTTTCGTACTTTGAACTTGTAATTACCGATACCAACAGAAATGCAATACGAGTCTTACCATGAGTTTACATGCTCAATGGATAGTATGAGTAAATCGATTCACATCGTTCGATACAACATCATACTCGTACGAGTACGAGTACGAATGTACTCGTACTTCGTACTTCTAGTATATTGATTAACTCTAACCTTAACTTTCATTAAGAAAATATTGGCATTAACCTTAATTAGGAAAATGCTACCATCGTTGAACTTAAAACTGGAGAAACACAACCAGAAACATCACAACAACATCATAATTTCGTTGCATGCGGCGCGATCTCAACGTTGCTCCGTCCACCCAGTGGATCAACAAACATAACAACATAACATACCTGACGACTTCATCGCCCGAAGCTGGTTTGGGACTACCACAGCAGTCAACAACACACATAGACAAAATACGCAGAGTAATGAACCGTCCATGAGCCACAGATCGGCATCGAAGCACTGTCGTCACCTTCACAAGTATCGCACGCAACAACAGCAAGTCCTGGTGTGGAATTCCGTCAGTCGCTTGGTTTCGCATCATTTCTCGCTGCACCGGCATCCGCGAACCAATTGCAATCGCAATCAAACCCAGAGGACCCACCGCAACGCCGTTGTTCTGCTTGCCAATTGTTCGTTTCACTCGCTCCTCTCGAACGACTTTTGTCGGGGATCCTTCGACACGTGCCGTCGTAGCGTTGAAATCCTCCGATGCAAGCTTGCAACGGGAGCAGCAGTCGTTGCAGCAACGAACCGGAGCGGAGCCTCACGTCTACCCCTGCCACATTGTTCCCATCGTTGTCGCTCATCACAACCGCCTGGTCGGTGCTGATCCTATTGGCTCTCAACACGAGCGGTAGCGGCAGTCTGCTCCTCAGCAACGGAAGGATCCGCTTTCCGACCACTCGTCGGATCGTCAGCAGCAGCTGCAGAAGTTTCGGTGGAAGCACGCTAGTTCCTGCCTGGGGTGGATTGGTGATTCCCACCATGAGCAGTTATTCCATGCTCTTTGCCGAGGCCTTTCATCCCTCGGCGTCGCAATCTACAAAGAGCAACGATGAGAACGACGCGAACCAGACAGAGGACAACGATGACAACGAGTCCACGTGCGAGACCAGTGACAACGGCAACGACGACGAGGAAGATGATCTCATCCCGGAGGGCACGCCCCACCCCGAGGACGATAAGTTGTGGCTCTATCACTACGAATCTACCAATTCGACACAGGACCAAGCCAAGCGCATCGTTGAGCACTTATCGTCGCTGGATTCGCCCCCGTCCGCCTTTTGCGTCACGGCTTCCATGCAAACGAAGGGGAGGGGGACCTCGGGTCGCCATTGGCTGGGGGCACCGGGGAACGTATTTGTGACTATGGGAATACCGATGCAGACCTGGATGACAACCCTGCTTCGAGAACGAAAGATCCCACTGACGCTTCTCCCGCTCACCATTGGCACCCTGGTGGCGGAATTGGTGCAATCGGAACTGGACGATTGCGGCGCCAAAACCGCGGTGGTCACGGCCAAGTGGCCCAACGACGTGCTGGTGGACGGAAACAAAATCTCCGGCACCCTGATCGAATCGTCCGGCGACTGGTTTCTGATTGGGATCGGCATCAACGTGGCGCACGCTCCTTCCGTTCCGACCATCGGCACAGACTACGGGCGTCCCGCGGTGAGCCTCCGCGAGTACGGGTGCGGATCCGAGGATGCCAGCGACGACCACAAATCCTCTCGGGCCCGCGGGCTGGGCGTCGAGTTGGCCCTCGGCTTTCACCGGTGGATGCGGGCCAACACCGAGGACAACGGTAGCGCTGCCAACGCGAATCATCGGCGCGCCACGGCCGAGTCGATCGTGGAGGGATGGACGCGGTGGCTCGACCGCGACGCCGAGTGGACCATTCGGAACGATGGCCAAGCCACTCCCGGGCGGCCCAAGGTGGTCGAGCTCTTGGACGTGTTGCCGGACGGGAGAATCCGGGTCCGAAACAAGGATACCGGCGTCGTGGAGATCCTTGTTTCCGATTATTTCGTGTAGTCTGCGTAATATTATAACACTACAGTCGGAAAGGGATTTCCGTTTCAAACAGCCTATTGCACGCATAGACTACTTATGAACCAACAAAACAAGGCATAGCACCAAGGCAGGTGTGGTATGTCAAAGCTATTCCTGGAACCGACACCAGAAAGAAAAAAATTATAGCGAACAAAACTCTTCTTCTGCTATTTGTCTGTTGTCGTGTCCGCTTTCACTTTCGTGTCGTCGAGAGTCCTCAGTTGCCAGGCCAGCATGGTGGCATCCACGTTGTTGCTGGCGTAACCGTTTTCGGTGATGTGCATGCTTCCGTCCCGCAGCTGCTCCCAGTCGCGGTCGCTGTCGAAGGCCTCGCGGACCGCATCGACGCAGGCGGCCGTCACGCTAAAAACGATTCCATCCTCCCGAACCACTCGCTTCATTTCGTTGATCGCCATGGTCAGATTTTCCCGGGCCTTGACCTTGTCCTTTCCGCCCGACAAATAGATGGAATCAAAGGTCCCCTTGTCCAGGACGGCGTCAAAGAAATTGCTCTCGTAGTCCCCGGACAAATCGCGGGCATCGCACACCTTGAATACGTCCCCCTTCTTTGTGGATTCCGATTCAGACCCGTACACGCTGTCGGTAATGGTTTGCAAGCGCTTGGTACCGAACATGGCCTTGGCGCACTCCACTCCCTGCGGGGCGTAGTCAAAGGCCATCAAACGATGGTATCCGCCGTGATCGAACATGTCTCGGATCGCGGCATCGTTTCCGATCCCGGGAACCAAAACCATCGAGTCCTTGTCGGGAACCAGTTCTTCGAAAAAGGGACCCAGCTCTTCGGTCCATCCACAGTACCACGAAAAGACCTGCACGTTATCGGATACGGACCCGTCGTGATCCTCGGAAGACGACGATTTCGATTCTGCCGCGGGTTCAGGCTGCGCATACGATTCGTCCCAGTAGGCCATTCGTCCGAAATCGGAATCGGCGGGGTCCGGTTCTTCCAGTTGGCGGGTGGTAGATGCTACGGCTTCGATAGAGGAGGGAAGTCGCCGATGATGCCTTATGAGCCACGGAGTGCGGCTGTTGTGTATGCAACTGCCCCCATCCTCGAAAGGCCTACTCGTGGCGTCGAGGAACGACGACGACGACGGCGGCGGCGGCGGCAAGGGGGATAACACCGAGAAGGCCACAGCAGAGCTGACGGATGATACGAGTATCAGCAGTTGTTCTATCCGTGATTGAATCATTCTGATGTTGCGACAGTTGATCTGTTGTTGTAATAGATACAGTTCGTACTCGTAAGAGTTTACTCCTCAATCGGATGTCGCGATGGTGGATGGTGGGGTACATACGAGTTAAGCTCGTAGGTACGTACTGTACCTTACGGTATTGTTAATTGTTACGAAGTACGGTACGAAGTTCGTACGGTACGAAGTACTCGTACTCGTACCGTACCGGTAGAAGACAAGACCAGATTTCAACAACAAATTGGTTTCAGGTCTAAAGATGATATGCAATACCGGTACCGGTATGTGAATACTGTACCCGTTACAGTAATTTTTACCGTACCATACTAGGTGTGTCGTGTGTTTAAGTGTCAAGTGTCAAGGTGATCAAACGGTACTCGTACCTCGTACGTACGTACGTACGTACGTACGTATGTACATATGTACATATGTACGTACGGTAATAAATACCGGTGCTTACCTCCAACCTCCCATAACTGTATGCTGAATGCTGACGTCACGGCATGATTCGAATCCCGCATGCTAAGTTGGCCGGATCTGATTCGTACCGGTATTGGATTGAAACGTAAGATATTGGCTTGATTTTTGCCTCAATGGTTTTTGGCTACCGGTACTCGTACCAGTATCACACCATTATTTTTTGTGGTAGTACCTAAATCCTATGAATGCTGTACACGTAATCTTTCCAACTCAAAAGAACTACAGAATAGAACAAACTACCGTACTACCCGTGCTTTGTAACGATCACTCGCCGAAGGAAGCGTCAAGAGTAAGATCTTACCATTATCAATTGCTTGACGACTCTAGCACGCATCAATCTATTTGCCATAGTGTAATACCGAGAAGTTTGACACTGAGCCGGAAAGATAATAACACGTTGGAGACGTAATCACTGTTGGCAATGAGGCTTGCAGCACAGCTCTTGACCACAATATGCGTTCTCGGACTGTCGGAATCATTTGTTCCGGCTTTCAATGTTCGTATCGGGAGTAGTGGGAGCATCCGCAGTAGTAATTCGATGCTTCTGCTGCCGGAATTCCCCCAGAAAAATCGCCACAGCAGAAACCACATTGTTGTTCGAAACAAGGGCAAGGATGATGCGGACGAGGATACGTCGGAAACTCCAGAGGCAACAAAGATAGAAATAATAACAGCGGACCCCGAAACGCCCCCTGCGACAGAAAAGAAAGAAAAGGACGAAGAAGTTTGGAACACCTCTCTTTTTCCCGCCAAGATTTTCTATCCGCCCCCGGAAGTCTCCCTCGGAATAGAAACGTTGGAAGAGGAAGAAGGTAAAACTACAGGGATTCGTGTTGGTGCCAAAAAGATCATTGAACGGCTCTCGTCCAAAAAGAAGACCAAAAAGATTGCCCCTTCCGATGTGTATGACGAGCGAAAATTTCGTCTGCAAATCAGGATACAAGGGCTAGCGGCGACAGTTGGATTGATGGCTGGGGTTGCTGTGAGTGGATTCAAAATGGGCATTGAAATAGTCAAGGAGGTATGCTACACTGACGGCATTCCCGGGATAACTAGTGCTCCATTGATATCTTTCATGCCTGTATTTGCCGTGACCGCCCTGGGTGGTATTGCCGTGGCTACTTTGGCGTCGCTTGGCCCCTTTCCACCTGGTGTACGAGGCGAAATCGACGAGGTTGATGATGCATCCCTGGCCTTCTTCGATGAGCTTCATTATAGGAGTGAAGATGAACCCAACAAAACCGGTAACGAAGACACTTGGGAAAAGAAAGCGGAGCGTTTTGATCCCAGCTACGCTTTTGGGTTTGTTCGTAAGGCATTCGCATCCATTTTCACCCTCGGAACCGGATGCTCCCTGGGCCCGGAAGGACCTTCTGTAGAGGTAGCTATGGCAATGAGCCGTGTTTGTATGTTCCTCTGGCCACCGGAAACAACCAATATCGAATCTGAGACGAATTCTCCCTGCCCATCGACCAATTCGAATAAGTATACCAAAGAAGATGTCCAGGCACGGATCCGTCGCAACCGTCTTTTGCTGAGCTGCGGAGCGGCAGCTGGGGTATCTGCTGGCTTCAATGCTCCGTTAGCCGGTGTCTTTTTTGCCCTGGAGGTTGTGCAGGCAGCGTTGCCCTCGTACACCATCCCCCAGATTCCTTCGGACCTGCCTGAGGATGATGATTCCTCCAAAGTGATCGAGCTGGAGCAGGAATCTCTCTCGGCCGAACCCTCGAGCATCACAGCGATTTTGATCGCCTCTGTTGTATCGGGTTTGGTTGCACGAGTCTTGCTTGGAAACGAACTTGCGCTGGTTCTCACAAGTTACGAGGTCAAGACTCCTCTATTGGAGCTTCCTCTTTACCTCCTCGAAGGAGCCCTGTCGGGATTGGTGGCAGTGGCTTTCAGCCAATCGGCCAAACTTGCGAAGCGGACGTTCGACGGAGATGTAGGACCTGATCCTGTTCAAAAGGCTTTTGGGTCGCTCCCGAGTTATGCCCGCCCTATACTCGGGGCACTGACTTGTGGTATTGTCGGAATATTCCGTCCCGAGGTCTTATTCTTTGGTTATGAAACGCTCAACGGCTTGCTCAGCAACAACTCTATCCCCACGCTGACATTGTTGAGCTTGCTGGCGTCAAAGATTTTCACGACTGCTGTATCTGCTGGAAGTGGCCTAGTTGGTGGAACCTTTGCACCGAGTTTATTTCTGGGCGGAATGTGCGGGGCGTCATTCCACAACATAGTGCAATCGATTTTTACGGCCTTGGATTCCGCTGGCATCGGTGGCTCTCAGATTTTGCTCCCATTTGGGATTTTCTTCCAACTGGCAGACGTCCCTGCTTACGCTATGGTAGGAGCTGCTAGTACTTTAGCGGCCCTCTTTCGGGCGCCCCTCACCGCCTCTTTGCTCCTCTTTGAACTCACTCGTAACTACGACATCCTCATTCCTCTGCTGGCAAGTGCCGGCGTGGGCAGTTTGGTGAGCGACATCGTCGAAAGCAAAATCGAAGCCAAGAAATACAACACAAAATAAGGATGGTCATAACGGCGATATGACAAGAATCTACAACATTATTTTACCACATTTTTGTTTCTTGCATCACTTTCCTTTCGTGATTCTCATGGAATAGTAGAGTTTCCAAAAAAAGTCCAATTGATTTGTACTCAGTTATTGATGATAGAAATATTTTTAGATAACTTTTATCTAGCTGTACTCATAGTCAAATAATAGTGTAGTGCTCTATATACACTTAACTAGTCACCTGTAATTTTTTCCCCTTGCGTGTATATTATCTTCCTGTAGTGGAAGATTCCATGCATATATAGACAAATTACCCGAAGTTAGAATCATCGGCAACATTTTTATTCATCCCTGACATTTTTCCAAAATGGCGGAGTCAATTCCTCGGGAAATCCAATCGGATGCCGAAATGCGGTCGGAATGTGCTGATCGCTAAGGAAGGGTTTATCAACAAACCGAATAGCACTATGTGGAACATCGTAATCGATATACTTCGGCGTCTTTCCGTCTTGCGTTTCTCCCTCGTTAGGCCACAGCTGCACCTCGTATAAGTAAGTTTTCATCGATTCATCGTATTTTCGATCTAAGATGATGCACTCGTCAACTTCTTCGGGCCAACACCGACCTAGCCTCCATTTCTGGCGCTCCTTGCGAGATCTTGACCAATTTCTCGTGTTACAAACCGTCATAAGATTGTGGGCATAAGGATTGTTTTTTTTGTTCCGAGAGTGTTCGATAAGGCTTAACAGGATCGTTGTGGCGGGCCATTTCGTCAAAGGGATATACGTAATCATCTGTTCTGGAGGGTTTCCAATTTTTCACGTGTTCGTCCCAAGCTGGCTTCCCATTCAGTTCCATAGTCGATAAAAATCTCTTCTCCTTCCCAAATATCGCGGAGTGCCACCACGTCGAGAATCAGTGAACCAGGGTATTGCATCTTCCAAAATTGATCAAGAGAAAAGGACGAATCCAGCCACTGCTTTCCGTGGTTCATATGGTGTTCTGACCATTGCAGCACAGCATTGATTTTGCCGGAGGTTTTGTTCGCGTGATTGATCAGACCAACACCGGGACCGTATGGATACAAAAGCAGCGTGCTTCCTTTTGGTTGAAACGAGTAGTTGACTAAGAGTTGATCGTTTTCGTACTTGATGTTTCGTTTCTTCTCGAGCATTTTTCTCTCCTCAACGTTCTGGGGAGCCATAAAGTTGTTTCGATTTGGATATATTTGCAGCGGTGCCGGCGAGATAACTCTTCCCTTGGAGAGAAACCTATTCGCAAATGCCCCCCTTCCCATGCTCGGATCGGTCGCAGGTTGCACCCGAATATTGTCGGCACAAATCCCATGCTGTTGCAACCATTCCGGAGATCGTATCGGCGGAGGAACAAGTTCTATGTCGAGTTCGGATCGTCCATCATTCTTCTCCTTATCGAGTTCGTATTGATCTCCTCCGTGCCCGTCGTCCCACAGCACGAGTTCTGAGCCAGGTTCCAAGTCTCGAATCACTACCGATGTCGCGCCGTAATACTGCGTAATGGCACCGGCACCCGGATCGAACGAACGATCCAAACCTCCATTGGTGTGAATGATACTTGGATCGGCAGCTGGGCGGGCACTCGCGTATTTTCCCATTCCCATGCTGTTGAAAATCGTAACCAATCCCATGCAGGCGGCCCTCACTGGTCGTCGCCCTCCCAACCACTGGGCGCCGAACCGATAGGACTGCCACGTGTGAGTGTCAATTTCTGTCCCCCTCGACCTGTCAGCATCCGTAAGGTAGATGCAAATGTCCGGCCAGGCTTGCGCCGGTGAACCTTCTTTGAGTGCAAGGGTCGTAAAGACTCCCAAGCCACCCCGGGGAATGGCACTCTCAGCTAAGTAAAAGCCACATTGTTCGTTGCTTTCGCGTTCATGGCTAGGATTGTTTGTGCGCAGACCTGTCGTTGTTGCAGACGGCGACGATCCCGCGGAATGAGGAATCGAATATGACTTATCCAAAGCCAAGTATGACAGCGTTTGCATGCGATACAGATGGACGACGGAATACAGTGTGCCGAAAACGGCAAGGGCAAAGAATTGCCGTGGATTTCCAGCCATTCGACATGCGACTTCGCTGCAACTCCGTCTTCCTGAATTTCCCTTCATGGTCGATGCTGCGCGCCTTTTGGTTGTCCACTGGGTCTGCGTTTGTAAACAACCGATGTTGAGCTTTGCATGAGGGCTATGCCGTGACAAAATAGTTCGTAGATGATTATGCAAAGGAAGCGTCAGTTCAGGTTTGCTCTAACACTCTATTCACTACAATACCGTACGGTACACTAGCGACAAAAAAAAGAAAATACGGCAAAGATGTACCGGTACGGTAATCGAGAAAAGTTTCAATTTTTTATTCTTTGGAACCTTTTTCTAAAATTTTATTCGTTGAACGTTCTCAGTTCTGTGAGAGACCAAACACAACTAATAATAAGAATAATACACTCGTTAACCTTGCACGTGTCGTCGGGACGATTACATTCTACATACGGTACGGCAATCTTACTTATCTAACGTGCCAATGACAAAAAAGTACTCCGTATTACTATGATGTTGTAATCAAGGCACAAAATTCACGTGGTCTACTGTTTTGAGCTGTTTGTCGTTGTAATCTCATGTGCAATACACGTGCGATTAAAATCACGAGTGAAACAATTAGTCAACGTACCGGTACGATTACGGTACGTACGGTACCGGTACGTCTACTTCAGAATTGAATTGGGAGTCTTACCTCATAGTTTGACTATGTAAATGTAAATTTGAAGTACATCATAGGTAATAGCTCTGTAGATACGTAGGGGACAATAGAAATGGCGCAAAGAAAAAACACAGTAAAATTATACGGAGTAGTTAAGACGTCGTACTGCATGTTAATTGAATCAAAATGCGACCCTTTAAAAAATAGTTGGTCCCATGAAAACGAAAATTTGAGGAACATACACACAAAGTCCGCGAATGTATAGGAGGAGCTCACACCCATTGACAATTGATAACTTTTGTATGTGGATTTGATATTTGAAAAGTTTTCACCATCTGAACGAAAAAGAATCAATGTAGGTCCTAAATAATCATAGTAATATCCCGGGAAAATTCTACTCATTATAGTGCTGATGATCCATTCGGTTGCTATGATTCAGAAAGGTCCTTATCCTGTTGTTGTGATGCATCAGCGTAGTAGTACACTTTCTGCTAACATCGACAATGTAAGTAGTAGTTCAAACGGTAAACTAAACATGATGTAAACTGAAGTGTAACAAATTGTTGAGATTGCCTTCTCAGCTACCCAGGCATTGGTTTATTGACAGAAAGCAAATTGAAAAAGTGAAAAGATTCACAAAATATTCAAGGAGTCTGTTGCTTTAATACGCGTTGATCAGGCCAATTTTCGTGCGTAAAAAAACAAAGGGTGGAGCTGCACCAGTGAAAGATAATGTTTGAACTACGCTGTAGATGAAATTGTGTGCTATTGAGTTTTAGAATCAAAGATGACTTCAAGAAGCTTCTAAGCTTGATCTATGATACGATTGGAAACGAACTATGTTCTTTGATAATTGGAATTTGAATGAGAACTTCAAGGAGAAGACTATCTTGATGTTTGAAGACGATTGAACAATGACTGATGACCGGGAATGTGGCAGTGACTCATAACTGATGGAGTGTGTCATTGACTCCTGACTGTAGTGTCTGTGCGTTGTTCAACTTGTCTTCCGTGACTCGAATAGAGAAAGTATCGACCATGATAGCATATTCTACGAGAACTATAGGTTCATTCAAATCCTTGACTGTGAACAGTGTGGTTAAAAATTATTTAGCAAGCCTCATGAGACCCAGTCGTTCCAAAATATACACTCCCGCGGTAGTGGGTGCATATTTTGCAACTTCTTCATCGTCATTCTCGATTCTCGCTTCATTTTCTTCCCTCCCAGTCAAATTCTGATCACAATCCGTATCGCGTTTGTTTACGATGCACTCCACGGGTGCATCAAAGTTGCAGTTACAAAAGAAGGGAATAGAATACCTTGTCGATTCCGTTTTGTTGTAGACCCTGTGTGTGGTCGATTGGTAGGCGTCGTTTGTCCATCGCGCAGCCATGTCACCGAGGTTCACCACAAAGGCCCCGTCGAGAGGTCGGACGGCCTTCCATTGATTCGTTTGGGGATGTTTGACCTCCAAGCCGGGCAGAGTTTGCGCTAGGATAGTGAGAAAACCGCAATCCGTGTCTATTGCATTGATATGTTTTTTGGCAATAGATTCAAGTAGTGACGGAACGAAATAGGAAACAAGCGAAAGACGTTAGAGCAAACCAAGTACTCAAACTACTTCACTTTTTCACAACCATTCCCAGGAAACCGACGAACGTTCCGTCGATCACTCCTCTAATGCTAAGTGCCCTTACGTTCTCCACAACCAGGGTGCTTGATCTCGCAAACCAATTTATCGATGGACGGAGGCGGCGGCGGATATTTCAAAAGTACCATTTGTGCGACGGGAGCTGTGAGAAAAGGATCAAAAAATGCGGGAGGCAAGTTCAGGGACAAAGCAAGTCCCCGTGCAATGACACGAGACAATTGGATCTGTGCCTCCCAATAGTCTTCCATGGTGGATCGAAACGATGGGAGATCGCTCGGGCTCGGCCATTGGTTCGGTCCGTGCATTGGACTGTTTCCGTCGTCGCCACCGTTCGTGTGGATCGTGGATGGCACCAACATCACGACCTTCGTCGTCTTTGCAATCATTACTATTGGCGGTTGCACCGAGCGTAAAGGACTCCTTTTGATCGTCCACACCAAGATCGTTCTTGCTTTCGGTGTTGCAGGTATGCAAGCCATCGGTCATGGAGATATACCCGCGAAAGAGCGCATTGTTCTTCGACGAAAGATCGGACTTTTTGTCCGGGGACAAATCAAAGAGTTGTTTGCTTTGCAGAAGAGCAGACTCTACCAAGTGTGCATCCACGCCGTGATTAATTACATAAAAGAATCCGTGCTCGATGCAGGCGCGGCGGATTTGCGAAGCAGTTTCGGCTTGTTCCTTCGATGGCATTGTCGTCGTAATTTCGCCATTTGAAGCGTCCGTGACACCAGTGTCATCTGCATCGCAACTTGTCCGAAAGGGACTCAGATCAATAATGGGCAAGTCCGAATCCTGCATTGCTGGCTACCCAAGTTTGCTGGCGATCGACGATCGATCTGAACTGACTAAAAATGTAAGATATAACCTCAAGGTTGGGACTGTCGTCGAACTATTCACTCTATTCTCAAAGCATGCAAGCGAACTCAATTTTTGACGGATCATAGGAATGCCGTTAGAGGCTTCAGGAATAAGAGACCACAGCTGAACATGATCAACGCAATACCGGAACGTTCTTCATGTGAGGGGTTATTCTCAACTCGTGTCGAGATCGTCAAAAAATAATGATTCCTGCCGGTACGAGTACGAGTACTCGTACGTACGGCATTACAGTCTCGTATTACTACATAATTCCTATCAAGCTGTCCGCCGGTTCTCTTCGAACTTGTTACTTAATACGCTGAGCTGGGGGAATTTTATGGTATCGTTTTGGATCTTGGACGGCGATTAACAGTGAGAATCCGTGTCATTATCGTACGTACCGGTACGTCGTAGTCGTTGACACTCAAGATACTTTTTTCCCGCAACTGAGTTCGAATGGTTATGTTGTAACACCATGGCTCGTACGGGAGAGCACGTGCACTCGCAAAATCGATGCCTAAGTAAGAAAACATAAAAGGGACTCGTGAGTTTAAAACAGACTCAATGGGCGTGAAAAAGGTGCGGGGAGGGGGTGTTACTTTGGTAATTTCGATGGTACTTTAGTAATTTCCAAAATATGCCGTAGAACTGCTACACGATTTCTAGTAGTGTTTTCTGCTCTGACAATGGCATGATACTAAAGTAATTTCCAAAATATGCCGTAGAATTTGTACATGATTGCTAGTAGTGTTTTCTGCTCTGATAATTGCCTGATACTTTGGTAATTTTCAATGGTACATGATTAGTAGTAGTGTTTTCTGTCGTGATTACATTGCAACAGTACATGTCATACCATGATTCGTATTCTGAGCACTATTCACCTAGCACTAATTTTGATACTCCCAGAAACAGACGAATACAACAGCAGAGTAGGGACCAGAGTGTATGCAAAAAAAGAGCTAGAATTAGTCCCCTGTGACCTATTTCTTGCTAGAGAGCAAGTCATGATGAATATTGAGTCTGCTGGGCCGATTGGGTACGTGGGGGGGGGGGTGAGGGGTGGGGGGGGGGGGGGGGGGGGGCGGGGGCGTATTGTTGTACCGCAGTCCTCGTAATCGCTGCTACATATCGAATTGCAATGATCCAAGTCAGGAGTGCTTGTGGTAATTCAAACGCCATGAATAAACCAGTCCCCTAGATCAGAGCACCAGCACAGTGTGCTTGTAGTTTTTTGGATGGTCGTACTGGATACAACCAATCCCCTAGTTTGGAGCAGCACACTAAAGCAGCACGGTGCTGCTTGTACTTTGAGCAGTGCTTGTAGATTGAGTAGAATGACGTCGTCTTCCTTTCAGAAGGGACCAGTCCAGCAGCAGCGTAAAACCTAGGCTTTGAATGTGAACTTCTTTCTGGCTGCTACAGATTGTCGTTGGGTTGTGTCTGTTGCTGTTTGTTTGCGTCCTGCTACAGACCGACATTGTTGCTGTTGGCTGTTGCTGTTGCTGTTGCGTTGGTAGATGACCGAGTCTGAGACCAAAGATCTTGAGCTGGAGCATTATACCGAGTCCAAGGAGCTGGAGCAGCCTTGCTCTTTCAGGGTGGAATAGTTCAAGCCATGGTGTACTTGCTGAAAAGGAGCGATTCCCATGGTCAAAAGCTTCAAAAGAAGAAGAGTGTAGTCGTGAAATAGGAATAAACATGTAACAACACGATGACGATGCGCCGACAGTAGCTCAAAATCAAACCAAAACAGCCTGAAACATCTCCCCCCCCACACAAACAGAACCGACAGTCACTTACAGTGCTTGTTTGTTGCTATCCCCCATGGCCGAACAAGCAAAAGAAGAAGCGAGTTGTGAGTGATAGGAATAAACAGTTGACGCCGCCGCCGCCGGCCGAATCAAATCAAATCAAATCAAATCAAATCAAATCGAAACACCATCTCCCCCTCCCGGCAACCAAAGGGACCGGCAATGGTGACTTACAGTGTGATAGAATGGTTTCTTGTTGTTGCAATAGGATAGGAAGCAGCGAAAAGGGTCTATTCCCATGGCGGGGGGGGGGGGGGGGGGGGGGGGGGGGGGGGGGGTGGGGGGGGGGGGGGGGTGGAGGGGGGGGGGGGGGGGGGGGGGGGGGTTTGCTTTTTGCTTTTTGCAAAGTGCTTTTGCCAAAGTGCTTTGCAAAGTGCTTGATTTTGAAACAATGAATTACGACAGGGAAAAAACAGCAATAAATCAAGTTTTGTAGTAGGGATTCTACTTGATTCTACACTATATGAAGGAATCAAATAAGCGAAATCCCTGTTGCTGCTGCTGCTGCCCCTGTTGCTAATCCCGCGAGTTTAGCTCCCTCTTTGCCATATATATTGCTCAACACCTGGAGTTGGTAATGTGACAAACCCTTAAAACACGAAGTTACTTATGGTTAACAGGCTAAAAAACAAAAAATAGTTTTGACTGGTGTAATAATGATCCAGATGTAGTAGGGATTCTACTAGATCCTACTGTACGGGGAAAAACCGCCAAAAAGGTTTCTAAAATCCACGATTTAGTAGGGATTCTACTAGATCCTACTGTGGGCGGGGAAGTTTCTAAAAATCCAGGATCTAGTAGGGATTATACTAGATTCTACACAAGTCGTGTCAAGGAATCAATCAATCTTATTAAATTCCTTTCGTGACCCAGAAGTACCAAAGCTACCAGATGTTTTTTTTTTTTTTTTTTTTTTTTTTTTTTTTTTTTTTTTTTTTTTTTTTTTTTTTTTTCTTTGTTTTTTTATTTTTTTTTTTTTTTTTTTTTTTTTGTTTTTTTTTTTTTTTCGATTTTTTTTTACCCTATTTGTACGAATCTATGAGAGTCCCGTATCAACCAAAAGTAATCGATTCCCACGGCATATCGATTCCCACGGTGCATCGATTCCCATCGCGCATCAACGGTGAGCACTCCCTGTTTTTACAGTATTGCCATCGTTCTTTTTCGGTGAGCAAACTCTGATTTCATAAAATATCACACAAGCTACGGGAGCAATTCCTGATCTTAATGATAAACATTTCATGGAGTCTTCCTAACGGAACAGAGAAGAAAACCGTTGGCGTGTGATTCTCACACAGTATATATATATGCATACAGATATACTATATGGTCAACGACCAATACATGTACGGAAATAATCAGCGAGTAACCTCATCACCATGCAACAGCAGTTGGCAACGTATTCATCTCAATAAAAGAGATATCTTGCATTTCGGCAAGATTTCACTTTATCTCATACTTTTAACATTCAACTGATTTATATCCCAAAATTCACACTAGTTGCTACCAACTACTTGTAATCTACATACTAAGTCTGTCTCACTGCAATCTGAACAAGTCACAGCAAGAAGGGATCTGGCATTTCCATAGTCTCGCCTGTAGTTCCGATTATCTGTTGCCAAAAGTATCCAACCACAATTGTCACGCGTAGAGTACAATCGTTTGTCTACTAACACACTAACGCAGCGTTGCTGTTCTTCAGAAGCCTTTGAATCAGACCTTCAACGGACCGGATTCAGAAGGAAAATAATAGATTAACAGTCGCAAGCTCCAAGGTGGCTTGAACACAAAAAGGAACAGGAACGAAATTGAATACAATCCTAGCTGGCGCATGCCGTCGCACATCGTACACGAAGCAGATTTCATTCTCATTCACCGCGCAATTCCTTCGAAGGATCGGAACCGTCACAAATTGCCGAACGTACCGGCCATGGCCGCCAATATATTTGGGGGCAAGAACAACACGGGTGATGTTGAAGTTACTACTGCCAACCCCCCCCCCCCCCCCCCCGATCTTCTCAGTTTTGGATACTGATATGAAAGACGATACTCTTGTATCCCTACTCCGCGTAACAGTGAGGCAAATAACAAGTTGTGTTTAGCTCTCAAGGAAGGCGGATTATGCGAGTGGAATGCATTTCTCGACGCACTTATTGAACCGGATTTTGCACGCGAGCCTTACCTATACTGGAGGGAGGATACCACCAACGCATATCCCTCGATCCATCCAAAGGATCATAGAGGCACTTGCGGAGTTGCTCTCGAACTACAAGAAGACGAGAAAGATGGAAAGATGTAAAATCATATACGTATAAAGAGTTCCAACCATTCCGCATGGAACGTGCCCTCCGTATGCAGAAGGAAAATAATAAATCTTGTAAGTGCTGCTGCTTAATCCCGTGAGTTAGTACCCTCTTTGTAGTGGTACTAAAGTATTTTTAGAAGATTTTCACACACAAGGAGAGGACTTTGTGTGTTGAGCAAATACTTACTTGCTCAACACACGAAGTTGTGTGTGAAAATTTCCTAAAATACTTTTTGAGTTGCTCAACACGGAGGCGGAAAAAAAAAAACAATTACTTAAGAACCAAAAGTGGTACTTCAGTATCGAAAGTGGTACTAATAGAACCAAGAAAACGCTCTGTCGTTATTATCTGTTATTTTATCTGTTACTGTACGTTTATTGGAAAGAGTTATTGTTAAGATTATGATCGGATTGTTTCTGGATCATACTTGTTCTCTCATTTACTAATCTGTCACTTCTTTAGTGTGGGGGCCGGGGCTTCGAACGTTCATTCGATCGTCATCCTTTAGTACCTCTGCTTCAGTGCTTTAAGTATTAGTAGATACCCATTGTGGCATATGTAGAATACACATATGGTTGTAGGTTTGCATGTGCCCAAATTAATACTTAGTGCTCGCACCCCAGGGTTCGTACTACCGAATGTTAGGATCCACGGCATATATACTCAGCGCGTACGCGTGCTTATTTTGGGTCGTGGATTCTCATGTACCTGCTTAGTAATTCAATACACCCTTGGATGGTTCTCGGACTATCCGACTCATACAAATAAATTGGTCTTACCTTCTTATGGTGACTTCCAGCATGATGTTTGGTGGTGTAATCAGCCAGGTTATGTTTTCCCGGTTCCCAGAAGATACTAAATTGCCCTTGTTCAGCCTCTGTCCTTTTAACCAATAGAAACGCATGTCGATGGCCTTGGACCTCTTCTGTTTGATGGTACCATTTAATATGCCTTCTGCCGTGTTATTGTCTGTTTTCATTGGGGTAGCTGGTTGTGGATGGCCGAATTCAATGAGACACTGCCGGACTGGCAACGCCTCTCTTGCATTCAAGAACAAAGACACTACTTCGGCTTCGGCTGCTGACGCCATTACATTTTTTATTACTTTTGCCAACACGAGTATCGGTCCAGTTGAACGTGTTACCCATCACGTCGCCCTAGGTAGTGAATATCCCCCAGCTCGGCTCTTGGCCCCAGGGCACACCAGATACGCCGCGTCGCTGTCCACTCGGAGTATCATGTCACTGGCTCTGTAGACTATGGTGGCATTCGGATTGCATGCTGCGTAATTGAGGAAATAACTTTGTCGCCTGCGAGTGTCATTTGGTTGTCCTTGGCTGATGCTATGTCATTGAGTGCGTGTGGCATCGTGTTGTTCGACTGCCCGTGCATAGAATAGGAATTTTCCCGTGACCTGTTGTATGAATTTGATTTCCTCATTGGTCAACGGGGATGTATCCTCAAGCTTTGCGTATTGTATCTTTGCGCCGTGGGCCGGTACGTCTGCGCACAACGGTCCCGCGTACGTACGTGATGGTCTCACATGCTCAAATTCCTTTAGTGCTTGCTCCATGTAACCATCCATAGACAATTGCACTTCATGCTTATCGTAGTCCCAATTTAGGTGGACCCCTACGTATTGTTTCCCCGACCAGTCGACTTTGAAGGTGTATTTGGCCCCGACAGCCTTGACTAGGTGATCTACGTCTTCCTGTTGTGTGTACTTGATACCAAACTCGTCTACGACCAGGGTGAAGCTGATGTCCCTTTCGTCGTGGAGAAATAGTCCCTCAGTGTGGGGTGCCTTATGGTAGCCATATTGTTGGAGGTGGTCTACTAGGTCATCGTGTGCAATTTTGCCACTCTGCTTTAGTCCGTACCATGCCTTTTTGATACGGGCATATACATAGTCCCCTGCTTCAGTTCCGCCAGGTCGTAGGCTACCCGAATCCGGGGGGAATCATATCCCATCTGAATTTCACGAACTTGGGCTCATCGAGCGTGGAGCATAAATACATGTTTGAAATGTCACCGGTACAGTACTTTGCTCCAGGGGTGGATATCACACTGTTCCAATGGGTCTTGATGGTTTCCATACTCGCCGTACGGGTTGATACGTTGCCATGGTACTCCAAATTGGGGGTCTCCGCCCGCCGTTATTCTTGTCCTATATGGGTCGGCCTTTTCTGGGCGGATGGCGACTGTGTATCGGGGGTAAGTTACTTTTCTTGTGTATGGTACTTCCTGTCTATGTATCCAATCCAGCACGTCCATCCCTTCTATTTGGTTGTTCTGGAAGCCCTGGAATAAACGCCCAAACTCGTCTTCACCTGATTAAAACAACACAACCACCCCCACACAACCCAACACACAAATGAGCAATAAAAATAAATTTAATCATAACTCCTGTATGTGTGTCTTCGGGTGTTTGATGAGGTCTCGATAGGCAGCCCACTTGTGTAAGTCCTCGTCCCATATGGAGCCCCCACATGCGAGTTGGGGTTTGTAAGACGGCGCGGGCTGCCTACCATGCGTCTGTTTCGGTACTGGGAAACACATTGGGTCTCGCAGGAACGTCCCCATAAGGGCCTTGGGCTTACTAGCCTTGGGTCTTGAGTAGTATTGGTCTAACTTGTAAAATCGGGATATTTCACCATGAGTATAATCCGCATTGTCCCCATCAGTGAATTGGACCTTGTAGTACTGGTTGGTTTGGTCGTAGCTGGTTACCTCTCCTTCATACCACCCAGAATTGAACTGTTTCCTAATGATCGTGCCTATTGCCCACGGGTGTCCCCGCCGGGCGCTGAGTCGTTGAGTAGTCCGCGGAGGTGTCGATTTGGAATTGTGTCCACTTGGCACCCTTGGAGGCTCACGTGTAATTGAATTGCGCCCAATTGACACCCTTGGAGGTTCACGCGCATTTGTGGCGGGCACCCTTGGAGGTACGTGCGAATTAGTGGCGGGCACCCTTGGAGGTACGTGCGACTTCCCGGTTGTATTTGTTGATTTCGTACTGGGCCCGATTACGTTCTCTTGGGGAGCCGGCTCTCCACTTATGTGTAGTAGCTCTTGGATACTCCGTAGGGCCTCATTGATTTGTGTCCCTTGTTCCATATAGGGAACCGGCGGCTGGAGCTTATTGGTTACATCCTTTGAGTCTTGTAGGATCATAATCAGTCGATCGGTGGATGATGTTTGTGGCATCTGGGCTTTTGGAAAGAAGGCCACCGTATTGCTTATTCTGGTGGCCCGACTCGTTCCCCCAATACATGTGTAATTCTGGTAGTGTTTTAGCGCTGGACCTACATAAAATCCTCTCGTCCCGTGGTCCTGCCATGCTCCTTGCTCTTGGGTTCTGTCATGGATGATAACCCTACAGCCTAAGGGAGCCATTGGGTGTTTGTTGTAGTCATAAATCCCATGTCGTAAAAAAGTGTTGGTGTGGAGGGTGCGTATTTTGTGTGGTGCGGCGCCTTGGCACACCGCTGGATGGTGCTAGTTTGAGGGCGCCGGCAGAGTCATGGAGAGGAATTGGAATGTTCCGTGGTGTGCTACTAGTAGTGTGTAATGTGTGGGGTGTGTAGCTTAGTTAGTTTGCTCTTGATGCACGTCATCCTCATTGTTGCGGGCCTGTGTAGGGCTGCTGGACAATGCGGTGAGTCTCTGGGCATCGCTCCCCTCTGTCTGGGGCTCCTCGCTTGGCCAGGGTCTACCTATGCGTCCATGCGGACGCCTGGGTGGTCGCTGGCCAGCGTCTCTGCATTGTACCTACCTACCTACTGTGATATAATTGCATACATACCTTGCTAGTAGTTGCTTGTGTCTCGGCACGGGTGGTGGGCAGGACGGCCAGCAGCGGAGCAGGGAGCGTGCCTCCCACATGTCCTGCTTTGGCTTGTCCTATGCCTTGCCCAACAGATTCATTCTACCGTGCTTAGTTAAGATTATTAGGTACGTATGAGTTTAGTTGCTAATGCCACTCGATTTTAAAAGACTGGTTATGAGCCTCTTTTTCATGTGTTATTTTACACACTAAGCCAAAAACTGCCCGACAAGCAACAAGAAGCACCTGCCTATGGTATTGTATCTCAGGCTGTAGAACCTCCAAAAAGTTGGTAGCACAGGTAGATGAATTGCCACATTAAGGGCTCTTCATTGATGTATTTCTTGTGTTGAAAGTCTAAAAATCGACCGAAAGCTATAGTAGGATAATTGAAATTTAAAGAGAATGTGAGCATATCGTGAGATTGCTCTGTTATTGTACTATTTTGTGTAGTGGACCGGTATTCCTGTAACATTCGTGTTGTAGGAATATCTTAACCGGTTCATGTGCAACTCGTCATAAGACAGAGAACACATGATGTGACGTAGATATCTTGATACTTGAAGTCATTTTTATCTCTGGAGGAGTATAAGTAACTTTTCAAGTGTAGAATGGGTATAAATCCAGTAGAATGTATGTAAGTACGGTACGCGTATTTTTGACCAACAGCACACCCCTTGATTCAACACTTATTGATGAAAGGAGTGTTGAATTACAAGTCGGTTCTCCATCTTGTAGAACTCTAAAAAACTTAAGTGTGAGCTTGGATATCGAATCGGAAGATTGTAATCGTAGAATCAAAAGATTGAAGCATGAGACATCAATGAGGAAGGAGAGGTGCTTGAGTATGTAGTGGTCGCGAAATCGACGGGAAGGTTAATTGGAGGTGGTCATATTACCTTGGAATTGATTGGATGGCTATCAAATCATCAACTAGTAGGAGACAGTAGGAATCGATATGATTGGAGAATCCAATCGTATAAGTAGAGTGAGCAGCATCGAAGACGATTGAAAGATCTTGGAAATGAATGGAGTTGGAGGGAATTCATATTCATATCTGACTTGGAAGGAAGAAGATCTATCAATTCCATAAACAAATATCAAACGCTGATGAAGGGATTGAATCGTAGAATCAATTCCATAAACAAATATCAAACGCTGATCTTAGGGAGAAATGGAACATCGACAAGCAATTGATTGGGGAATCATGTAGGGAGGGGCCGTATAGACAAAACGAATGTTCGTGGAGTTGAAAGTGATGATATCCAAGAAATTGATTTGTCTTGAGTACTGACTAAGTCAAAGGAATCGATCATAGTGGAATCCAAAATTGGAGGGAAGAAGAGATGTGCTTGGATAAAGCGGAGGGGATAAATAATAGTCCAAGAGCGAGTATGGAATTCGAACGGGAGACTTGGTGGAGAGATCAATTAAAGGTAGGATAAAGGCGAACGTCGAGGATTGATTGCTGCTCCAGGCTGTAGGATAGAATTGTACGTTGAGAATGGAAGAGCACAGCGACGTATTCATATCTTTGAATTGGAAGGAAGAAGATCTATTGATTCCAGAATGAATTATCAAATGCCAACGAAGGGATTGAATCGTAGGAATTGGTTGAGTGTGGAATATGATTGAGAGATCATAGGAATCAATATGATCGTATATCAATATCGTAGATTGATTGATCGTGATAAGGAGTCGTCCGGGAGGAGGAATTGAATTGTCATTCAGAATGGGGCCGTAATCGTTCAATTGATGAGCCATGCAGTAGTAATCAAATCGGAATTGTAGAAGTCGAGTGATCAAAACCCGGCAAAGGGGATGAGACATTTAGGATTGAGATCTATTGAGTAGGTGCCGAGTAGGTGTCATACCGTAGAATAGGATAGGATTGGTCGGAGGGAACTCAAGGAGAATATGAAGTCAAGGATTGTAGATCATACCAAAGGATGGTCGAAAGACTCCTTCTGTTTGATCGTTTGTCTTGATACTTAGTCACGAGAACCGTTGGTGGTGCGTTAAGTAAGGTCTGTGAATTTGTCTGAACCGGCACCACACCCCTTGATTTGACACTATTGATCGATCTTGGAAATGAATGGAGTCGGAGGAGTGTTGAATTATCAGTCGGTTCTTTGAGGTTGTGTTCAGTGGGATCCTTGTCGCGTGCGGGGAGCATAAGTAAATTGGTGGAGGTTTATGAGGAAAACGCTGGAAGTTAAACACAGCGTCATACGGTTATCCAATGCACACCCCTTGAGTCAGATGCACACCCCTTGATTTAGATGCACACCGCTTGATGAACACTTATTGATTTGAATTCCATGGGTCAAGAGAATTCCATGGTTGTATATGATAAAAAAAACCGTAGGGCAAATTCTATGGTCCTATCAAATGCCATGGGTGTAGAACCAAAGGGAGTCGTAGATGCCAAGGATTGACTCAATCAAACACAGTCCAATCGTAGAATGGGATCAGAGATCGAATCACAGAAATTGACCGAGCATCGAAGACATCAAGAGGGCGCCATTCTAATGAAATCCCATGGTTGTGGATTATACGGAGAAGCCTGAGGGTGTAGGAGATACACCCCCTGATTCACAAGCAGGGGAGAAGAATGTATGGGCGGGAGGCACTCAAAAAGGGGAAAGTGAGCAAGGTGCCAGTTGTAGGGTGGCGAAAAATGCGCTTGAGGTGCGAGGAATTGGCGGACGATCGAAGAATCGCCCACGGAACGGGAGAGAAAATGATGGTGACGTGGGATCAAATCGGAACAGACAAACTGATGGTGATCGTAGACGAGTTATCAAGCGTAATTGTTGTAGATTTGTAGTGGCGCAGATCGAAGGATCGATTGTAGTTTGAAGATCAAGATGATGGCAAACAAAACATCAAGTTGTCTCGTAGGAGTAGTTTGATACACCAGATTTTCAGTATTGAAGTCTGGTGTAAGAGCAGGGAACGTCGCAGCGCTTGGATAAGAGTGATGATTTAAGGCAACTAACTATGGATGGGGAAGTTGCAGTCGGTTGCAATTTTCAGTCAACAGTATAGTAAAACCAATTCATCGGTAAGATGTTAGCATGCAAATGATACATCTTTATCTTCAGGGCATCATGATGTTGTTTGGAGAGTCGGAGGAAGATAGGCGGATGGTCTGGTTTGAAGCAATTCCTGTGACAAAGAGGGAATGAATAGTCTCTGTGTTTTGATTGAATGGGACATGAGAAGACAGGATCATCAGCGAACGAGTTGGACAATGGGAATCTTGATGGTGGCTTGAGAGGGACAGTAGCTGGTTTTGGCGAGCGATGGAACGTCACAGTTTCGCCCTGAGGGTTGAATGTCCATTGTAAGTTGGCTGGCGGCCCTGAGAGAGATTTGACAGGGGTCGCTACAGCATTGGAATTAATCGTCTTGGTGTGAACTGAGCCGGTAGCATCAGAAGGAATGGTCGCATTGACATTCTTGGCTTCAGCGGGTGTGATAGGGGCCAAGATGGGTGCGTCCGGGGGAGCGGCCTTCGGTGTGGTATATTTTCGCTGTAGTAAATTGGCAAATTGGGCCCTGGATGCAATGGCAGATGGTGGGTCTCCGGTGTAGGCTTGCATGAAGAGGTCAGGGCGCCATTTGTTTTTGAATCTCCAATGGGTGATAGTGAGTTCAAATAAGATGATAGGTTCTTCATCAGTGTTGGTTCCAATCGCATGCTTGGCTGCTGCATCAAATTCTGTTTTGTATCGCATTCGCTTGCGAGACCCATTGTTTCTAACATGTTTGATAACACATTTGTTGAGAAGATTGGAAATGTGGCCTTTCGTGACTTCATCTGGGTCTATTAGATTGATAGCAATTGCCAAGAGTTGTGGATTCGGTGCTATTTCTAGTGGTCCTTTTTCTTCTTTGCCGTCACGCGTCACGAAGAATTCTGAGAGTTCATCTTTGCCAATTATTTCAGAGTAGGCTTTGTTAAGTGACGTGGCCGCAGTTGGGTTGCTAGCGCTTGCAAATTGGAATTCAATTCCAAAGATTGGAGTCCAGTCAAATGGAGCCAGCATCGTACGGGTCGTCGTCGTCGTCGTAGAAAACTGTTCTTGTGATGTAATTAAAAAGGCGTCGTCGTTGATGATACGGTGAGGCGGTACAATGGGTTTAATGTGGGTCGTGGATCGAAATATTGGATGATCAGGTTGTGATTAAAGCAACTATTGGAGGATGAGTTGCAGTCTGTGGTGTAAAGAAGTGCTTGGCACAATCAAATGGGCGTCGATGGTCCTTGGAACGGATGATGGACGCGGAAGAAGATATGGATTATTGCAATCGGCGTGTCTGGTGCAATGGGTGTTTATTAAAGACGACGGTGGTCTTTATGTTGTAACTGTAATCCAGAGAGCTGGTTGTGGGTTACAGAATTAACCGGTGAATTAACTGCGGAATGTCCGTCGGAGAAACAATCGTCCGATCATTGTTTGGAATATCGAAATATTGAATGATCGGGTGTTGTGATTAAAGCAACTATCGCTATCGGAGGATGAGTTGCAGTGTGCTGTTGTGGTTTGAAGTGGTGTGTAGCACAATCATTGGGCGTCGATGGTCCTTTATGTGGATGATGGACGCGGAAGAAAAGTATTGATGGGTGATTGCAATCAAAGTGGCAAATATCCTAAAATTCTCCAGGAGAATCATCTCCCGTGAAAACGTAGCTTATTTACTCCAATGCTTTGGGAGGAATGAGCACACTAATAGCATAGGTAGTAACGATTCACATGTTTTTTAAATTAATCGGTGCTGTTTTCACACCTCTGTGGTTAATTTTGGTACTGTTTTTGCTGTAGGAAAGCTGTAGGAATGCTGCGCGGACAGGTTAAAACTTAATGGTCAGTGATACGCTGATGCTCTGTAGATTTTGGTACACTTTCTACGTGTCCGAGAGGTATTTACCACTAAACTCCTACCCGGTAGTAATTACCGTACGTACCGGTATGAATCAGCGTCCTCTGTCAAACGCACATGTTCGTGAATTGTCCGAAGAGGGCATCATCAAAGGGAGGAAAAAGTGATACGGTACGAGTACGAGTACCATACGTACGTACGTACTCGTACAAGTATCTGTGATCTAACAGTAATTTACCCCGAGTTGGTGCCGTTCTTTCACTCCAGAATCTTGATGCAAACCAAGAACGACCATGGAGTCTAAGATGAAACGAGGCGTTCTGGTATCTGTCTCCTGTAACAATGTTCTGCATCTTTCAATGATACTACTAACGGTAGCGATATCGTGGCCGGGATGTTCTGATGTACGAGTTAATGCATTTGTACCTTCTCAAGCGGTTGCGCCTCGACGTTTTTCTACGATAAGCCCTTCAATGAGGTCGCTTTTGTCGAGTTCAAGGCTTTCCAACAGTAACAACGACGACAATAACAACGATAGCAATGGCAATGGCAATAGCAATAGTTTCTTCGATTTTGAGTTGCTCTCGAGACGATTCGAGAGGGCCGACAAGACCGAACTCCGCAACGACGCCAGTATCGTGGCCTGTTACGTCTTGTGCAGGTTCTTGGTGTACGATATCACCTCGGGAGCCAAGATAGAACCGGGTTGGAACATACAGGACTTCATATGGCTCAGTGGCACCTTTTCATCGGCAACGGTACTGGTGATTTACTATACGATTGCGGGCTTGCTGAGCCGGTCCTTCGAGCAGCAGGATTTTATGGTGCGATCATGGACATCGATCGATGACGAGCCATCGGACCCGAACGATGTAACCTCTTCGTCGATCGTCCGGGCGCTCGTAAACGTTGCACTGTGTTGTCCGGTATGGTTGGCCACGGAACATATATTTGGATTCGGACCACCCGACATTGGCGGAAACACGCTAAGTGTTGCGGTAGCAACCGGATTTATTGGGTTTGGATCGTTTATGGCGTTGGCAAAGACACTCACCTCTGGATTGAGGTGACAACAGCCGGTATAAAAACGGAGAGGATTCCTTCTACCGTTTGTAGCTTGTGGATGTGATCGGGATGGGATAGTTTGCCAGACGGCAATCGGAGTGATGGATCATGAGTTTCTGAGTCCAGAACAAAAGCTTTCAAGTTGAATGACACATCGCCAGGCGAACCTAATGCTTGAAGTGTTTATAACGACCAGTAGCTCAAAATTCATTTGTTCGATAATGTTCTCCGAACCACAAATTATACTATAACGCAACGAAGGAACGGGAAACTAGGAAAAAGTGATTGCACTTGATGTTGTTCATTACTTTGTTAAACATACATTTTATGTAGGGTTTGATTTTGACTCCAACTCAGCTTTCAGGACGTGTTTGACTATTCCTCTTCTGTTTTCTTTTCGTCTTGTTGTTGTTGTTGTTGTTGTTGTCGAAGCTGGTAAAATTTCCATTGGAGTTGTTGCTGGACCCACGGCTCGGATACGGGTCCCAAGTGCATTTGCTCCTCTAAAGATAAATACTTCGTACCCCGAAAGCCTCCCTTCTCCTTGGATGAATGGCAATCGGGACTGCCGCACTCACAGTAAAACCATGGTTCCGATCCACCAAATTCCCCGTCGTTGTTTTCGTCGTTTTCCCAGGTAGATTCGGTTTCCCCGAGGACTGCAAGTGCGTCTCGGACTTCCGGTCGGAAATAAAAGTAGGGGGTGTCATCGTCCAGTGTGGATAACTCTTCATCATTGTTCCATGTTGTCTCGGTGTAACCCAGAAAGGTTGCAGCCAGTCTTTGATTCTCGGATAGTTCCTCCCAATCCAGATCATCGATCGAAGTTGCTGTCGAGGAAGAGGATACAGATGCATCGTCTTCGCCATGCCCGGTGCCGTCCATTTGATTCTTGTAATAGTCTCGCTTGTTACAGTCCCATGTTGCTTCGGTGTGACCCGTCAGTCGGACTACCGCTTCGCGTTCTTGCGCCGTCAGATGCTTCCATTTCTTCTCGAACACGGGTGGAGTCTTGGCGTTTGCGTGGTTCCAGAGTTCTTTGGTATACCCCAACACTCGGCCGGCCCATTGCACCTTGGATGGCAGGTCGTCCCACTTCCAGCGCTTGCTGTCAACAACAACAGCAACAGCATCGGCTTCCTTCCCGGCTTGTTGGCGCGTTCCATGTCTACTACATCTCTGCTCGTCGGTGGTGGTGCCAAAGAAGTATCCAATGGGGGTTCGTTGGCTGTCGCTGGTCGGAACAACGTCGCCATTCGACCAGTGCCACCGAACGTAGTCCGTCGTGATCTCCTCGCCGGGTGCGACCGCACGACGAGCCTTCATGCGGTCACAAGGATCGTTCTTCTCGCGTCCTTCGTGTCGTGCCCGGATCTCGGCTTGAATCCAGGAGGGTCGGGCTGTTGCTGTTGCTGTTGCGGTCTTCGAATCAGACGCGGCTACAGCCACAGCTACAGCTGCGAGATCATCGGGTTCGTAGCAACACTGTGTCGGATAGAAAAAGTCGTAGGCCGTGCTAGAAGGTCCACAGGCGTGGTTGACGAAATGACCGGGTAACTCGAGATGGCGCGCGCCGATTGCGCACATGGTGGGTGGTCTCTGCATGGTTTCCGGAGAATAGTCCTCTTCGGCGTTATCGGACACCAGTCCCTCGTCAAAGTTCAAAACTTCGAATCCGCGTTCCGGTGGAAAGATGTGGTCGGGATTGGAGGGAGGAGCAACGAACTCTACAATCACAATGTCGTTCTCGAAGATCTCGAGTTCGTACAATGGGCTGCCCGTGTCCGTGTTCGTGTTTGGAGGGTTCTTGAGCCCCGAACACGAACCGTTCGGGGGAGCAGGGTTGGAAAAGTCCTCGAGGGTAACGGACAGGAACGAAGAGCACTCGGCGGCCCCGTCCCGGGGTTTCAATCGCAGGGGGGAAGCCTGCCACGCGAGAAATCGATTGGCGAATGCCTCTCGCTCCGGGGACATTGGCGCCCCCGACACCGGCGGTGGACGAAAGAGTTGCTGGTGATTGGAGGGGCCCACGGGGTCCTCGATGATAAACTCGTGGGCGGCAACATGTCGATTGGCGTGCATCGAAATTCCGATGCGATCCCGGATCTGGAACTTGTAGTCCTTGGTTTCCGTGTACAGCTGGATGCAGTAGACATTCCATGCTTCGTGACGGTGAATGCCCTCAAAAATAATAGGTTTGGGGGTGGGGGCCGATGCCACTGCTGTTATTTCTCCAAGGATGTTATCATCTGCTTCCTCCCGACTGCTTTCTTCGCGAGCGTCCTTGTGTTGGCCGAAAGCAAGAACGGTCATGGTTGTTATATTCTTATAATAATATTATTCTACTCCTTGTGCGAATTTGTGTTCTATGAGTGAAGATTCGAACGGGACGTAATGGAATGGAATGGAATGGAATGAAGACAGAGGCGCTTGATATCATGACATTTTGAAGATTTCAGATCTGCTTTTTTGGAAAGCGCTTGCGTGTCATGGCATGATCTGTGCCATGACCTATCGATATGGCACGGTGCTTCAAAGACACCAAACTGTTCATACTACCGGTATGACAATACCATTGGGAGCGATTGATGGGACGACAATATAAATACCGGCGTGTGATACGAATCATTGGCACTTTCAACATTCTTTCTTACGGAGTACTCCGTATTCTTTAACATACCTTATTCTTTAACAAGTACTATGTAACTACATACCCCTCCTCCGTTTTGGTTGGCACGTGTCAACCCCTCTCTAAAGAAAAATTCGAGGCGCGGGGAGAATTTTTCTTTAGATAGGGGTTGATTCGTGCCAACCAAATCGACTCCCAGTAGTATCGGGGGGGGGGGGGGGGGGGACAGGGGTCAACTTTACACTTTCAAAAGGTACAACCGTACACTTTTGCAATTTAGGTACTATCTTACTATTATGATCTATAGACTATATGACTACAAAAAATATCCAACCTTCCAGCGAACCTTTTACTTATGTTCCTTTCTCATTCCGCCACCACAATCAGATATCACCAATCCTTCCTCACCTTCCACGTGTATCTTCTTTATCCATTCAACAAACCTATAACACTTCATGTTTTTTGTCATCCCTTCCAAACACGACAACCACCTCTCCGTACCTGTATTTCCTTAGCTAATCTTTTACTTAGTTTTCTTCGTCCTTCCTCCTTTACCATTAGATTTCACCACATCGTCAATATCCTCCATGTGTAACCTTTGTTTTCCATTCAATTAACGAATCACACTTCCAGTTTTACGTCTACCCTTCATAACTCGACAACCACTACAATTTTTGTGACCACAATCGTCGCAAACTTCACCTTCGTTACGGTTCAGAATTTTCCGTAGATGGTACGACGCCGCCTTCTCTTCATCCGAATCTTGGTGATTACTCGCCATTAAGACAGTGTAACATCCTGCAATTGTAATTCCCGCCCCAACCTGTACGAGTGTGTCTTGTATGTAATGTCCTGTTTTTTGCACCTCCTCTGTTGATTGTGCTTCAAGCAACTCGGCGAACGGCAAAGACTCCAATGTTTCAGCCAATGTTTTCACCGAATCGACAATTACCCTTCTCATCGTTTCTAGGTTTTCAATGTTCGTCTGGTGATGACGAATGTGCATACAACGCGAACCAATCTTTAACTGCAGTGCAGTCCAATTTACTTTTGCTATGAGTCTGTCGATCGCCTTGTTTCTTTTGTTCTCTTCTCTCACTGCTGTTGGAAAATTATGACATGTTGGATATGGATTGTTCACATCATAGCTGCTATCACTACTGACATAACTGTCTTCTTCATCTTCATTTGTGTTGTTTTGTGTATGGTTATTACCTTCCCTGCCGGCTCCTGTATGGTTGTTTTCTTCCATTTTCTTCGTGTTTGACGTTAACAATTGGGTCATACCGTTATGTTTGCCATTATCAGAGTTGTGGTTCGTTTTCAATCTTTTTTGATGGTCTGCCTTTCCCGAACTCATATTGCTGGTTTCTTTATCACTCTTCCCCTCATCTTCGGTGCCTAATTCTCGGTCATACACCACAGCCTCCGCCGTACCATCATGTAATCCCTGGAGAACTTCCATTTGTCCATCGAAGTGGATTTGTTGCTGTTCCATAGCGCCACACTCCTTTTCCACACACTCTGGAAGTTCACTAGCAGGTGTTTCTTGGCGATCTAAACAGGATCGCCCAGTGCTACATGAACCGGTGGAATGACCTGTCGGACTCCCAATTTCTCCTGAAGACTGTTGTACATTAATTGAGCCCAATGCCTTTGTCTGTGATTGTGGTATAGCAGTAGTTTTGTTCGTTAGTATCATTGTCCTAGTTTATAATAGCTCATTGGTCCCATCAATTCTCCATCTAATTTCACTTACAATCGGCATTTTATTTTTGTTTGCTGTGGTTGCTTTTGATCATTTAGTAAAATACGAAATACAAAATATGATGAGTGATTTGTCACCAAATGATGGGGTAAATAATGTACGAGAACCTTTCTCCACGTCTTTCTTACCTTATCATTTCAATTATGATCCCACTACATTACACGATCCATTGGCATTCTGGCTCGCTTTATTTGTCCATATGTCATCCATTTTTTTTCATGACAGTATAATTGATGCAACAGTCACACTGTCTTGTTAGTCCGCAACGGATCGCTGATTCATCCTTCTTAACGAAATGATATTTCCCAAAACAGGCGCCAACCGCCCATATCATAGTATTTATTCTTCCGTTGAACTCATACTTAGCGATATGTTTACTAACATACCCTCTGGCTTGCTTCTATTACTATGGCTACTTTCTTTCTCGACTGAACTCATGTTACAATATTTCTCCTCACAACATCAGTTCCATAGATTGACAATTGCAGACGCCGTCAAGGAAGTATGGATGTTGACTCACCATCAACCATGGAGAATGAGGTCAATGATGACAATCGTCCTCTACCATCAACACCTACCACTACCGGTCTTGCTTGGAACGAAGCTACCTCATTATTTGTCAATACAGGAGACCTCTCTCCTGTTACTGCAGGCATGTTTCTCTCCCTTGCCGCTGAGGGTGACAATACCACATCCACCAATGACTCCGTGTCGCCTGATCGAGCATTACTCATTCAGCGCCATCGTACTATCGAAAACTTATCAATTGCATCACCGCGAAAGCAGATATTCAAGAATGCCGTGTCTTCAGCTTATGTAAAGAACAAAAAACAACAACTGCATTGCGACCATGAACTTCAACCATCTTCTGGTTTATTGTCGGCTAGGAAACAGTTATCATTTTCGCCACCCACTAATTCAACAGCCCCTAAGGCTAAGGAACAAAGCACTCTGCCAAAACCCTCGCCCTCAGTTTGTGTTGGTAAATCAATCGATCCACCCAAAAGCAAAACTAAGAATAGTTTGAAACCTCGTAGGCCAAACTTCAATTGGAAGACTGCCCCATCGCGTACTTTTGAGAATCTTGAAAAAGCTTGATCCTTCATAACAACCAATTATCCGTTGCTTCGCAAAAGGTCATCGAAACCCAATGCGCGCTACCTACCCAACGGGACTACCCACGAATATCAGTGTTTTGTCGCCAAAACTCAACGAGGTTTTTGTCGTGCACACTTAGAGGAAAGAATTGGTCAATGCTTTGCACTAAAGGTGAACATTGTTGGTGATTGTGCATGTGGTGGTGATGGAACACTAAATGGTAGGGGTGTCTCTCCCCAAGATGCGCTGGTTCTGAACTCTGTTATGAAAGATAATCCCAAGCTCAAACCCAAAGCGATGGCAGGAGAGGTTCTTAAAGCTCTTGTTCAAGAAGAGAGTCCCTCGGTGTCATCTCCTGAGTTGAGGTCCCTGCTTGCAAACAAACTAAAGAACAAGATAAAACGTCAGTTTACAAGAGAACGGATGTTGGGTACCAGATCCTCAAATGTCACTAACCTTAAAGATCTTTTTGAAACCAAGCAAATGATGGGGTTGACTTTACCACAGCATCCCAATCCATCAATCAAGTCGGAAGACAATTTAAAACAATGGGGGTCATCTCTATTTGACAAAGGATACTTACGCGTTGCACCCTGTGATGGGATCTCTAACATCCGTTCACAAGCATATAATTTGATGACAATATTGCATTCAACCAATTCCATGCCCCCAAACAATGCTAGCAATTCTGAGAAAAATCTTTATGCACATCTTCAAAAACTCCAAGGGCAAAGTAAGAAAAGCGATGACCAGGTTTGGGACAAGATTGTTTGTTTCTCTTCTTTGTCTCTATTGTACAATGTTGTCCGATGTCGAATCTTAAGCTACCAAGTAACAGCATCTGCAGATGGATTTCATGGAACCTGCTCCAACGACTGGCATGTGTTGACATTTGGAGTCTTTGCGCCCAAGGAAGATGGATCACGGTCATACCGCCCATTTCTCTTCATTCTTTGCCCAAGTGAAAAAGAAATTTACTTCACTGCAGGACTCTTGGTTCTTGTCCGTTTTATCGATGGGCTCTTTGGTGTCCGTGACTTTAATTTCGAAGGAGGAATAGTAACGGATCACACCGAAGTATTTGTAACTCCGTGTACAGTTGCATTCCCATTCTCAGTGAACTTACAATGCTTCCCTCACATTCACCGCAAATTCCTCATTGGCAAAGCAAACGGTGATTATAGCACACACAGTATGGACAAGAAGTGGTTTCAGGGTTCGGCAGCGAGTGATGTACAAAGCCTTTACCAATGCATTTCCAAACCAATGTTTGACACACTTGCCAAATTAACCAAAGAGTCTTGGTTGGCTCGTGGTGAAAAAAGGCTAGTTGAGGTTTTTTTCAAATCATATATTAACAAAGAATACTTCAACGTGTGGTATGTTGGATCATCTGGTATTGCTGGATGCATTCCGCAAAATCAAGCCAATGAAAGGGCAACATTAGAGTTAAAAGGGACCTCCAAATTTGATGGTCTATGTGCCATTGGGAAAAACATAGGATCTATGCTCACAGAAGAACTTCCGAAGGCTATATACATGATGTCTCTCCAACGAACAAGTCTTTGTCGCACATTCCCAATACTAAACAGTAACCGAATCTTCAACAAGAAATCCAACTTTCATATAAAGTTTGCTCAGTACTGTTCTTTGGTTGACAAGCAAATCGACATAAGAACTGTCACTGAAGGTACTCCCATATGGTATCTCAACAGCGAAGATTCCCTTTGAAAAATGGTTACTGCTACCCGAGTTGAAACTTACGAGAAATCTGTTGCTGGCACCAATAGTCATCTGTTTGTGCATTCCGAACGACATCTTTACATTGACTCGGTTCACAGTTTATGCAAATTGAAGTGTTCCAGAATGGGTATTTCTTCTGATGGAACAATGCAGCGATTTTATGAGGGATCATGTGTTGCGTATCTAGAGAGCCGTTGTTGTGTTCACGCCGCTTACCTCCAGTATGGAAATTCAACAGAGATGAAACAAATGCTGACTGCCGTTCCAAATAGTAGACCTCGTCGAACCAAAATTGGACGTGGAGTAGGGTACAAAGGAGAGTTCATTCAACTTCTTAACCAGACCGGTACCAATATGCACAATGCCACTAAATGTCTCATCAACAACAGCGTAAAGAACAACTTCATGCGCAGTATTGCTAATAACCCAGCAATATCAACACTTGTTGTCAAGTTCAACATTCGTCAACGTAACCGATCATTTGTTGACAAGCACATGTCATTGGTCAAAGAAGCGCTAAAACATTCATGTGATATTGCTGATGTTGCTAATCAGATGGTGTCGAATCCTAGTATGTTGGATGATCGTAATTTCATGACTCATGCGATGCATTTGTCAAGGCAGTACTCTATAAGTGTGGAATCGTTAGACAGAGCTATTCGTTAGATAGATGATATGACAAGTCAATTTTGTCATGTTTGTATGTGATGTGGATAAAACTTACATAGTTATTAGTTAATGTTACTATTATTTGAAATACGTAGATACATTATTCGATGCCTACAAAGCTTAAGTCCATTACCGGATTCATTGCAACCGAATAGTTTTTGTATAGTCTGGAAAAAAGGTTAATGTTAGATTCCAATAACGACAGAGAGTTCACACAATATAAGCAGTTCTTCCCCTTACCCTTCAATGTGTTTGCATGATTCATCATTCAATATTCGAAACATACAGCTGGGTTTCTGTGTCACCTCCCAGTAAGTTCTACCCATTGACTTGTGAAGAGAAATTCCATTCTGTTGTTCAATTTCAAACAATAATGTGTCCTTGACAAAAACATCCTTTATATTCAATTCACGGTGACCAGTAGATTCACATCCAAGTGTTTCCATGCATGTTCGAAGATATATAGGTAAATGGAGAGCCTGTGACGCAAACTTCATCATCGTATCTAGATCGCCAACCGGAACTGGCTTGACATTAGAACTTGCTGTGTCTCTCATAGTTGGATTCAAGAAATGATTGAATGAAGCCGTTCCCTTTGAAGGAATGTTGAGTTGAAGCAAATGAATACCACTGTCTGGCAGTGCCAAACCAATCATAATTGTTAACCATTGGGATAGGTAAAATCTGCCAAAATCAAATCCATTGATACCAGATGATGATTGAATCCGTTTCACAGCACTTTCCATTTTTGTATGTATTACATCAATTGGTAGATCTTGTGCATGTTCAACACCGCATTGTTTCAATGCATTCATCCAGCATATCAAATCATAACCAATGTACAATATCTTTGAAAGCCTCAAATCAACAACATCTTTGTTGGTAGTCACAACCAACCCATTGGAGTCACAGTATGATGTACAAAATGCATTCCATTTTCTATTGGAACTGCATTGAAACCTAGGCTCAATTCCTCCCTGATAAACACCTTCCCCTAGCAACCTTGTAGAACTGTCGGCAAATTGGTACCAGGGGTGAATTTCACTCATAGAGTACTGAAAGTCAGACAAGATTGTATATACCATGACTGGGCTGTTGTAGAATGATGCAATGAAACTCAACTCAATCATTTGATCGAATGATAAGTGATCCTTGTGGTTGTACATTGAATGTAGCATGGTGGACATCGATATAGTTCTTGAGGCACCAACTGGAAGCAGCAAAATTTCTCTCACAATTCCTGTGCCGGTTACAAGTTCGCAATTCCTCCATGGCAAAGATGAATGAAGAAACAAATCTTTATAATCAAATGGGTTCAGAAGAAAGCTCGTAGGTAAAGGTTTTCCTTCATATTGATTCCATACATGGCGATACTGTGCAGCGAGGAAGGATTTGTACCTTTGTATGTGCTGGACAACACGTTCTAACTGATGCTTGTGTGGAAATTTACTTGAACAGCTTCCCCGAAAATTACACAACATTTGGAACAAGTAAATTCTTCCCTCACCATCTTTAAGGTACCAATTCCCTGCCACAGTTTGGGAATAGGCATAAGTAGAGTCATTCAGTGTGTCTCGATGTCGCTTACCCTGGCAAGGGTAGGGGAAAACCTGTGATACAACCAGAGTGACAAAGTGAAATAGTGAGCTTTTTGCTCCCATTGCATTTCGAAAAGGAATGCCAAATTGCTTGTCACGTGAGAGATGTCCACCAAGAGGGCATCTTTTGGCAGTCATTTGAATATCCTGTGCTAAGTGCCAAAGAAAGTCCATCATTCTAGCAACTGTTGCTTTCACAACCACTGCATCATCTCCTAACACATCAAACTTGTCTGTGTTTTGAATGATACCTGTTCCAAAGTGAATTCCAATCTCCACAATTCTATTATCTCTTGTACGCCGAGCATCAGGAATGCATGGTGATTTCCCATGGAACAAGACAAATCGAAACAGCTTGATAAGTTCACCCTCAAAATATGGCTGACACCGTTGATATATTGCAGACCCTGGTCTTACCACATCAAGGATGTTGAGTGGATCAAGTCGTTGAAGAACAGATGAAGGAATTTTGATCAAGTTTGAAGCTGAGAATTGGTCTGTCAATTCAGAACCTTCACAACCAATGGACCTCCAATGATCATAATTAACCAACCCACATGCTGAGTAGAAATCTGGATTGGAGAATGACATTTCATGAATGTGGTCCAGAGCACAGATGCATAAACAAGAATGTACACGGCATTGTTTGAGGTAGTTACTGGGAGCTATTATGAGAGAATCCCAGTGTTCAACTTTGTGGGAGGTGGTAAGTTGATGGAAGGATAAATCCTGAAGTGAATGATGAGTTTCAGATGGAGAAACTGTGTCAAGTAATACTGTTGTTGATGGAACAATTAGATTTGGATGGGTGGCTTCAATGACAGATTCCTGATGATGTAGATGTGGCAATCTGACTGTTGGTTGTAAAGCAATTGAAGAATTGTCGTGAAGGGGCATTTGTGACGGCCTACTTGAATAGTTGCTGGTAGACTTTCGCTTCCTCATTTGGAAATCAGGTGATAAGAGTTTATCCACTTTCAAATGCATTTCCTCCTGTGCTTTCAACTCTAGCCAAAGTTTGAACACTTTGTAACGTGCAGTTTGAAATTTGAATTCAACTGATGCCTTCTTGGTATTATATTTCACCTGCCTTGTTCGAAAAGCATTGTTTGCAAGGGATGAAAAGGATTCGTAAATGGTGTGAGCTATAGTGTCATTATCCAATGATGACACACGAGCTTGCATTGTCTTTGACAATTCCACATGAGATTGTTGTATGCACTGTGGAATGATAAAGTCTTTCGTCAATGACTTTACATCATCAACACACTTGAAAACCAAACAAGTATGAGCAAGGAGGGTGACATATGAAGGCCTTTCAGGACACTCAACACAAGTATCAATTAAAAACTGCATGGGGACTTCCTTTTGCTTTCTTTTCCTATGCCCTGTTGCATAGACATTTTTATCAATTAAGATAACTTTGTAAATCACTTCATACAACACAAATCCAAGATGAATATGTTGTAAACAAAACCAAATACATTTGCGAAAAGATTTAGGCAAATGAAATCCTTGCATTGCTACCCCTTCAATTGTCAAGTCACCATCATCAATGGGAAACTCCTGATTGGTTGAAACCGAGTTCCTACGAATTCGGTGCATAGTACCAGCTTCAGCATCCTCCAGCGGTCTGTAGAGAAGGCACAGTGAAGCTTCCAGTTTTGCAACCAAGTTCTCGGGAGCTTGAGACGATTGTGCAGAAGGAACCACATATTGAACACCAAATGAACGAGTACCATAATTCCCCTGAACTTCCCAAGTTCGAATGTTTTGAAAGAAATCAACCATAGAAGTGGAATTGGAATTCTTCTGCAAAACAATGGCACAATTGTAGGCATCTTGGAAGAAATGAATCTTTCGTTTGGCTTGTCTTGACCACCTGTGCAATATGCCAAAACAACCAAGGGAGGGAAGGATGCTGATCATGACTTGTTGAGATTTCATTGCAGCATCCTTTCTTTCTTTCCTAGTGAGATTGTCTGGTGGACAAACAACATTTGCAAGAGCAGCATAGAAAGGTGTATTCGGTTTCAGATGTGGGAAATATTTCTTGACTGTGACTAAAAAGTCGCAGTAGCGAACTTCAGTTTGGCGACAGGAATCATCTTGTGGAAACAAAATGCAGAGAGCATGGGGGAAGAATTCTGTTGTGGCAGACCGTACTTTGTCAAGAAAGATTGCAGGATTGACAATCTTAGGGCGACCACAGACTATGCTTTTGCTTGTCGAAGACATGTTTGATCCGAACTAGAAGCTGATGCGAAGGTGGAAGCTGCTGTCGAAGTGGAAGCTGCTGTTGAAGTTGAAGCTAGTATTGAAATGGAAGTTGCTATTGAATTCAAAGCTGCTGCCGAAATAGAAGCTGAGGCGAAAGTGGAAGCTGCTGTTGAAGTTGAAGCGGGTATTGAAATGGAAGTTGCTATTGAATTCAAAGCTGCTGTCAAAGTAGAAGCTGAGGCAAAAGTGGAAGCTGCTGTTGAAGTTGAAGCGGGTATTGAAATGGAAGTTGCTATTGAATTCAAAGCTGCTGTCAAAGTAGAAGCTGAGGCGAAAGTGGAAGCTGCTGTTGAAGTTGAAGCTAGTATTGAAATGGAAGTTGCTATTGAATTCAAAGCTGCTGTCGAAGTAGAAGCTGATGCGAAAGTGGAAGCTGCTGTTGAAGTGGAAGCTAGTATTGAAATGGAAGTTGCTATTGAATTCAAAGCTGCTGTCGAAGTAGAAGCTGATGCGAAAGTGGAAGCTGCTGTTGAAGTTGAAGCTAGTATTGAAATGGAAGTTGCTATGGAATTCAAAGATAAGCTGATAATGAATTGGAAGCTGCTGTTGAAGTGAAAGCTGATCTTGAATAATTGAATTAGAAGTTGCTATTGAATTGGAAGCTGCGGTCGAAATAGAAGCTATAGTATTTCCAATCCAACTTCTTGTTAATGGTAGGATTTGTACACAGCGACGTGAGAAAAGAAAAACTTGCGACAGTAGGTCAATGGACTCGTCGCGCTGCAAGAGATCTCTGTTTCGATTGCTTGTTCCGATTGCTCGCTTGACCGAAGTTCGATAGAATTTCCAATCCAACTTCTTGTTAATGGTAGAATTTGTACACAGCGACGTCGGAAAAGAAAAACTTGCGACAGTCGGTCAATGGACTTGCGCTGCAAGAATTGCGCTGCAAGAGATCTCTGTTTCGATTGCTCGATCCGATTGCTCACTTGACCGAAGTTCGATAGTACTTCCAATCCAACTTGTCGTTAATGGTAGGATTTGTACACAGTGACGTCGGAAAAGAAAAACTTGCGACAGTTGGTCAATGGACTTGCGCTGCAAAAACTTGCGACAGTTGGTCAATGGACTCGCGCTGCAAGAGATCCTGTTTTGATTGCTCGTTCCGTTCCGATTGCTCGGTTAACCGAAGTTCGATAGAATTTCCAATCCAACTTCTTGTTAATGGTAGGATTTGTACACAGCGACGTGAGAAAAGAAAAACTTGCGACAGTTGGTCAATGGACTCGCGCTGCAAGAAGTCTCTGTTTTTATTGCTTGTTACGATTGCTCGCTTGACCGAAGTTCGATAGAATTTCCAATCCAACTTCTTGTTAATGGTAGGATTTGTACACAGTGACGTCAGAAAAGAAAAACTTGCGACAGTCGGTCAGATAGATCGATCCTATTGCGATGGCTTGTTTCCCTCGACCGAAGTTCGATAGTATTTCCAATCCAACTCCTTGTTAATGGTAGGATTTGTACAAAGCAACATCGGAAAAGAAAAACTTGCGACAGTCGGTCAATGGACTCGCACTGCAAGAAGTCTCTGTTTTTATTGCTTGTTACGATTGCTCGCTTGACCGAAGTTCGGTAGAATTTCCAATCCAACTTCTCGTTAATGGTAGGATTTGTACACAGTGACGTCAGAAAAGAAAAACTTGCGACAGTCGGTCAGATAGATCGATCCTATTGCGATGGCTTGTTTCCCTTGACCGAAGTTCGATAGAATTTCCAATCCAACTTCTTGTTAATGGTAGGATTTGTACACAGCGACGTCGGAAAAGAAAAAATTGCGACAGTCGATCAATGGACTCGCGCTGCAAGAAGTCTCTGTTTTTATTGCTTGTTACGATTGCTCGCTTGACCGAAGTTCGATAAGACTTCCAATCCAACTTCTCGTTAATGGTAGGATTTGTACACAGCAACGTCGGAACTGAAAAACTTGTGACAGTCGGTCAATGGACTCGAACTGCTATTGTCTGCAAGTATCTGTTGCAATTGCTTGCTGTCGCGGTAGCTATTGCTGTGTCTGTCCACTTGGCTTGCGCTCCTGTTCTTCCTACAGTTTGTTTCGCAGTGGACAGAAGTTCTATAGTTTTTCCAATCCAACTTCTCGTTAATGGTAGGATTTGTACACAGTACCGTTGGAACTGAAAAACTTGTGACGGTCGGTCAAAAATGATTCGTATTTTGACGATCCGTATTTGCTAGATGCGCTTGACCAAAGTTCGAAGTTCGATAGTATTTCCAATCCAACTTCTCGTTAATGGTAGGATTTGTACACAGTGCCGTCGGAAAAGAAAAACTTGCGACAGTACGTCAGATCGATTGATCGATCCGTATTTTGATTGCTCTTTTCCCTCAACTGAAGTTCGATAGTATTTCCAATCCAACTTCTTGTTAATGGTAGGATTTGTACACGGCGACGTCGGAAAAGAAAAACTTGCGACAGTCGGTCAATGGACTCGCGCTGCAAGAAGTCTCTGTTTTGATTGCTTGTTACACTACGATTGCTCGCTTGACCGAAGTTCGATAGAATTTCCAATCCAACTTCTCGTTAATGGTAGGATTTGTACACAGTGACGGCGGAAAAGAAAAACTTGCAACAGTCGGTCAATGGACTTGCGATCACTTGCTGCCCGCCGGTACTGCACTGCTGTTACTGTGGGTGTGGCTTGCGCTTGCGCTTGCGCTGTTGTTGCTGTTGTTGCTGTTGTTGCCGTTCTTGCCGTTCTTGCCGTTATTGCCGTTCTTGCCGTTCTTCCAGATAGGGGGGGGGGGATTTCCATGGTCGATGGAGGATATGTGCGGTGTTGATTTTGGTATTTCCTGTACCAATAGCAGTAGGGATTTGGGAGTAAAATTGTCAGTACTTAATTCTACAGCTATTGGTACAGAAAATACATATTAAAGGAGTATCACGTGAAAATCCAAATGCAACAAATGTGGTGCTGTACCGGTAAGTACTAATAATGTGTGTGTGTGTGGTGGATTTGGCTGTGTGCGTAACATTATCATGTAAAGGTACGTAGCTACTACGGGTAGTACTGAATTTTAAAAAAGAACAATGATTCACGTACCATTATGTAGAAATAGTACTGAATTTTAAAAAGAACAATGGTTCATTTTTTTGGTAGCGAAGAATCTGGAGAACAGAAGACTATGATCATACTTATCGTAGGTATTGTTGTAGTTGAAAAGTGTATGGTAAAAGTGTATGAATGTACCAAAAAAAGTGTGAGATTGACCCGGTACCGGGGGGGGGGGGGGGGGGGGGGAGTTTTCTTTAGGATGCTTCCTTTTTCTGAGGGCCGGGGGCCCTCAGAAAAAGGAAGCATCCTAAAGAAAACTCCCCCCCGATACTACGAGGAGGAGAGCAAGGAGGAGGGGTAGTTAGGTATGTAATACCATGGTCGTAAGGGAGAGCACAAAGGGAAGGAGGGGGGGAGCTTGCTAGCGAGCATCGGTTGCTTGTTGTTGCTTCTGTTGGGGGGGGGGCTTCTTGCTAGCGAGCGTTGCTCTTTCTTCTTGTTGCTGCAGTTTCGCAGGGGGACAAGGATAGACCTGCTCTCCCCACAGTCTACCGTGTTGTATGTGTGAAAAATTACTTTAGTACCGGTTTCGCTACTAAAGTAATTTTTCGGACTCCGTGTTAATCGAATCAAAAAGTATTTTTAGAATTTTTTCACACACAACTCAGTGTGTTGAGCAAGAACTGATTGCTCAACACACTGAGTTGTGTGTGAAAAAATTCTAAAAATACTTTTTGATTCGATTAACACGGAGTCCGAAAAATTAATTTACCGGTACGGTAGGATCTAGTACAATCCCTACTAGATCCTGGATTTGGGAAATTTCCAGGTTCAGTAGGATGTACTAGAATCCCTACTAATCACGCATATATTTTCAGCCGTGCTTACCGGTCAAAATTGTTTTTAGTGTTTCTCCTAAGTAATTCAGTGTTTTTAAGCGTTTCTAAAAAACCGTCGCCAGGTGTTGATCAATACATATGGCAAAGAGGGAACCAACTCGCGGGATTACGATCAGCATCAGGAGTGATTTCATTCGCTTTGTTGACACGTTTGTAGAATCTAGTAGAATTCCTACTACAAAGTGGATGTTTGCTGTTTTTTCCCCGGTTGTAATTCATTATTTCAAAATCAACCACTTTGCAAAAGCAAATCACCCCCCCCCCCCCCGACCATGGGAATAGACCATTTTCGCTGCTTCCTTTTCTATTACAACAACAAGAATCCCATTCTACCACACTGTAAGTCATTGTCGGTCCTTTGTTTGCTGGGAAGGGGAGATGTTCAGCCTGTTTCGATTTGATTCGTCGTCGACCGCGGCATTTCTACTATTCCTACTTTTGATCTCACTACTTCTCTTCTTCTTATTTGTTTCCTTTCACCATGGGAATAGCCCCTTCCAGCAAACATGGTTCGAAGTATTCCCAACCTCAATACCACAGCACCAGCTGCTTCTGCTCCGCGGACTCGTTCTTCATCTGCTGCTCAAGATCTTACTACGTCGTCTCAGACGAATCGTCGGTCGTCTACGAATGCAACAACAACAACAACAACAACAACCCATCGTCGCTCTGTAGCAGCAAGGAAATCTTCATTCCCCAACCCCTACAGCAGGAAGAAGAAACCTCCTCCCCCCCCTCTGGATCTCCAATCGCAACTGCTGGAAAGAGGAAAAAGCGCGCACGGCAAACCCCTTGTCTCTCTGCCCCGGCAATTGCTGCTCCTCCACCAGCTATTGTCAATCCGGCTGCGGATGCTCTTTTAAGTCTGGCCGGTGCTCCTCCTTTGATTCCGACTGCTGCTGTTGCTCCTCCTCCTCCTACGATTCCGTCTCCTGCTCCCACTCCTTCTCCTGCTGCTCCTGCTCCTTTCATCCCGGACGCTGTTGTTCTTCCTTTGAATTCGGATCCGGCCATTGATCCTTCTACTACTACTACACTGCCGCCAACAACGGACGATCTGGTTCCTACTGTATCATACGATGAAGAAGAAGAGGAACAAGAGAGTGATGGAGAAGTGGACACTGCTGTGGTCGCGGCAGCTGCTGGTGTTACTGTTACAGACTTCCATCTGCCGTCTGTAACAAATCCAACGATTCCAACACTCTCAGTTGACTCTGACCATGACTTTTGCGATGCCGCTACCGCCGCTGCTGATGGGAATTTTTCTCTTGGGGCCATTCTACATGCACTGAAGCAGAATCCCACAGCTCTGGGGACTACCACAGAGAGGATCAAGGCACTTACCTTCAATACTACGGAACACGAGAGGAAAAAAAAACCGACTGGAGTTTGCATTCTTCAAATCACTCGTGGCTCATCTGGAGGCTGCCCCACTTGTTGATTACATTCCAGATCCTGAAGCACCGTTGATGAAAACCCGCCGGTTCTATGTTCTAACAAGGGCTCCTATTGCTCCGAACAAGAGAGCACTCGTCAACTGGTGCATGCTGATTCACTCATTGGATTTTTACAAGTTGAAATACCGGGGAATGGATTTATCAAATGATCCAAGGCTTTTTGCGCAAGCTCAGTATCAATCAGGGGTCATCTCTATGAAGTTCAGGTGTCTTTTTGCTACCTTCCGGAAGAACGGAATCACCTACTCGCAGACTCTAGATTTCAACGAGGCCGGAGGATTCCAAGCCTACTGGAAGAATATCTTCAAAATTGCGAAAACCTACAAGGCGGACTATGGCACCTGTCCAAACAAGGCTCAGTTTGATGTCAACTGGTACAAGAAACGGAACAAAGCTATCAAAGATCCAAGCAATCCGTTGGATCCGTTCAACAACCTCGAACACTTTGTTTGGTGTGCGATGGAGAACATCATGACCGAATGGGCTCTTCGCGGTTGTCTTGAGCCAAGTTCTATCGTCAAGGAAGACTTCGAAACCGGTGTGTTCACTGAGGGGGAGTTTGTTGGGATTCAATACATACGACTCAAGCCAAACTACAACGGACAGAAGAAAAGGAGTCTTTCCCTCAAGAATCCTGTGCTGGATGATCGCAATACCAAGAAAACTACTCTTCCATGTCCATACAACTGCGATCCTATGTCTACGTATCAAACTACCATCAAGTTACTCTCGCTTGTCCCTGATAACTGTGAAGGTGTCAACCGTATTTTTCGAAAGCCGGCTTCCAAGAAACAACTAGAGGCAAGTGCCATTTGTTTTTTGCATGTCGCATCTCTGTTTTTTGCATATCTAACCGTCTCGCGCTGCTTTTTCCTCTCTCTCTTTGCAGATCTGGAAGAAACAGGGACGTCGTTGGCGGTTGAATCCTAGCGCTAATCAGGTGATTGGAAAGAACCGTATCAACAAAATCTTGGTTCTAATTGCAACATGGAGTGGATATGAGAACCCTGAGCGCTGTACTGCCCATGGCGAAAGGCATGAGTCTATTTCCAAGGTCGCAAATGCTGGTGTTTCTGCTTCTCTTGTTAAGGGCCTTGGAGGGCATGCTCATCTGAATACTACTACCAATTACATCCTTCCAGATCAGCAGGCTGTTGATGCTGCTGTTCGCGCAAAGCATGGATCCCCTTCCAAGATTCGCGTGCCGCTTCCAGCTCCCGCGCAAGCTCCCGCGCAACCTCCTGCGCAACCTCCCGCACACGCTCTACCTCCCACTTCTGCACCGTCACCTACACCACCGTCTCCAGCTACTTCTATGCATGATTCCCCCACGGTATCTGTCCACCATTCCTTTGGTGACCATTCCAATGATTCTGTTCCTTCAGATTGTGCTGCTGGCAATTTAGGGTTGATGACCCAGACCTTTGAAGTCCCCAATGAATCTCCCCCTCCAATGCTCTCCAATATTTCTTTCACTACAGGCGATGAGCCTTCTCCAGTTCCTTTGCCATTCACCGATCGCCGTCATGATTACCACAATGAAGTGATACCTCGCTCAACAGCAAGGCCCAAGACCCACTACAAAGGTCGCGGTATGTTTGCCAAGGATCGTCCGCAATATGAGGATCATCACCATTGCAAGCCTTGCTACAATCGTCCTCCCGCGGACCGTTTTGAGGACCACGCCGGCAGTCGATACGACAACGAGCGTTGTTACAAAGAGTCTCCGCGCCCCCCTCATACTCAGTCTTAGGAGCCGCGATACGAGCGCGTGGCTCGTCAAGAACCTTGACGGCTCTCTTTTGGTGAAACTCTGTCCTACAAGCCGCGATACGAGGAACGCAAGCCTCCACCGCGTTATGAGGAATGCAAGCCGCCACCGCGCTACGAGGAACGCAAGCCTCCACCGCGTTACGCGGAACGGAAGCCACCACCACCGCGATATGAGGAACGCAAGCCGCCACCGCGTCGTCATTCATACGAGCAACGCAAGCCGCCACCGCGTCGTCATTCTTACGAGCCCCGATACGAGGAGCGAAAACCACCGCCGTGTCCCCCTTCTACCAGTACGCCGCCCTACGAGCAGCGCCCGTCTCTTGCTGAAAGAGGCTCTCGACAACGTTCTCCCCCTCATCAAGACCAGCGTCGTGTTTCTTTTGGTACCAATCGCTATTACCAAATGGAGGATTATGGTGCATGGGGTCCTACTCCAGTGGAAGTGTTTTCACACAGCACACATCGTTCTCGTTACGGAAGGGAATTTTTTCAATCCGATGACCCCGAAGTGCAAATTACGGAGGTTCACCGCCCGAGTGCTTGGGAAGATGTGGAGCTGCCTGAATGGGGATCGCAAATTCGTTGGTAGCAAGTACGCGTTTTTTTGGTGTTTCTACTGCGTTCAAGTGCAAAATTGCCTTTTTTGTGGCCATTTTGGCATTTTGGGCCCAACAGCCTCAATATTTGCCATAGTTTGCTCTCTAGCAAGAAATAGGTCTACAGACTAATTCTAGAGTTTTTTTTTTGGAATATACCCTGGTCCATAGTTTGTTGTGTATTAGTGTGTTCTGGGAGTATCAAAAAGAGTGGTAGGTGAAGAGTGCTCAGAATACGACTGGAAATCACGACCGAAAGAGTAACACTAATCCTACTACTAGAAAATCACGTACCACTTCTACTCATATTCTTAATTATGTACCACTCATACGGAGTATTTCGGAAATTACCAAAGTATCAACCCATTATCAGAGCAGAAAACACTACTAGTATTTGTGTAGGAATTCTACGGCATATTTTCGAAATTACTTTAGTATCATGCCATTGTCAGAGCAGAAAACACTACTAGAAATCGTGTAGCAGTTCTACGGCATATTTTGCAAATTACTAAAGTACCATCGAAATTACCAAAGTACCATCCCCTCCTTTGCACCTTTTTCGCGCCCGTTGAGTCTGTTTTAAACTCGCGAGTCCCTTTTATTTTTTCTTACTTAGGCATCGATTTTGCGAGTGCACGTGCTCTCCCGTACGAGCCATGGTGTTACATAAGTACCGTACGAACGCTGCGCCTAACAACTGAGACTCCTCTTTGCGCGTGCGGAATTGGATGATTCACGAAATGCTTGAATCCTACCGTACGGTACGTACTCGTACGTACGTAGGGTAAACCTAATTTATGATTTCGGGAATCACATTCAACGGACATAAATCTTGGCGGGCCAATAGTCTCAGTTTTGGAATAAGGAAGTTGTCCACACACTTGTTTTTCAAAGACAAAATCTTCCTCTTCCAATATTTATTAAGCACGTGTACACGATTTAAGCACGTGCACAGCACACGAAAAACAGAATGAAAAATTCAGTCTGAACAGTTCATTACCGTTCGTACGGAAAATCCTAAAAAATGAGAGATTTTGAGAGCCAGCAATTTTGGAAGAGTCTTTGGACATTGTCTGTTGTTTTAGCGCCTGGAATGCAAACAATATTGATAAGGTTGGTAACTTGGTAAATACATGTGAGAGCGTCAAAGCGGAATTTGAATTTGTTGACTTCCGCATTCCATGGGCTGGTGCAATCGGCATGTACTTCAGACCAGCACAGCAGAGTGATGAATGACGAGCAAGGTGAAAGTTGGCCAGCTTGTCGAGTTGAAGTGCGCACAAGAGGGCAGATGAGGCAGTTGGAAATAACGTAATGGCACACTGAACATAGATCAGGGTGGTGGAAGTGTCGTTGGAGCAGGGCTTCAAGGCAGTCCATTCCTGTGATTTTGTGATACCATTTGACAAGAGGGGCAAGCATGTTGTTAGGGATAACAATTTTCCAGGGGGAATTGGGAGTAAGTTCGTCAAGGCGGAAAACAATGTCAATTTTGTCTAGTTTTTAAATGAAATAAGGGTGTGGATCTTTTTTGCGGAAGTGCAAGAATCTTCTGGTCATGGGCTTGTTGGTATTCATGGATGGTGGCAAAATAGAATGTCAATCTGCCTTTTGGGTCAAAGCGAGGATGTGTGAGATAACTGTCTTCAACAGGATGATTATCAGTCAATGTGTTGCACAATGACATTGCCATGAGACTCTCAGCCATCTCAGAAAAGTGGAAGGAATCATTGTTGGAGACATTATTGTCAAAATTTGTGGTCACAAAATATGAAGTTAAAGTAGTGAGGGTTTGGCTGAGAGTGTCAGCGGCAGTACTTATGGGACATTTGATGTAATGGTAAATGAGGTTGTATTCTTTGAGAATGAGTTTCCAGCGGAGGACACGTTGAGTGTTGTACGTTGATAACTTGTAGGTAAGATTTTTGTGATTGGTGTAGAGGTGGATAAGCGCGCCAAGGAGTATTGGACGATGGTATGCTTTAAATGTTTCAATGATGGACAGTAGCTCCTTTTTTGATGGTCGTGTAGTTGATCTGAGCTTGTGTGAGCTTGCGTGTGAAGTAAGCGGCCGCAATGTTGTTTTGAATGGTGATGGCATCAAGCTATAAATCAGGTGCGTCTGTGTAAATGTAGAACAAAAGGTTATGATTGGGAAATGTGAGCGTCATCTCAATGGTGACAATGGATTTCATTGCTTCAAAAGCCGTTTGACATGTGTTGTTCCATTGAAATGCCTGAGGTTTTTTGAGGAGACTTGTGAGCAGGGCTAGAATGTGGGAGTGGTGGGGCCACATGTCACAATAGTGTGTGACGAGGTATTAAATTCCTTTCGTGACCAGAAGTACCAAAGCTACCAGAGGGTAGATTTCCTATTCGTACGAATCAATGAGTCCCGTATCAATCTAAGTAATCGATTCCCACGGCATATCGATTCCCACGGCGTATTGATTCCCATCGCGCATAAACGGTGAGCAATCCCTGTTTTACAATATTGCCAATGTTCTTCGGTGAGCAAACTCTGATTTCATAAAATATCACACGAGCTACGGGAGCAATTCCTGACCTTAAAGATAAACATATCATGGAGTCTTCCTAACGGAACAAGAGAAGAAAACCGTTGGCGTGTGATTCTCACACAATACATATACATGCATACAGATATATATGGTCAACGACCAATACATGCACGGAAATAATCAGCGAGTAATCTCATCACTACGCAACAGCAGTTGCAACGTATTCATCTCAATAAAAGAGATATCTTGCATTTCGGCAAGATTTCACTTTATCTCATACTTTTAACATTCAACTGATTTATATCCCAAAATTCACACTAGTTGCTACCAACTACCTGTAATCTACATACTAAGGTCTGTCTCGCTGCAATCTGAATAAGTCACAGCAAGAAGAGATCTGGCGTTTCCCTAGCTTCGCCTGTAGTCCGATTATCCGTTGCAAAAGTATCCAAACACATTTATCACGCGTAGAGTACAATCGTTCGTCTACTAACACACTAACGCAGCGTTGCTGTTCCTCAGAAGCCTTTGAATCAGTCTCTCAACGAATCGGATTCAGAAGGAAAATAATAGATTAACAGTCGCAAGCTCTAAGAAGGCTTGCACACAAAGAGGGACAAGAACGGACCTGAATTCGATCTCTACGCTGGCATATGCGTACACGAAGTAGTTCTCATTCCCAGTCACCGCGCAATTCCCTCGGAGGATCGGAACCGTCACTGATGCCGAACATACCGACGATGGCCGGCGGCGAAGAAAAGAATGACGCAGAAGTCGCTGCAATCAATCACTTCCCCAGTTTCGATGCTGCTATGAAGAAGATACTCGTATCCCTACTCAGCATAACAAGTGAAGACGGCAGTAAACTGTGTTTAGCCCTCAAGGAAGGCGGATTGTGCAAGTGGAATGCATTCCTCGGCGCGCTCATCGAACCGGATTTTGCACGCGAGCTTACCTATACTGATGGAGGGCTACCAATGAATATCCCTCGATCCGTTCAAAGGAGCGTGGAAGCACTTGCGGATTACGCTATCGATCTACAAGAAGGCGATGGCGCTCTAGCAGACAACTTGAGAACCTGGAAGGATGTGAAATCATATACGTATAAGGAATTCAAGACTTTCCGTGAAGAGCGTGCCCAACGCATGCGTAATGAATCCGCTCTGAACCCCCCACCTCCTCCGGCGGGGAGTAGCAAAAAGTCCCCTCAGCAGGTAAAGTACGAATCTTGGTGTCAAAAAGCACGGGATGAAAAGTCCTTTACACCCCTCACGAATGACTCGAGATTCGAACACTGGCTCGTCGGTTTCAAAGCTAAACTCGAGGCATACGACATCGATACAGAGACATTCCTCGATGAAACTTGGCCTCCAGCTACGCTTCTGGGTTATACCCGTGATCTCTTCGTCAAGCAGTGTGCCTTCTTCTGGGTACTAATGTTGGAAGTCTTCAAGAGTGACCTTTCTGCATCATGTGTACACAGTCATTCTACCACTCGTGATGGACGCAAGGCCTACTTCGATTTTGTAAACCTTCATAGCAAATCAAAAGCAAAGGTATACGACAACTCGACTCAGCTACAAGCGTTGCTCAAGTTGAATCTCAACAATTGGAAGGAATCCAAAGTGAAATTCATTACACATTGGTTTGATGAATTAAATCACCTCAACAAGCTCCGTCCTCCCAACAAGCCCCTTGAGTACCATACTGTTAAATCAGCATTGTGTCAGGCATGCTATTCCAGCTTCCACCTAAGCGAACAGTTTGCCAAAGTCAAGGATCCAGGTGGGACAAATAGCACCGTGACGGATGCGGTTGCCGAGGCCGCTGCTATCCACGATCTTAAAATCACGCTTTTACTCGAAGCAACTCGACTTGATTCCCAGTCCGCGATGTCTGCTCCTCGGTCGACTGTACGTGCACACGTTCATGATCTTTCTTCTGAACCGAACCAAAACCATGATGACTATGCTCTCCCCATCGAATTTGAAGGAGACTATCAGGATTATGCTGTGTTTAAGGCTGGACGTACCCCTGACCCTACCACAAGGTTGCCTACAAACATATGGAAGGCCCTGTCACGTCAGGACATGAAGAGTTGGCTTAGTTTTTCTCCGGAAGGCAAGAAAATCGTGGTTGCCTCATTGCGACACGACTTACTTAACACGGACCAACCTAACCCCAACAGTGTCAAACCCATTACCCGGAAGGCATACCAACATGAACACTCGGTATCATTTCGAGAAGACGATACTTCGACCAAAGATGAGCATGCCAATTCCGCAGCAGACCTTCATCCTGCTGTAGAAAATGACCGTAGAGGTGTTTTCCATGCATCCCTAGGTGTATTCAAATCAACGACCTCTTCGTCCAAGGACCAGCGACCTCTCAAGTCTTCCGTGTCACCCACGCATCCCACTCGATTCCTTTCAGACAACCCTGACATTCAGTACAAAAAGGACGGTGACACCCAAATACCTGTGGGAACACCATCATATTCCGCCAATTTTCACCAGTGGTATACTCCCGAGGATGATCTCACCTTTCCTAACGATAGTCCAGTAACGTCATACACATACCGTATACACAAAACTACGGTTACTAGCCCTGGTTTTGCCATGGTCGATCGCGGCGCAAATGGCTGCATCATCGACAATGATGCGTGTCTCATCTCCAAGGATATCCCACCGCGCTATGTTAACGTCACCGGCATTAACAATCATCAGGTACAGAATATTCCCATTGCTACATGCGGAGCATATTCCATGTCGAACAGAGGCCCCGTCATCCTCGTTTTCAATGAATGTCCCTATACAGGATGACACCCTTCTATATTGACCTCCGGCCAGATGGAAGCATATTTTTCCACTGTCGACGACACATCCATCAAAGCGGGCGGTGGACAGGTCATCACCACCTCCGATGGTTATGCACTGCCTCTTAGCATACGACACGGTTTACCATACCTTGCGATGCGAAAGTATACGACTGTTGAGTTTGACATGCTCCCACATGTTATCATGACATCCGATAAGCATTGGGACCCATCTGTTCTCGATACCACGATCAGTGCGAAAGATGAACAATTTCTCCAGAAATATCCTCCCCAACCACAGCAACTCCCTTATGCCGATTACGACGAATATGGGAACCCACACTGTCTTGAAGGATTAGATATCTCTGTTTCCCCCGGGTCCTCCACGGTTACATCCCTCAGTTCGTATTCCAGCCATTCCACTCGATCTCCCTTCCTTCCTATTGATGATCATAGGGCCAACGATCGCTCCTTTTGGCTTACTTCCACCGACTACGCTCATCAAGAACGTCTCGCATGCTGCGCGTTACCCGCAGCCTCTGGAACAGTCACTGCGTTTCCGACGGATTGTACTGCCAGTGACACTACACGTATCGCAGCTACACCCCGCGAAAGATACCCCAACGAACATGACTACTTATCCCTGAAACCTTTCTTTTGTTGGGTTTCCACCGATCGCATCAAAGCTACGTTTGAAAACTCAACCCAATATGGTTCGTTAGCGGATAGCCCTGATGGAAACATTTTCAAGCGTTTTCATTCCCCTCAACCGGCCATGAACGTTCGCCCCTTCAATGACGATGTTATGTCCGATGCTGTCTACTCAGATGTCCCAGCATTTGATGGTGGCTCCAAGATTGCTCAGATCTTCTTTGGCCGCAAATCACATATTATACACGTTGAGGAGATGCGTACCACCGGCGATTTCCTATCCTGCTTCCAGAACTTTGTTCGAAAATGGGGCAGGCCTATTTGCCTCCTTTGCGACCACGGCAACTATCAATCCAGTAAGAAGGTCATTGATTACCTTAAAATGTTATGGATTGGACTCTGGCAAAGTGAACCGTATCACCAACACCAGAATCAATTCGAACGACGATACCAAACGTTCAAACGCATTATCAATCGCGTCATGGATCATACAGGCACACCACCACACCTATGGCTACTGTGCATGACATACGTCGCGGGTCTCCTCAATGTTGTTTCTGATCCTACGCTGTCTGATAAACAGCCAATCTTCATTGCCACCGGTACACTTGGCGACATCAGCGCATACACGAGTTTCTTCTGGTTTGAACCTGTGTATTTCAAAACCAATGACTCTCCTTTCGGTACCCAGTCTACCGAACGCCTAGGTCATTTCGTCGGCATCGCCGAACATGTTGGCAATGGACTCTGCTTCCGAATCTGGGATCCCGTTACCAACAAGTTACTTGACCGGTCCGGTGTCCGATCTGCTCTTACGCCTGAGTCACGTAACAAACGCGCGGGCCTATTTACTGATGATGGTTTCATCAAATGGCGTAACGCCAAGGATTCCTTGCCTCGTTTATACGCCACTGGAGAAGCTCCAGCATTCAAACATGGGGAGCATACCAATCAGAATAAACTCATTGACGAGCCTACGAAACCAGACAACTCAGTTCCCCCTAACGTTTCACCCGCTGATTCCGACACTGCCGATGACACCGTTCCATCTGTACTCAACAAACAACCGGATACTGCGTCCCACGCATCTGGCACTAAAACTATTCTTCAACCACCCGCCCACCCCTCGTTACCGAGCTTTCTTTATAAGAAGGTCGATGACAGCCTGAGCTGGTCACCTTCTCCACTCCCTAACAACTATGGGGAGAGTTTTGATGGTCCTCCTACGACACACATCTTCAGCAAGACATCCGATGGCGTCCTCCTTACTGAAGATGATTTTGACCCACCGGAATTAGCATACTTTGATGTTAGTGACGTCACAACTCCACACACCAACCCCGCTACTCCTTCAGTAGACCCATCACAGGTAGTTGTTACCGACGAAGAAGGTAACGCACAATTTGACGATGACGGTAAACCCATTACCATTCCTACGATCCCGATTGCCGATCTACAAGGACAATCCTTCCTTGTAACCAATCCGGATGGCACTCGGAAACGTCTTACCATCGTCGATGTTGAAGACAGTCTTGAACGCAACAACGGCTTCATCAAGTTTAAGTGCAAACACTCCGATGACAAACTTGATGATATCATTGCATACAATGATGTCATGAATTACATACATCGTGATTCAACACAAGAAGACGGCAAACTCTGGTCGTTTCGCCGCATCCTAGGACACCAAGGTCCACTGGATAACAAGCATCCTCAATACAAAGGTTCCAAATATAACCTTTGGATTGAATGGGAGAATATGGAACGCACATATGAACCTCTGGCCAATATTGCGGCTGATGACCCTGTCACCGTTGCAAAATATGGGAAAGACAACAACTTGCTTGACCTCCCGGGTTGGAAACGCCTCAAGCGAATCACCAACCTAGCGCGACGAACCAAGAAACTTGATCGACTCGTGCACCAAGCCAAACTACGTTCTTTCCGTACCACTCCGCAGTATCAATATGGATTCAAAGTGCCTCGTAACCACGAAGAAGCCCTCCAATTTGATCAAGCCAACGGAAACACCAAATGGGAAGATGCCACCACTCTGGAAATGGCACAACTCAATGAGTACAATACATTCATTGATAAGGGCATGTACAAGTCGAGCTCCATTCCCCCGGGATTCCAGCAGATCAAGGTACACATGATATACGCTGTCAAGCACGACGGTAGACACAAGGCTCGCCTCGTTGCTAACGGTAATCTCACTGAGGCCCCTATCCACAGTGTTTACGCAGGCGTTGTATCTCTCCGCGGCCTACGTGTGTGCCTATTCCTAGCTGAACTCAACGACCTAGAAGCATGGGGCACCGACATAGGTAACGCCTACTTAGAAGCAGTCACCTGCGAGAAAGTATGCATCAAGGCAGGTCCCGAATTCGGATCGCTGGAGGGTCACCTGTTGATCATTTACAAAGCCCTATACGGTCTCAGGTCTTCAGGCAAGTGTTTTGGAGACTTACTCGCGGCTTGTCTCATTGAACTCGGCTTCGAAAGATCCCGTGCAGAACCGGAAATATTCCTCAAACCCGGAACGAACAAGCATGGTGAACGTGTATATGAGCTTATATGCACATATGTCGATGACCTATGTCTCTGCATGGCAGATCCCAATTCCTTCTTGAAGATATTGCAGTCGTCACCATATAACTTCAAACTGAAGGGATCCGGACCTATGAACTTTCACTTAGGTTGTGGATTTGAGCGCGACGAACATGGTGTTCTATGCATGAATCCCATAAAGTTCATCGAAAAGATGGAAGCGTCTTACGAACAAATGTTCGGATGCAAACCTAACACTAGGTTCCAATCACCCATTGCGGAGAACGATCATCCCGAATTGGACTCCTCAGCCTTTCTTGAAGAAACCGGTATACAGAAATACCAAAGTATGATCGGTTCACTACAATGGATCATCGCTATTGGCCGTTTCGATGTACAAACAGCCGTGATGACGCTCTCAAGTTTCAGAGCTCAGCCACGAGATGGGCATCTCGAACGTGCAAAACGTATCTATGGATATATCTCCAAGTTTAGACATTTTAAAATCAGGTTCCGCATGGAACCACCCGATTTTATATTGACTAAACCCGACACCATCGATTGGTCCAACACCATCTATGGGGAGCATTCTGAGGAGCTACCTGACGACGCTCCTTCACCGCTTGGAAAGACAGTAGTGTTGACACATTTCTACGATGCCAACCTCATGCATGATATTCTCAGTGGTAAGGCTGTAACCGGCATTCTTCATTTCGCGAACAAGACTCCCATGATGTGGTTCTCGAAGAAGCAGTCTACTACGGAGACAGCCACCTTTGGAGCCGAATTTGTTGCAGGAAGGACTTGCATCGAACAGATCGTCGATTTACGCCACTCATTCCGATACCTAGGAACACGAGTCCATGATGTCTCATACTCTTGGGGTGACAACGAAAAGATGATCCAAACGTCAACCTTCCCTTACGCAAGGTTGCACAAGCGTCATAATATTCTGTCGTTTCACTACGTACGAAGCATGATAGCGAGAGGTTTCATTTTAATGATGCACATCCCAGGTAAGGATAACTGTGCAGACATTCTCACCAAGCATTGGAGTCACTCAGTTGTGTATCCACTGCTCAGGCCCATCTTCCACTTCTGTGGTAATACCAGCAACCTTCTTCAGGATGATGGAAGCATCATGTAGAGCGTGATGACCCTTCACAAGGAGACATGGGGAGTATTAAATTCCTTTCGTGACCAGAAGTACCAAAGCTACCAGAGGGTAGATTTCCTATTCGTACGAATCAATGAGTCCCGTATCCATCTAAGTAATCGATTCCCACGGCATATCAATTCCCACGGCGCATCGATTCCCATCGCGCATAAACGGTGAGCAATCCCTGTTTTACAATATTGCCAATGTTCTTCGGTGAGCAAACTCTGATTTCATAAAATATCACACGAGCTACGGGAGCAATTCCTGACCTTAAAGATAAACATATCATGGAGTCTTCCTAACGGAACAAGAGAAGAAAACCGTTGGCGTGTGATTCTCACACAATACATATACATGCATACAGATATATATGGTCAACGACTAATACATGTACGGAAATAATCAGCGAGTAATCTCAGCACTACGCAACAGCAGTTGCAACGTATTCATCTCAATAAAAGAGATATCTTGCATTTCGGCAAGGTTTCACTTTATCTCATACTTTTAACATTCAACTGATTTAAATCCCAAAATTCACACTAGTTGCTATCAACTACTTGTAATCTACATACTAAGGTCTGTCTCGCTGCAATCTGAATAAGTCACAGTAAGAAGAGATCTGGCGTCTCCCTAGCTTCGCCTGTAGTCCGATTATCCGTTGCAAAAGTATCCAAACACATTTATCACGCGTAGAGTACAATCGTTCGTCTACTAACACACTAACGCAGCGTTGCTGTTCCTCAGAAGCCTTTGAATCAGTCTCTCAACGAATCGGATTCAGAAGGAAAATAATACGAGGCCAAGGAAAGCTTGTAGCTGTTTCAAGTTTTTGGGAGGGAGCATGGCTAAAATGGTTTTTCCTTTCTTGATATAAGGTTTGATACCTTTGGGGGTGAGCCAATGGCAAAGGAAGCAGGTTTCTTGGATGATTCATTCACATTTGAGGGGATTGGTGGTGAAACCCTTGTCTTGTTGATGAGCGAGGACAGTGTCAATCAAATGAAGACAATCGTCAAAGCTATTGCTGAAGCAAGTAATATCATGGATGTCATGTAGAACCTTTTCCATGATTTCTTGTGCTATATCAGGGAGTTGGGAAACGCCCAGTGGTAGATGATTGCATTTGTAGAGACCAAAGGGAGTTGTGGTGATTGTGGCAAGATCTTTCTTTTGTCGTCCAGTTTGATAGTATAGTACTGCATTGATATATCCATTTTGGTTAGATATTTGTATCCATAGCGGCAACAAAGAATGTCTTGAATGCGAGGGGTGGGGTAGACTTTGCATTGTATGGCTTTGTTAAGTGCACAAAAATTGGAGACCCATCAAACTTTGCCATCTTTCTTGGGGATAATGAGCATTTGGGAAATCCATCTTGACCTGCCTTGACGTGAAAGGATGTCGGTGTTGACTAGACGGTAAAGCTCTGTTTCGAAGAGTTTGAGCTGAGGATGAGGGATAGAGTAAGCTCCTGAGCAATTGGGCCGGACAGAAGGATTGATGTCAAGATGGAATTCTTCATTGGGATAATGTTTGAGTTGGCCGTCAAAAACAGTTTGATATTTGCAAAAGATGTTGTGCAACTGGTTGCATTGCACTGCCGTCAAATACGTGCATTTGTCTAAGATGCTGCAAACGCCGTGTTGGTTCTTGTATGCCAAGTCAAGAATGATGTTGTTAGGTTTGGGATCAATGATTGCAAAACTGTCATCCTTTGCTGTTGGTATGGCTGTATCGATTTGGAGGGCATGGATTTGTACGGCAAGAGCTGCAGGACCGGCAAGGAGATGAGGGAAGGTACGCATGGGGACTATGCGTTTTGAACTTGTGATGGGATCAGCGTTGAAATCCAGAACAATTTTGAAGTGGCAAAGGGGGCTGCGTCAGCAGAGGATTATGTCATAGCAACAGAAGGCTTGAAAGACTAAAGCATCTAACAAGGGGAGGCTGATGCCGGGTGCTAACTCAGGAAGAGTGAAGTGCTTGAGGAATATTTGCTGGTTGGAGTTGAATTCTTCTGCCATGGTTACACCTGAGATTGGTGCGGTGACGGTATGGACAATGGATTCAGGAAGAGTGTGATTGCTAAACCAGGTAGTTTTGAAACCAGAATCGCAGAGGATGAGATATGGTCTTGCAGAAGGAGGAGTGGTTTGGATGAAGCGGGCTAGGACAATTGTGTACGGAGCGGGCTCTTTTGGCTTTGATTGCCAGTGATTGGCGTGATGACGACCTTGGCCATCTTGATGGTAGCAGTCAGCTTCATTGTTATGATAGAATCCATCTTCATTGTTCTTGTACTCTTGAGTTAATGGTTTGTCATATAGATTACCTTTGTTGTGATAGTAGTTGTCGTCCTGCGGTTGATCATTGTGATCCGGTTGTTGATCGTCGATGCTGTTATCATAATACAAGTCATCATCCATATTGAGATGATGAGCATCATTAGGATTGTGTTGACATTGTTCAAAACGCGTGTTTTACCATGGGCCTGATTGGTTGCTGCAGGTGTTGTTACCGCGTCCAGGGGATAGGCAATAGGTGGTGTTATTGTCAGTGTGAAATCCTTGAGGACGAGGCGGTGAATAATTGTTAGACAGTGGGTGCGTGAATCCCGGGTTGGGTGAATGGTTGTAGCTAGGAAAGTAGGAGGAGGTACTAGTACGATAAGTATTGTTTTGGTAGGGAGGTTGTGTGCTGTTGGTTGGAATGGAGCAGCTAGAGGTGTGGAACAGAACTGCATTGGTGAAGGTTTGCCAAACACGGCACTCTTTTCACTGACCTCCTAGTAGCTGGAGTACCCAGCCAAGCAGTACACGAATATCTTCTCGGAACACTACTAGTACTCCCTAACGGCAACAGAAGTTGCCGAGCCCTGTCAATGATGGTACCCAGCAGGCTTCACGCCACCAACCAAGCCAATGCAAGAGAACCTACGTCCGAGAACTGTTTCGCGGGGTTCGAATTTACTTCTCGCGCACAAATTTTGTGCGTGATTTTAACACGGCAATATTTCTGGACACCCTGAAATTCCCACCCCCAGTTATTGCCTTAAAATAATACAAAAAACAATTCTGTGCGCGTGATGCACATTACTCTACTCTCGAATAAAAAAAATTGATTTCAGTCTTATTATTCTGTACGAACAACACTTACTTGTATTCATGAATAAAAAAGAAATCTTGAGTCAGTATTAATTCCAAAACATTAATCTACCAAACAACAATTCAATTCTGCTCTCCTAATTGTGAATTCTATTTCTCGACTACAATATTCCCTTTTTAAAATGTAGATTCTATTATGCTTTATTTATTCCTATTGCAACGTATTACGAATCCTCCATTATTTCTATGATTCTCAAAATTAAGCTCAAGATTATTAGTAGGTTTGTATTATGTATGTACTGTTATTTTCTACATTAGTTCACCAATAGATAAACTTTCATTCATCGATGCTGTTATTGCCGGATCAATATAGATGTTTCTTTTCTTTTTCTTTTTTGGTCCACTACAATTAGTGGAGCTGCTACTAGTAATATTTGCATCGCCATGCTTATTGTTGGTGTAATCTGTTGAACTTTCGTTCCTAAATCTGTCCCTCATCATTTCTTCCAATTTCCTTCCTGTTTCTGGGTGTTTTCGCATCTCGCCAATTTTGTCGCACAAGTCACTGAACAACTCACGTCCTTCATCCATCCATCCATTTCTGCTTCCACTGTCAGAATCGCAGAATTTTTTTTTTTGTCGCGGAATTGTGGCATCACCCTTTCGCCGCTGCTGGTTCACCCATACATGATGCTCATTGTAGATCAGTACCAATGCAAATGCTTCATCTGCTATAGTAAATATATCACTCAGCAAGTGCCTCTCCTTCCGTTGTTTGAAATTGGAATTTGTCGGATTGATTGCCGACATGATTCTTGTAACAAAATAATAAAAATCTTCATCTTCCGCGTCTTTGTATGTTCTGTATTTAGGGTTTAAAATACCTGTGTCCTCATATTCTGTGCCTTCAATAACTGCCACAGTACCAGGGAATGTGATAGGGACTCGACCTTTTCTGTAATCGTCTGTACGGAAGTATCATCAGTATCAACGGGCAGCATGTTAGTGTTGTCGGACCAAAAATAGATTCCAAAATTCCTAATTTCAACAACCAATTCTCCCACCTGTATTTACCTATCCAGTTTTTTCTCGCTAATGTTTGTGAGTTGTGCCTCAATGCGGTCAGTACTGTCCCTACTCGTTTCCTGTAAAAGGAACAGAATGACGCAAGTGGAATATTTTGTGGCTTCATGATCGCACTTGCTTCAACAGCTTTTTGTATTACATGCGCCGTTACCTTTTCATTGATAGGGAACTTCATGTTGTGGTACCAATGTTTTTTGACGTAATCCCTAAGCTGCTTGTCCACTGTTTCAGTCATATCACTCAAAGCCTTAAGCATATCGTTGTCTATTATAAGCCCATATTCGTCTGTAATTGTACTTACTGCTCGTTCTCTTGTGTTGCTGGCATTATCAGTCCCCTCTCCCTGCATGGTTGCCTCCGTTTGTTTAGGTACCATTACTACCTTTCCCATCCCTATAGGTGGTTCCCTCTCTTGTTGCCGTAAGTGTTTTGCCAGTTCCTCTGCCAATTTGTCATATTGGATTTTTTTCATGACAAGTTCCGCAACATCCTCTAAATTGTAGCTTTCTCCTTTAGATGTTTTCTCTACCACATTGGTTTTTGTTCCTTCTTTCTGTTGGTTCGTTACTGTAGTGGTGGTTGTGTTGGTAATGCTCAGCGCTGGTTCGTTACTCTGGTTGATGGTGTTTTGTTCTTCCGTGTTTGTAGTAGTAGAAATTGTGTTGTCGGTACCATTTTTTTTACTGTTGCCCTTTGATGCGTTCATAGTTGTGGTATTACTGTTACTCACTTTGTTAGTAATTGCGGTGTTTGTTTTCACTCTTTTTTTCTTACCGTTGTTGTCCCCTGTATTTTGATGATCACCGGGCCGGATGGTTTTGTTGTTTCGAAGGGTCTTCCCCTCGGATTTTTTGCTTCGTCGTGTCTTTCCGATAGCATTCATATTTTTTGTATTTTATTTACTGAATACGGTGCCGATCAAGAATCATGTGTTTCTTTTTGTGTGGTTATGTGTGTGTACTAATAATTTTGTCGGGTTGTGTACGGTGTTGTGTGTTGTGTGTGTTGTGTGTGTCGTGTGTGTGTGTGTGTGTACGGTGTTTTGTGTAGTATGTGTACGATGTTTTGTGTGTAGAGTTTTTTCGTGGGTTCTGTACTATGTTGTTTTCCCTAACTTCTTCTGTGTGTTGTCTGGTTTTGGGCGCGCTGTTATATTTGTAGAAGTAGATCACGTACCTGTGCCAGCCACCCCTCCCGCGCCATAATTTTTTCAGAAGGGAAACTTTTGATCACACTAAGGTTATGTATTTCAATCCTCTAGTCACATGTAGAATCTCGTAGACTGCACCTAACATACCGTACTGTCTTGTGTGCCATTTGTATTTACAAACCACAACATTGTCTGTACTGTGTGTGGCAAAGTTGTTCCCAATATGCATTTAAAAGTTGTTCCCAACATGCATTTCGTAAGTCATGTGTTATGCATTCATGGCCTGGTACAATAACTTTGGTAGTCATTACCAAATGTGACTGCTTGTGCCCTGGAATTGCACCAAAAATACCCTCATGTTTGCCATATGGATAGTCAAACCACAACATTTCTGGCATTCTGAGTGACAAAGTTGTTCCCAATATGCATTTGATTAGTCCTGATAAATGTATTCATAGTTTGGACCGGATACTTTGGGAGGCATTACCCAATAACTCAGTTTGTGCCCTAGATTTGCACCAAAAATACCCTCATCGTGTTTGCCATTTCTAGAGTCAAACCACAACATTTCCAGCATTCTGTGTGACATAGTTGTTCCCAATATGCATTTGATGAGTCACGAGGAATGTATTCTTTGCTTGGACCGGATACTTTTTTAGTCATTACCCAATAAGGTAGTTTGTGCCCTGGAATTGCACCCAAAATACCCTCATGTTTGCCAGTTGGAGAGTCAAACCACAACATTTTGGGCATTCTGTGTGACAAAGTTGTTCCCAATATGCATTTGATGAGTCATGATGAATGTATTCATGGCTTAGACCAGATACTTTTTGAGTCCTTCCCCAATAAGTTACTTTGTGCCCTGGAATTGCACCAAAAATACCCCCATGTTTGCCATTTGTAGAGTCAAACCTTAAGATTTTGGGCATTCTATGTGACAAAGTTGTTTCCAATATGCATTGGATGTGTCATGATGAATGTATTCCTGGCTTGGACCAGATATTAATGTAGTCATTACCCAATAACTCAGTTTGTGCCCTGTAATTGCACCAAAAATACCCCCATGATTGCCATTTGTAGAGTCAAACCTTAAGATTTTGGGCATTCTATGTGACAAAGTTGTTCCCAATATGCATTGGATGAGTCATGATGAATGTATTCCTGGCTTGGACCAGATACTTTTTGAGTCATTACCCAATAAGTAAGTTTGTGCCCAGAAATTGCACCAAAAACACCCTCATCTTTTCCATTTCGAGAGTCAAACCACAACATTTTGGGCATTCTGTGTGACAAACTTGTTCCCAATATGTATTTGATGAGTCATGATGAATGTATTCATGGCTTGGACCAGATACTTTTGGAGTCATTACCCAATAAGTTAGTTTGTGCCCTAGAATTACACGAAAAATACCCTCATGTTTGCCATTTGTAGAGTCAAACCTTAAGATTTTGGTCATTCTATGTGCCACAGTTGTTCCCAATATGCATTGGATGTGTCATGATGAATGTATTCATGGCTTGGACCAGATACTTTTTGAGTCATTACCGAATAAGTTAGTTTGTGCCCTGGAATTGCACCAAAAATACCCCCATGTTTGCCATTTGTAGAGTCAAACCTTAAGATTTTGGTCATTCTATGTGCCACAGTTGTTCCCAATATGCATTGGATGAGTCATGATGAATGTATTCATGGCTTGGACCAGATACTTTTTGAGTCATTACCGAATAAGTTAGTTTGTGCCCTGGAATTGCACCAAAAATACACCCATGTTTGCCATTTGGAGAGTCAAACCACAACATTTACAGCATTCTGTGTGACAAAGTTGTTCCCAATATGTATTTGATGAGTCATGAGGAATGTATTCATTGCTTGGACCGGATACTTTTTGAGTCATTACCCAATAAGTTAGTTTGTGCCCTGGAATTGCACCAAAAATACACCCATGATTGCAATTTGGAGAGCCAAACCTTAAGATTTTGGGCATTCTATGTGACAAAGTTGTTCCCAATATGCATTGGATGAGTCATGATGAATGTATTCCTGGCTTGGACCAGATATTAATGTAGTCATTACCCAATAACTCAGTTTGTGCCTTAGAATTGGACCAAAAATACCCCCATGATTGCCATTTGTAGAGTCAAACCTTAAGATTTTGGGCATTCTATGTGACAAAGTTGTTCCCAATATGCATTGGATGAGTCATGATGAATGTATTCATGGCTTGTACCCGATACTTTTTGAGTCATTACCCAATAAGTTGGTTTGTGCCCTGGAATTGCACCAAAAATACACCCATGATTGCAATTTGGAGAGCCTAACCTTAAGATTTTGGGCATTCTATGTGACAAAGTTGTTCCCAATATGCATTGGATGAGTCATGATGAATGTATTCCTGGCTTGGACCAGATATTAATGTAGTCATTACCCAATAACTCAGTTTGTGCCTTAGAATTGGACCAAAAATACCCCCATGATTGCCATTTGTAGAGTCAAACCTTAAGATTTTGGGCATTCTATGTGACAAAGTTGTTCCCAATATGCATTGGATGAGTCATGATGAATGTATTCATGGCTTGTACCCGATACTTTTTGAGTCATTACCCAATAAGTTGGTTTGTGCCCTGGAATTGCACCAAAAATACACCCATGATTGCAATTTGGAGAGCCTAACCTTAAGATTTTGGGCATTCTATGTGACAAAGTTGTTCCCAATATGCATTGGATGAGTCATGATGAATGTATTCCTGGCTTGGACCAGATATTAATGTAGTAATTACCCAATAACTCAGTTTGTGCCCTGTAATTGCCCCCAAAATACCCCCATGATTGCCATTTGTAGAGTCAAACCTTAAGGTTTTGGGCATTCTATGTGACAAAGTTGTTCCCAATATGCATTTAATGATTCATGATGAATGTATTCATTGCTTGGACCGGATACTTTTGGAGTCATTACCAAATAAGTTAGTTTGTGCCCTGGAATTACACCCAAAATACCCTCATGTTTGCCATTTGGAGAGTCAAACCACATCATTTTGGGCGTTCTGTGTGGAAAAGTTGTTTCCAATATGGTTAAGGTTACATCCTGTTCGAAAATGCAGTAATTATTGGTTCTTATATGTGGACTTCTCGCAAGTTCTTTACCCCTGCCGAAAATTACACGTACGACATTCTTTTTCGAACGTACATACATACCGTACATACGAGATTCTTCGTACGTACAAGATTCTTTTTCGAACGTCGTACGTACGAGATTCTGATTGATTTTTTTTCTTGTACGTACGAATTATCTAGTACAAAAAACGTGTAGAATTCTACACAAATCTACACTAGTACCAAATCCTGTAGAATTGTACAGGATGTATGATTTTTTTTTACCTCGCGACAAAAAAAAAAATCTTTCCCACACAAACACTAATAAACTTTTCTTACCTCGCGACAAACAAAAAAGATCACTTTTTCTACCTCGCGACAAAAAAAAACACTTTTTCTACCTCGCAACAAAAAAAGGAATCTACCTCGCAACAAAAAAATCACTTCATAATCTGCCTTCTTACATCCGACTTATTTGAGTAGAGTGTTGGTTCTTGCAATCAACACTCCGTCCGAGAACGTGGGATCCGACCCTCTTTGAGCACAACGATCTGTTCTCATTTATTTTAGTCCGAAATAACAGCCTTGTACTGGAAAAGAAGTAGTTAGCATTTGACGAGAAGGGGATTTGCTGGATAGATATTGTTTGGACTGCAGCCTTACATATACGTCTTGAAATCAATGAACTGGCTTTGTCCCTTGCAATTATATCAACAGGAACAAGGTACTGTTTTTCGTGACATGGAGTAAGAAGTATTCTACGGCAGCAACTACAATTTCATCGGGTCGATTGTCGGAACGACGGTACGACGGTACGAATAAACGGTAAGAATGAGAGAGATAGGCATCGGCAACAGCAACAACAATTGATTGGTCTTCCATTCCACCGCCATTACTGATTCCCTTCTGTTGTCTTCTTATTTTCACAGGAACGGATCGGAAGCAACCATCCCCGTGTGAATCGGAAGCGACTACTAATCGAAACGGATCCGTCGGCAAATCTTTAGTCTTCTTCCCTGTAGGTGCGGGGAATTTTCCTGGTTGGTGATAATTACGAATTGGTCGGCCTGCTGTGCATTATCATATTATTCTGTTGTTATTATTTACTCTATGTAGTACATCACTAGATACTCACCCATTTTGTTCAATTGGCAACAACGGCAACTTGAATAGGAACGGTAATCGATCCAACACCAATTGATCTGCAAAACGAATCAATCCAACACCAATCGCAGCAAGCGGCGGCGAGAGCAACAGCTGAAAGCGGCAGCAACAGCAACAGCGGAAAGCGGATAGCGGCAGCGACAGCAACAGCGGAAAGCGGCAGCGAGAGCAACAGCAGCAAGCGGCAGCGAGCGGCATCAGCGATAGAACAGACGCAAGCGGCAGCAGCGAGAGCAACAGCAGCAAGCGACAGCAGCGAGAGCAACAGCCGCAACCGGGAACTATCTAACCACCGGCGCTCGGCAACGAATCAGCGAAACGCTCCTCCGCAACCGGCGCTCGACACCAGCAAATCACGGAAACGCCCCTTCACCGGCGCTTGGCAGCGAATCAGCGAAACGCTCCTCCAACGAATCACGGAAACGCTCCTCCACCGGCGCTCGGCAGCGAATCACGGAAACGCTCCTCCAACGAATCACGGAAACGCTCCGAGCAAGAGCGGCAAGCGACAGCGAGAGCAACAGCGGCAAGCAACAGCGAGAGCAACAGCGGCAAGCGGCAGCGACATCAATCTATCCAACACCAATCGATCTGAAACACCAATCAATCTGAAACACCAATCGTTGGCAACACCAATCGATCCGCAACACCAATCGATCCGCAACACCAATCGATCCGCGACACCAATTGATCTGCAACACGAATCGATCTGCAGCAAGCAACAGCAACAGCCACCGGGAACAATCCAACTGTATAGCGAGAGCAACAGTGAGAGCAACAGCAGCACCTCCTCCACCGGCAATCGGCAACGAATCGTTGGCCGCAACCGGGAACCATCGAATCAACCTCCTCGCACCTCCAGTCGCTCTCCCTAATCCGCGCCTCAAATCAGTTTGCAGATTCTACATAAGATACCAACTTCTCCGATAGTCCGCACCTCCAACGCGTCCAGTCGACTCGTTTTGGTACCCACAGATCCGCACCTCCTTGCACATCCAGTCAACCCGCACCTCCAGTGATCCAGCCCAATCGGCACCCGCACCTACAGCTACTCCTCCACCGGCGCTCGGCAACGAATCGTCGGCATCTAAACATTCCTCCTCCACCGGCAAGCGGTAACGAATTGTTGGCATCGAATCGCTCCTCCACCTCCACCGGCGATCCACCAAACTCGCTCCTCCTCCTCCTCCACCGGCAAGCAGCAACGAATTGTTGGCATCGAATCGCTCCTTCTCCTCCACCGGCAAGCAGCAACGAATCGTTGGCATTGAATCGCTCCTTCTCCTCCACCGGCAAGCAGCAACGAATCGTTGGCATCGAATCGCTCCTTCTCCTCCACCGGTGATCCACCAACCTAGCTCCTCATCCTCCTAAACCTGCAAGCGGCAACGAATCGTTGGCATCGAAACGCTCCTTCTCGAACTCCCACTCCATCGGCAAATCGATTCGTCCTCGTCATCCTCCAACGGCAATTCATCTTGGCAACAATGAAACCAACCACAACAAATGGAAAGCAATTGTCAGTACGAGGAAGGAGGCAAAAAGCAAATAGGAAACATGAGAGAAGACATAAACAGAGATTGTCTTCCAACTTTCTGAGGATTGCTGCACCGGTGTCAAAGAGCCACGAAACTTATACGAACTTGTCTCTGATAAAACCGATGAAAAAGGAAAGGAATAGGCGTTCAACTTGCAAAGATGGCGTCCGTACAATAGCGCTGAAAAATAAATCCAGTACTGCTGCCGTGGCAGGTAAATACATGGAGACAGATTGGGGTGGCAAGACAGGCGGAAAGAAGAAGTATCAACCGGAACAGGCTTTGTCAATCGAAAACTACAATACATTGGATAGTACGAAGGATGAGCATATTCTTGCGTTTGATCCTTACGAACCATCATTGCGAATTTTTGCCAAAGTTTCACGCCATTTTGCGGAACGACACCTCGCTTCGAAGAATAATATCGAATTGTTGAGACAGTTTGCTCCTGCCATTGTTGGAGCAAAACCAACCGTTGGAAGAGGGGTTAAGCGCGGCAGTATCAATGATGATTATGCTATCATTGGAATTCGACCAGAAAGATTGGATTCAAATATTGGTGAGTATGTTTTCAAAAGTCATGTCGATCCCAGCATCAAACTAGAGCTAGAAGAGACAACAGTTGAAATTGTGAAGCATATGCATCATAGTTTAATTGACGTCGAACCATTTGTTGCGGAGGAAATGGATGTGTTGTCTCAGATTCTGTCTCGTACAAAGCTAAATGCAATTGGGCAGCAGGCCTTAGCATTTTCGATCGGTCGCAACTACCATTCTAGATGCCATGTGGACGATGACATGTACTACACTCGTTTGACAGTAATTGCTCCGGCGGAAGTGTCTGCTGACGAGGTGATTTATTATTTTGTCTTCCCCACGTATGGAGTGAAAGTTCCATTGAGGTCGGGAGATACTCTATTGTTCAACCCATTAGTATTACATAGCTGTTCGAATCCAAAATTCGAAGGGTGTTATATTATGAGTGCATACGTATCTCGCAAAACTGTGCTTAGAGCTAACCCTCTATAGTAATATTAAACAATACTTTAAAGTTAGCCGTTACATTAACCCTTGCTACTCAATCGGAACTGCAGTCCGAGCTTTCGCTCTCTGAACTGGATAGCGAATCACTGGATTCGTTATCATTCAATGCTATCTCAAATGGTTCCAACTGTATGTCGTCCTGTAGTGTGCATGCGTTGTACAAACATTCGTAAGACGGTGGTGTAGCAGCATTTTTGCTTTCAAACAATTCGAGCCATGAGATCCGATTCGATATCACTAGCCAATCGCAATTGGTTATGCACCCATCAATTCCTTGCTCTGGAACAACTGCCAGCTCGGAATGGATAGTGTCGACATGAAATAGGTAGAGAGAATTCATCAGGCGCCCACGTTTGACAAATTCAGAAGCTGTTTTCTTAGGCACATCTTGAAACCGACGAGCCACAGCATACATTCCGTTTGTATCAATTGGATAGCCACCAATACTACTGTATGGCTGCTTCAAATTCTGTACAGTTAAAAAGCATAGCAGATGGCACGGTATGAGCTTGGGATTGTTATTTAAATCAAAGTCCAATTTCATCAAACACCAATCCATCCATACGGAGTTCAGCAGAGAACTATCCGATCTATATGAAGGATGCGACCGAAATATAAAATTAGACCCACAAGCAACATCGAAACGATTGTGCTCTGTAACTCCACAAATGTGCAAAGGATTCTCCAATAAAGGTAGCACAGAATCACAAACAAAGTCAAGTATGTCAGAAGGAAAAAATGGTTTGCTTTTGTTCGTAGAACGAAGCCACTTCATTGTTGATTCCCCATTTTCGTTTCTCATTATTTGAAAATGAGAACCGCCACCATCAGGGCGTTCAATTGGAGGAGGATCAGGTTGATTCAAGTTGAAGTGATATGTTGCCTGGCTTAGCATCATTTTCTCGGACTTTCTATTGGCCGTTTGATTGATTAGTGATGCAGCATTACATTGCGTGTTCTTGGAAGGAGCTTTAATCTCAGTTTTGTGGTGAGATTCATTGGGAGCACTATCCCAGCCTGCGGGGCTTCCCCATAAAGAGATATAATCTGGTAGGTGAAAGTACAGGTGATTCTTGATTAGTTTTGTTCCCATCCCTTTCCTGTGACAAGTTGAGTTTATACAATTGATAAAGTGAACAATTGATTTTGGGAGATTCTTTAAGGAACCGTATTTCATCCGACCGTGTTTAAGAAATTCTTCCATTGATAGAATGAGCTGAATTACCTCTATCTGTTTCTTTACAAAACGATGGTCACCAATAATGTCAGATCCATGTTTGGAAACAATAGCGATCAGAAGAGAAATAAGCATTCCAGAGAAATCATGCCCTTCTTTCTTTGTGGTTGATAAAAGCTGAGTCCCAAATTTGGTGCGAGGAAAATCTCTATCAGACTGGCGTGATAACAAACCACCGTACCGTTGTGCTAAATGGCCAATACTGTTAGCAACAGCCACGCCGTGATTCAAATTGGGGGCATAAACACATGGAACACTTCCGCGGAGCAACAATTCAATTGACTCGACAGCCCGTTTGGCAGTACCAAGCTGGTGCATGTGCAAACATTCACCGGGAGTTGCAAAATGAATATTGTTCTGATTAGTACCAAAGCATAAATCATGAAATACATTCCTTATGTTGTGATGAGAGTTGTTTTTGAAGTTCTTATTGATATCGTTTAGATCTGTGCCGGGAAAACAATGAAAATCAACAGGTGACCACTTCTTTGTTGCAGGTTGAACAGAAGGAATGTTTATGTTCGGAGAATAACAGTTGCAGTGACGGCACATCCGCATGACACCCTTATTGAAGGAGCCATATTTTCCACACAATTTATCGTGAAGTTCTGTGTCGCCAATAACATAGGCAATGGCAAATTTCATTTTTACCTTCCACTGTTGATTTGCGTACGGAAGATAATTCCATTCGATACCACCGTCTTCGTTACACGCGGCTTTGAAGGAACGAAACGCTACTTCCAAACCATTGTGAAGATTCTGAATTTTTTCCTTCGAAGTGGCAGGACGAGAGTGTCTGGTTGACTCCCATTCAGGGTCGGGATGGAAGTAAATAGTTGTCCATGCTTCAGGTCGAGAACGGGTCTCCACATTAAAAATACCGAGTGTCATGTTCAATGGTGTTAACGTAAGTCGTCCGTGCGCATCCAAAGATATGCCGTCCATGTAAAATATAATAGGAACAAGAATTTCTTGCGAATTGGGATTGCAAATTTCTTTCCAAGAAGATTTCCACCACGAGCCGTGATGCAATTCTGAGATTACAGAATGAGGATTCAACTCAGGATTATTGTCGGGAGAGAGAGGGGTCGAATAGTCGGGAAAGGAGAGGTTTTCTTCTATCATTAGCTGCTGGTCAGAAAGAAGAGAATAAATGGCATCCTTAAAAGAACGGACATACACCTGAGTGGGCTTATTATCAGGTAACCAATTCAGTATATGAGGATGAAATTTCATATCAGAGAGACCAAGATTGGATTGGAGATTGTCAAAAATTGTTTTCCAAGATCTAATTTTGGCATCGCAAAAATCAAAACCAGGTCTCATTTGACTTTTCTTTGCCCACTGGAAAATTGATTTGAATGTGTTCAATGGCAATTTATGTCGGGCCATTAAATTCATGAGTTCCAATTCTGCAAGAAGATGAGGGGGCGGCGGTAGTTTTGTGTGCCTTTGAAATGCATCCTCTCTTTCGTTCAGATTAATGATTTCATGAAGAGATGGTGGTGGAGGGGCTTGCTGAGCAGTAGCGACGTTAACATCAGAACGATTAGTGGGATCTTCTTCGTTGTCTCCACAATCTATGTTGTTGGTAAAATTGATGTCGTTATTTTCATTTACGTCGCCGTCATTGTCGTCCTCGTCATCGGAATTGTCAATATCATTATTCAGCGGGAATGCATCTTCATCTTGAACAGCGGAAACAGCCATGTAAGATTCAATGGCGTTCCGATCCATTGGCGGTAAAAAGACATCATGGACAATCTGTTGGTTTAGAACGGAATGAAGACCCGTGGCTGATTGACTTGTGACGGTGTGGTGCTGGGAGAGATGGGAAGGGGGAACAGATGGACCGTTTTGTGTCATAGTCATCCCAAAATCTGACGGGGAATGTTGAACAGACGGCAAGGTAAGCTGCACTTTGACAGAGGTGGAGAAGTTAGAGATCTTGCGTTTAATTAGACCATCACTTTTGTATAAGTTGTAGCATTGAATATTGTAGTTGAGATGTTTTCTTAGGCCGTACGAGACATATTTCAAGGTATTGCACTCTTTTGACCCAGATTTGTATCCTTTAAAACTCTTGGATTGTTTTCCTTTCTTATACCAGCAACCACGGCAGTAGAATAGAAGAGGGGTTTTGATAACAGGAGGCATGATGTTGCGGAATTGCTTGAAGGAAAATATCAGTAGAATGGGTCGAGAGGATGGAGGTCGAAAAGATGAATCGTTGAAAGGAAAAAATTAAATAAGCGTATTATTTCGTGTGTGATGTGAGTTCTTGTACGGTAGATTTCCTTACTACCATACTTCGATTGCAAAAATGGACCGTAAAGTAAATGCATTACTACTTAGTGATGATTGCAACATTCCTCGTAAAATATGTTTAGTAGTGAACAGTACGTACAGTCAACTCCTTAAGAGGGTTAATACACAGCGCCGGACGGGTCAATCCCATCAGTTATTCCAAACATTTGTTGGCAGGCGCGTCAGTTCTTCCATAAGGTGCACGGAAATGTGAATCGAAATGGAAATCGTGGACAATAGCGTTGTTGATTATCGAAATGGAAATCGTGGAGAATTGTTTTGTTGATTGCGATCAAGTTGATTCCGACTTTCATGTACCCGTAAAACCAACTAGTACGCTATTTTTGCATGAGTTATTACTAGTAGATACTAGTACGAAATCGTGGACAATTGCGTTGTTGATTATCGAAATGGAAATCGTGGACAATTGTTTTGTTGATTACGATCGAGTTGATTCCGACTTTCATGTACCGGTAAAACCAACTAGTATGCTATTTTGCATGAGTTATTACTAGTAGATACTAGTAATACATTATTTTCGCTAGTAATTCATCATTATAATTGATTATTTCATTATCTTTCCGACGAGGAAAACAAATACCAACGTGTTAGGTGTTACTACGACCTAATCTTCGAATAGATAATCTACTCTACTGATACTACTAATACTAATCATCCAATCGACAGTCGAACCAACCATGGAGGGAATTTACAAACTACAAAAGGTGGTTCAGGAACACCCAGCCAATCTCGAACAAGAACTCCGGAAAATGCTTGTTTATCACAAGAAAGAGACTGCTCGAATCCAAAAAATGATTCGTAAGATTCGTGAAGAAAAAAGAAATGATCCAAACGTTAAAATTGAAAGCGTCGATCCTACTAGCAATGATCAAGTCGATCCGAATGTAACCAGCAGCATCTATCCACAAAGCGGGGGGTTATTTGAGAGCAGCGAACAACATTGGAGTGGCGATTCCGACGGTGTAGCTTCTGAAAATACAGCGGATCTTCCTGGCGTTAAAGACGAACAAAACCCTTGAGTGCAATAGCCCGCCTGGGGTGGATTCGACTTGGAGTTGACATGGAGTTGGAGCTGGGATTTGAGTTGGAGTTGGAGGATTTGGGTCGGAGCCCATTATACCGGTATGGTGGAAACATGTTGAGAAAATGAAATAAGTCATTCGTGCACAAGTTGTACACAAAATAGTGCTTGTCACGAAACGAATATGATATCCTTAACCCTAAAATAGTTATTTTATTTGAGGAGTGACAAGATATTTGTCTCAAAAGTAAAGGTGTGCGACGCGCGAGGTATTTTAGTAGACACGCGACCTAAAAAGGTAGGAAATTTAAAAAATAGGGTCGAGAATTGTAAAAATAGCGCGCGATAGCCCGCGGGGGGTCGAGAAACAGTTCTCGGACGTAGCATGGACCTTCACATACTTCAAAAAGAACTGTGACCCTCCTCTGTTTGCGTAACTACACCAAAACCAAATCAGGTTCTCAGTCACAAGCCGGGGGGTCCTCTCTTGTTCCTGAAGCTACTACTACTTCTCCGTGAAGTCACCACAAAAGGGGAGGTAAACCCCACCGCCCTTGTGAACACAGTTAAGACCTACAGCATTAAGAAGTTTCAGAAGGCAAGGACATTGCAAGCGTTGTCAACCTCTTGTCCTCTATATCCAACAATGTCTATACGTTAAACAATGACACACTTCCACAAGACTACCTAAAGAGGAGCATTCTTTCTCTCTTAGTAGTAGTACAAACTACAAATGTTGTTGCCAAGTTCAACCAGCTCTTTGAGAACATGGAAGATGTAGCCAGGATGGATAGTACTGAAGTCCATGGATCTGTACACCCTTTGTTTGTATTAATCCACAAGGTGCAGGGGTTGTCAAAACCTCAAAAATGACCTTAGATCTGTTAAGTACGCCTTGAATTAGTATGCCAGCAAGAAGTCCTACCAAATTCTACTGGAATCTGGTCATTGGGATAAATACCTTAGCCCCCCCCCTCCCCCCCCCCCTCCCCCCATTTCAGTTTTCTTTACTGACGAAGGTATCCGCTACTTCAACTGTGACAGCAGCGACCACCATCCTTAAACAGTGTGTTAAACCCTTGGATGAAAAGCGTAGTAGTATTGCCAAGAACAGAGCAGAGTGGCCCTGCTGGGCAAGCAAGAACTCGCAAAAGGCACTCCACCAAGAAGTTCTCCCAACCTAATGGAAAATTCCCTTTTCAAAAACCAGAGGAAGGAGGGAATGGCAAACGCATCATCAATGGGAAACCCTACACCTTTGATCCTAGTACTATTGGAAAGAATGGACGCTGGGGGGTAAATCAAAATCCCATTGTTGAGCAGGGTGTAGTAGGCTTGAGGTGTACTAGTAGTGATGGTGAGTGTGAAGATTGAGATTGTTTGCGAATGATGGTAGCTCAGTTTGTGCTTGGAGAGAGGTAAGAAAGAGTGTTCTTGTTGGAATTGGTGAGCAATTTTGATGTGTATCCAGTTTTTCTGTTAGCGAATAAGAGTGCTGCCTGTTTGATAGCTAACGGTAAGTGCTGGTAGTAGTAGTACTACTATTAGAGTTACTACTACTGTGCTGTGTCTGTGCTCATAACCAATGGACTTAAAACATTAGATTAAATATATAGAAAACTGAAATTGTGTGTGAATAGAGTGTAAAGGAGGCAGAAGAACAAAAGGAACAGAGGACAGCGACCAAGAGGTTCGAATGGCATATACGGTATGTCCGCCCATTGTTACATCACCAGTTGAGGTGCTCTCTGGACATTACTACTAGTTGATAAATTCGACTCCCTTGATTGGAGTGAAGCACGATGACGACTTTTTCGATGCGATTCGTACCGATACCGTACGTACGGTACGTACAGACACAAAACAAAACAAAGATACACGACAAAATGACCCCGCTGGTTCGATTGCTCGACGAGTAATAACTTACTCCGTAATAACTTAACGTACCGTACTGTAGACAAGAACACCCCAAAACGGAAAGGAAACAAGAATTCTTGCATGCCATTGCCATTGCCATTGCCATTGCCTCCGCCGATAAGTCAGTAAATTGGAAACGAGGCGAGGCGAGGCGAGACGAGTGGGACGAACGAACGCTACGAAGAGTTCACACACCGGGTCGTCCGCCACGCCAACAAGTATAGCGTCTTCGAACTCGGTTGTGTGCGGTTCGGTTTGTCGCTTTGCTTCGGGCTGTCTGTCCGTTGAGGTTCTTCTCGACCCGACCCGATCCAATCCAATCCAATCCAATCCGATCCGATCCAATCTCGGTCTACCATAGTGTAACACAACACAAGACAAGACAACAGCGAACACATCCCGTTTGATTTCCAAGAAATTGAATCGATTCCATCCATCCGTCAAATAATAATAATAATAATAATAGAAGTGATCAATAATGTGGAACGATTGGGTGGCAAACGCCAAGAAAATGGCGGCCGACGTCGACCGCAAATTGAACGAATCGGTGGGAATGGATGCGAGCGGAAACCTTCTTGCTTCTGGTTCGGGTTCTGTGGGTTCTGTTGGTAGTTCGAGCCAAGCTGCTGTTACAACGACGACGACGACGACGGATCCCGAGCCCGAGCCTTTGACCGAACCCGCTCTCGTCCCGAAAACGGAGACGGAACCCGTGGCGAGTTCTTCTTCTTCGGCTGCTGCTGCTGCTGTCGTGGCTAAGATTGCGACAAAGGACCACGTCGACGATGCCTGGAACGACGATTTTGATTTCGACGACGACGACGACGACGACGGCTTGGAAGACGTGGACATCTCGGGGGGATCGGCAACCCCCGAAGTGGAGCCACCAACAGCAACAGCAACGGCAGCCACCGAACAACCATCGACACCGTTGCAATCCACATCCACATCCGCAAGCCCCACGAACGGCAGAGATGCTTCCGTCGAGAAAGCACCGCCGCCGCCAGCAGCAGCAGCAGCAACATCAGCTACGGAAACCTCTGCCGCGGCCGCGTTTACCGACTCGGCGGAGGCGAACAAAACCCAAACCGAATCGACCACACCTTTGGCATCGACACCGCAACCGTCGAGAACGAGAACGAGTACGAGTACGAGATCCACACCCACTACTTCCGTTACCGGTGGTGGTGGTGGTGGTGGTGGTAGAGGAGGACTCTTTTCCCTGGTGGCACAAACGGTGTCCAAGGAAGCGACCGCGGCCGGGATGTCGTCGTTCTTGGCGACGACCCTATCGCCGGCATCAAAATCGGCATCGACATCAAAACCGAACGCCGAACGCGGACGAACTGTCGACGGCGATGAGGAGGAGGAGGAGGAAGAAGAGGACGCGAACGAAACCGGCGACGCTGCCGACGAAGCCGGAGACGGCAACACAGGTACAGTTGCAGTCAAAGTCGCAGACACAGACACAAAACCAGACACCGTGGAAGATTCCAAAGAGACACGGGTTGTTGACGCGGATGCGGATGCGGATACAAATACAAATACAGATTTTGAGAAAATGAACCCGGAAGGATCCGAAGAAAGCGAGGAACGGAATACGGGCAGCACAACGACGGGGCCTCAAATCGACGACAACGAGGAGGGCAAGAATGGCAGCGGATGGGATGATGTCGATGTCGATATGGATATGGATGTGGATTGCGATGCCGATGCCGATGGAAACAACGACAGTGGCGACGGCGACAATCAAATCGATGACGATAGCGATGACGATGGCGACAATCCTCCACCCAGCAATGACTCTGTTGCCCGTGCGCCTGAGCCTGCGCCTGTTGCAACAACCGCCACGATCCCTCCCGCGACTACTAGTAGTAGCATTGGTATCGGTGGTGGACTCTTTTCCAACCTATCCAGCTTGGCAAAAAATGCCGACTCCTTCTTGGCGGTGGCAGCCGCAGGGAAGGATGCAGAAAACGACAAGGAGACCGAGACCGCGAAGGAAAACGAAACGGAGGAACCTGCCACGGTGGTCGATACCAAAGGTGGTGACAACGAAACAGACACCCACAACAATACGGAACCAAACGAGACAGCCGGTGACGGTGACGGTGGCTGTAACAGCCCCAATGCGGAGGCCCAGGCCGATGCAACACCGACCGATGCACAGGCGGACGACGCAGCGTCCGGGGACGAACAAAAAGCTCCTGCCTCCGATCCGGTGGCTGCCGCAACCAAAACCAAAACTTCTTCGGCCATTAAACTCCCCCGCGCGGGTGGACTTGGACTGTTTTCCAATCTCACCAACCTGGCGCAAACAGCGGATTCGTTGCTCACAGCAGCGGTGCTGGCGGGAGACCGTGCCGGTGACGGTGCCGATCACGGTGTCGTCGAAGACGGTGCCGGCCCTTTGGACAGTGGTGGCTGGGACGAGGACGACGGGTCGCTCGATCTTGATGACAACCCGGACGAAAAAAAAAACGAGGAACACGAACCGAACGGTAGGGAGGCCGATACCCATACCGATACTGCCGTAGATACTAGTGCCCGTGCTACGAGTGTGGCACCTGCGTCGGAAGAGAAACGGAAAGAGGAATCGACCACTACTTCGTCGTCCTTTGTCAAAATTTCTCCCACTTCGTCCCTTTCGACACCGGAACCCGACGACGATCGGGTGGAAACCGTAACGATGCCGCAATCAACATCGCTGGACACGAACACGAACAAGAACACGAACAAGCCCTCTTTGTCCGAAAAACCATCGAACGCAACAACAACAACAACAACAACAACAACGCCAGCGCCGCCCAACCAGGCTGCTACCAGTACGAGTACCATCAACATCGAAGACGACCCGAGATTCAAGGCGCTGCAGGAATCACTGCGATTGCGCGAAGAACAACTCGTCGGCAAGGGCAGCCAACTGAACGAACTCCAGCTATTGCTGGAAACCCGGGAGGAACAATACAAGAAAAAGCTGCAAGACACCAAGGAAGAAGCGAAGAAACGAATTCTGCGCGCTAGAGAACGCTGCGAGGCGGCCGAAGCCCAACTCAAGGCACGATCCGCTGGTGATTCGGACGATGCGAAGAAGAAACAACAGATCATCGACGAATTGATGGAAGAAGGACAGGCATTGGCAATGAAACAATCGGCGATGGAAAAATCGGTCCGTGCCGCCAAGGCCGAAACCCGCGAACTCAACGAGGAATTGCACCAGCAAACCCAAGAGAAAGAACTAGCACTGGACACCATCGTCGAACTCGAGAGCGAGGTGAAACAATTGAAAGGACAGCTCGCATCTGCCAGAGAAGGAGAATCTCTGGCGGATAAGCTCGAGACCGACTTGTTGGCGACCCGTGCCGATGCGGAAGAAAAGGCGAACGTTATTCTCTCCCTTCAGCAACGAGTCAAGGAGTTGATGGCAGAATCGAGAGACCTGAAACAGGAGGTCGATTCTACCCGCAAATCTGCGGCACACGAGGCACAGCAAGAACAGACTTCTATGCGAAGGGAACACAACGATCTACTCAGTGACCTGGAGCAGAAACTCCGCACTACCGAACGCGAGGCCGGCGTTCGCGAAGATGCCCTCCGACACGAAGTATCCGAGATACGAAAGCGGTGGGAAGATGCCATTCGACGAGCCGATGGTAAGCAACATTTTTTATTTTGTTGTTGTTGTTGTTCTGTTCGTTTGAATACACCTTATTATCATCGGCGGTGGTGTGTTCGGATTTCTCACCTCGGTCAATTCACTTTTGTTTGCAATGTTCGTGTTCCGTCCACTTCTTGTTTCGATTAAATAACGTAAATTCAGCTCTGAGCATGGACATCCAATCCAGCACCGCCCCCTTGTTAAGGCAATTGGAGAGCATGGAACGCCAAAATCGTTTGCGAACAGCGAATGCGGCGGAACTGGAGTCTCGTTTGCGGTCCGAATTGGAAGAAGCCACGATTCGAAACGAAAACCTCGGCAAGGATGCTTCCGAATTCAAATCCAAACTGTCTCGCTTGGAACGATCGATGAAAGAACGCGACCTTGAAATTGCTGCTGCACAAAAAACGATAGAGGATCAGTTGATATCGATCGAAAACCTGACACGACGCGAGGAAAAACTCCAGTCACAAGCCGAAAAACGACAAATCGAGTACGAACGAGTGGAAAAACTTGCGAACGAGGGTGTGTCTCGGGTGAGAAGCGAAATGACACAAACAGTTGTGGATAGCGAAGAGCGATATCGCGGGCAGATCGACAAGATGGAAAAGGAGCTCAAGGTCGAACGAGAAAAACGCAGCCAACTCGAAGACCAGGTGAGCGAGTTGTTGGAAAATACCACCATGGGGATGTTTACCTCGCCTTCTCAAGCTCCCCAACCCACCGGCATTCACCGAGGAAGCAAACCGAAAAAGCTACACAAGGCCGAAGGACAGGCTGAAATTCTCGCTGGAGCACTGGGCTTAGGAGATGATTCTGATGATGATGATGATGATAGCTACAGTAACGACGACGACGAGGATTTCGACTCTGAAAACCCATCCAACGAACAACGTGGGGGCTTCAACAGTTTTGCAGCCCTGGAGCAGTTGTCTTCGAAGCTAAAAACAGCTGAAGTCGAGCTTGTCTCGATGCGTAAGAGCCTTAAAGAATCGAACGAGACTCGGCAGTCACTTGTAGAAGAGTTGGGGGAGGCTCGGCATGCTAAGGAAAAGCTCCCACTCTTTGAACAGAAAGTCAAAGAACTGACGAAAGAAAACCGCGAGATGGAATTAGAAATTGCCGGGTTGAGGGAAGATATTGCTGATGTTCGGGAATTGTACCGAACACAATTGAATGTGCTTTTAGAGGAAAAAACGGCTTTATCCTCGAACAACGACTCCTCAGAACCGACAAGTGAAACGGAACCAGGAAGTTGAAACGAAAACGACGGGGACAACTCGTGGTATTGTTGACGGTGTCACAGACCGGCATCGCCTAGGTACTGACAAAAAGCATGATCTCATGGATTGAATATTATTTCATGATTTCTTGTTAAATGACATCAAACGTAGTTAACTTTCTCTAACACTACGTTCAAACTTACAAGGTAGTGACTGTGTAGACATTGAACGATCCAAACATTTAATGGTTGACTATAAAATACGAAGTACGTGTTCAAGTCACCATGATTTGGTTCCGTACGTAGCTTATCAATTCAATTCTTCCCTTTTCCTCGATCCTTTTCTTTTTACCCGTGCCGATGCCGTTGAAACCATGATTGGCAAATAGATTGTGGAACGGAGCCTAGCAGAAAAAAAGCCTGTACAAAATCTGGCATCTTCTATCGGACTTATCAGGCACAAAACCAAGGTGGACATCCATGCTTCAGTGAAAATGCTTGAGTGGTCTTGAAACAATGCAACCAATGCCCATGTCACTATCGCCTGCACCAGCATTTTGTTGTTTTGTTGGTATCAATATCTCAGTTCTAGTCTTTTGTCTCCGGTCATGGCAAGGAATAGTGTTGAAAATGCATAAATATTTAATTGATTGCTATGCATACAAGTACAGCACCTCTTACCCCTACACAACTCGAAATGATAAGCACCCTCACCTTATTTTTCTGGTTAGATACAGTCGGTCAGAAAATAAGTAACGGTAAGTGGATTCAATACTAGTGGCCAGATATACATTAATTATGAAAAATTATACTGAAATACAGACACAGTCTTGCATTCCGCACATAAGCAAAAGATCCAAAGTACAAATGACCGGATGTCATCTATTCGGAGAACACGCTGTCACCTATGTATTCAGATTTCTCTGCGAACGGAATTCCTTGAAAAACAACTCGGGATCACCTTCACTCTCGAGATGTACGTGGAACTCGTTGCACCAAAGCTCTTCGTAATTGCTCTTTCCGTCCTTGAAATTCTCATGATGAACGACTACACACAGTGTTGGTACACCATTAATTCTCTTCAACGCTCGTCGCACTACGCGGGCATCGCCCAGACGTTGTCCATCAAAACGACCAGGAAACTTTGCGTCGCGGTGGCGATGAGGATGAAGAAACTTGACTTGAAAGGAAACAGTGGCACCAATTCCGAGATGGTGCACCCTTTTAAAAAATTCGGGTGGTGGTCCCGATCTTGTGATAGGCTTATTTAGCGTCGAGATTTCGATTTCTGGTGATGGATCGATGATTGGAGACGAGTCACTTCTTGGTGATGGATCGATGATTGGAGACGAGTCACTTCTTGGTGATGGATCGATTATTGGGGAAGAGGCACTTCCTTCAAACGAGTCACTTGCTGTGGATGAGACACTTCTTGGTGATGAGTCGATGATTGGAGACGAGTCACTTCTTGGTGATGGATCGATTATTGGGGAAGAGACACTTCCTTCAAATGAGTCACTTGCTGTGGATGAGACACTTCTTGGTGATGGATTGATGATTGGAGACGAGTCACTTCTTGGTGATGGATCGATTATTGGGGAAGAGACACTTCCTTCAAATGAGTCACTTCCTTGGGACGAGACACTTCTTGGTGATGGATCAATCATTGGGGACGAGTCACTTCTATGGGACGAGTCACTTCTTTGGGACGATACACTTCTTGGTGATGGATGGATTATTGGGGACGAGTCACTTCCTTGGGACGAGACACTTCTTGGTGATGGATCGATTATTGGGGACGAGTCACTTCCTTGGGATGAGTCACTTCCTTGGGATGAGTCACTTCCTTGGGATGAGTCACTTCCTTGGGATGAGTCACTTCCTTGGGAGTCACTTCCTCGGGACGAGACACTTCCTTGGGACGAGACACTTCCTTGGGATGAGTCACTTCCTTGGGACGAGTCGCTTCCTGGTAATGGATCCATTCTTGGGGACGAGTAACTCATTGGTGATGGAACACTCGATGACGGGTCAGACGAAGAATCATTTGGTGATGTAGTCTCCTACTTCGGAAAAAATGTTTTTGTTTAGTGAGCATATGCGGTAGGGATGGCAAAATAACGAAGGTAGTTAACGTGAACAGACACCTACCTTGTCAACATGATTTAATTGCTACTCACTTCGTCTGTACTGTCTGAACTTTCGTCGCTTGAAATAACGTCCTGTTCACCAGATGATGACTCTTCCACATCAATTTCGGAGGAAGATTTTGCATCATCAACGTTTCCTTCTTGTCCCTGTCCCTCCTCCGGTTCCCTTTTATCTTTAGACCCTTTCCAATAACAATATCCCATAATAGCGCATACCAGGATAGGGATCAAGAGAAGGAATAGAAGGTAGTAGAGTTTGTTTCTGGGTTTTTTTTCTGCTTCCGTAGGCGAAGGTGTACTTGGTGCAGTACTTGGTGCAGAAGACGGCAAAGGTGTGCTTGGCGAAGGAGTAGGTGGTGCTAGGGAGAGAACACTGAGTTCAAATGCTCCATTGTTGAAACCATTGAAGTTCGAAGGGCCTTGTCCGTGGACTAGCAGGTGATAAAGTACACCCTCTTCGCTATCCACAATCGAACTTGAGTTCGAATTTTGAAGAAAACGAGTTGTGTTACCCACTTCATCTGCGAAGCCGCAGACGTTGTCGATGAAGGTGGAACCATCAATACACTGCAGGTCTCTGCAAGTTTCTCCAGAGAACAAAGAAAAGGAGATATCGAACCCATCCGTACCCTCAACTTTGCATAGATCTATTTCGAACTGATACCCTGTCCCATTGAAGGAGTACCATAAACCAGGATTGATAATCTCCACACCACAGGTGCCGGTCGGCGCCGTATAAGTTGCATTTTCGGTAGATCCTTGAAAAAAGGAGTCATTCCCTGTCAGTGGTAGGGCTTCCTCGCAAAATGAGTTTGGCTCGGTTACGGGTACCTCTTCGACCAAAGCTTTGAAGTCACCATAAGAGTTGGGGGCATCGCCATGGACATAGATGTGATAAGTTTCGTTCGTTTGTGACAGCCATGTCGCTGTGACGCCCTCGTAGTCACAAGTGGGATCAGGAGTGGCGAGTCCAGTCACACATTGTAGTTCGTCACAATCTGACCCAATGAAAATACTTATGGCGGAACTATAATTGGCCCCCCGGCAGGTCGAAAATGATACCGCACTGCCTGTGCCCTCCATTTCGTACCAAACACCAGCCGTATCCAAAGGCAATCCACAAAATTCACCGTAAGCAAAATCATTCGTTGCATCCTGGGTGGAGCCGGTAACTTCTGACCCTGTCATGACTGGGATAGCATCCACGCATTGGTCGTTGATAGCAGGACTGAATTCTGTCACTTGCAGTTCAAATTTACCAACCGATCCATCTCCACTTCCAACTAAGATAAAATATTCGTCACCTTCAATTGTTTCCCAATTGACTGTAGCTGAGTTAATATCAACATTGGCATCTGAACAAACTGCATCATTACTTGCTTCAACACTGATGCATGTAAGATTGCCACAACTTTCACCAGAAAATACGTGTATCTGAGTGGGGTGGTCTGTTCCAGGTAGACACGTCGTGGCCTGTAGACTTGATCCTGTTCCGTTGATCTTGTACCAGACACCGGCACTTTCAACTCCGCAAGTTGCATCATAACTAGTGTCTGGTCTAGCTCCCTCTGTAGCACCACTTGCAACCGATCCATCTGCTGATATGCTAATGGCATTACTGCATTCGTCATTTGGCGTCAGAGGGAAACTTGCTACATTCATCAGCAGGGCTCCATCGCTCAACGTTTGTAGACTGGATGTTTGATCGGCAGTTCCCGTCGAGTGGGCGAAGAGATAATAATCCTCTCCTGATGCTGCTGACCAAAAAACTACGTTTCCCACCTCTCCGTTTCTACACGACATTGAGTCGGTTTCAACACACTCCAGGTCACTGCAATTCGTTCCCTGGAAGACACTTATGGAGTTGATTGTATTCGTCTCAGGGAAGCACGTGCTTGCTTGGATCACTTCGCCCGCAGGAACAGATCCTGCATCTATTTTGTACCATACGCCTTCTCTTTCTTCTCCGTTGCAAGTCTGGTAGACCCCGCCATCGGTGATGTTACCAAGGCCTGTTGGAGCATCGGCAGAAAATGTGGTGGCTGCGATCTCGCAATTTCCATTTTCCAGACGTTGAAATAGAGAGGGCTGCGAAGATGGATAGGATGTCGGTGTCATGGATACAGGTGATGACTGTATCATGGATGGAGTTGACGAAGGATTTTGTGATCGCAACAAGCTGGGGCTTTCTGATAATGTTACAGTAGGGGAGAGAGAAGGAGTTTCCGACGCTCGGGTTGGGGGAACAGTAGCATCTGCCTCATCCACCGCTACTTGTGGATCCACATTTTCTGTACAGTCTGTACTACTGAAACCGCAAGCATCGAACATCATCGTAGTCGTTCCCTGACGCCCGGGCTTGGGTCTAAAATTGCGCAGGGTAATTCCACTCGGAGCGATGACGCCGTTTTGATAAGAATCGGTGTTGGGATAGTTGGCAGTGGAAGCAACAGTTTCTCCGTTCCCGGGGCCCAGAACCTGGGTTGCTTGGTTGAATAAATCAGCGCTTTCACCCGAATTGGCCTTTTTCTCCAAATGGTACTCGCCGTCTGCTTGTAGAAGAGCAATGGGGTAGTGTTCTCCGTTGCCGGGCCAACCGGCTATGTGTGGTCCACCACGAGGATACTGCCCTTGGGGAAAAAAAGGGAAAATATCCCAAATAGTTTCATCAATGTGGTAAATGGCGATACCGCCGGGAGAAAAAAAGTTTTCGTCCAAATCCCCGGGAATGGGTTGTCTGTTCTCGAGGAGCAGGTATTCTTTTTCGCCGTATCCCTTTGTGATTTTGTAAATTTTTGGGGTTGTCTCCACCGGCTCTAACTCATAGGTTCCGTCTGCCTCGATCAGTATCGGCTGAACCCATCCAAGATTGACGCGAGTCCATGCAGCAATATGTCCCGGCCAGGAAGGATCATTGATAGGTCCTTGGGGTTGCCCCATGGGAGTGAAGCAATCGAGGCCACCGAGACCGATCTCGTTTTCCACACTTCCAAAATCCGGGTCGTACATTTCTGGAATTCCAAACGGGTGAAACATTTCATGAACGATCATTCCTATTCGATTAATATTTGTTTCGCAAGTGCCAAATGTTGTTTTTCTGAATCCCGGAGCAACCTAAATTGCGTGTTTTGTTTGTTTGTTTGTTTGTTTGTTGTGTTGAATCAGATTGCATTTGGCAATAATTGAAAGTAAGTAAACAAAACCCCAACGGTTGGGCAAGCAAAAGGCCAACGACGGGTGGAAATAGAACACGAAATGTCAATTTTTGGTATGAAACGGTAGCTAAACGTCTAAGGAGGAAAACCAAATCCAAATCCAAATCCAAAATCAAAATCACATCCAAATCCAAATCTTGATTTTACTTACAATGTAGGCGCCCACTTTCTTTCCATCGCTGGAAACGAAATCTAACGTGTTGGCGGTAGCATATCCAAAATGTGATGCGATTAGTCGATTGGCCGGGGTTCCGGTCACGCAATCGTCCTTTCCGTTGAGTGCGTCGAATCCACTGTGCAGAAAGATCACAAGATCGATTTCGTTATCGGTGTCTCTGTCAAAGTTTGAAAAGTCGAAGCCGTCGCCGTCGAGCGTTTTCAGGACGGGCGCGAACGCTCGCATCAAATCTCCGGTTCTGCCCGCGCTTCCATCTGCCGTAAAGTCTTCTTCCGTGAAATCGGTCATGGTCCACGGAGCGACCTCGAAGTTGACGGTAAACTCTCCGTAGGAAACGGTGTCAAAGTATCCCTTCACCGACCCTCCGGGAAAGAGATTCTCGTCGCGGCCCTCTCCGTTGAACAAGGCCTCGTAATCCTCCTTTGGTACAACATTAACTCTATTGGGATGATTCTTCCATTGAACCAGAACTACTAATACATTTAAGACCGGGTCATCTGTCGTCAATAGCTCTCGTTGCTGTTGCTGTTGCTGCTGCTGTTCATCTCCCGATCTATCGTTTTGTTGTTGCCTCTGTTGGTATGATCCTCGAATACTATTAGTCCGTGTTCCGTGCTGCTGCTGCTGCTGCTGCTGCTGTTGTGTCGGTTCTTGCTTCCCTCCTCCTCCTCCTGTTCCCTCTTCTAGCATTCGGACTTGTATCTCGTTTCTCAGGCGCTCTCGACTCTCCTTAGTCAGAAACCGTCGGAGATGTTGCACGTGTTCCTCCCACTTGGCATCGTGCGGTTCTTCATACAAGCCCTCGGGATCGGGATAATCGGGCACAAATAATTTATCGTGTGCTATTGGTTTGGATGTTGTGGATGTTGTGGATGCGGAATCTGTACCGACGATGGGAACTGTTTTTATCTCTTCCACCAGAGGATTGGCGTTCGCGAATAAACCGAAACAAAACGACAGCAATAACACAAGAAGAAAAGTATGCCGCGGCCAACGCTGTTGTTGAGAAGGCATCATCGTCTTCGTCGGTCGATCCAATTGAGTTGTAGCTGTTCTTCGTCAATATAATACTGTTGATTCAACAATCGAATTTGGTGCGGCTTTGATTTGATTTGATTCGATTCGATACGATTCGATACAATACTTCGCTTTGTCTTTCACGGAACAACACCACGGTTGTTCGCCAATTTCAATAATAGAGCGTTAGATTAATTCGTGTTCGATATCTATGTATGGATGTATGGATGTCTGTACCGGTATGGATGGAAGGATGGATGAAAAGTTAGTCAGAGGCTCGACAAGTCAATGGGAATACCGGTATAAGTACCGGTAGCAGTGTACAGTACCGGTAGCTGGAAGAGAGAACAGCTTCTGGTAGTCGTTATTTTTTGGTTCGACCTCGGTTTGCTCAACAAAATTTACTTCGTACTATGATAAGAATAGGCGAAGTCAACAATGGACAGAGAGATTTGCTTATTGCTTATGCCTTAGTTTCGTGATTGTGGAAGCGGCAATTCCGTCCCGCATTCAGCATACCGGTGCGGTTCATACGATTACCGGTTCGTACGATACGATCGACAAAATATTTTTCACTTAATTGCGCAAAGAGAATACAGTAATTAATTTTGTTGGGTCACCATGTCGATAATGTACCGGCAAAGAACTAACCTAAGTGAGATCCATGAAGTAATCTTACCGGTACTCGTGATCTTTCTATTTTTGTCAAAGCAGTGACATTTGTAAGTCTTGTGACTTACCGAGAGAATAAATGTGTTTTATTTATTTACGGTACCGGGACGAGTACCTACCCCTACTTTCCTTTACACTTTCTATTCTCCGCCTTGCTCCCGCATTCTAAAGCAGTTGTTCTCTGCTGTTGAAGTAATCTTCGACGACATAGGGTACGAGTACTCGTACAACGAGGTCCTGATTTAAATGATAGTCACAAAGACCGAAGGCTAGGTACAGAGATAAAAAAAAATCAACACTCACCAAGAAGGAATGGCAATCAGAACAGGCCCATAGTGTTTGCGTGTCATCTTGCGATTGTCGGAGTATTAGGCATACTACGAGTGTACCGGTACCGTACGGGGGTACAAGACCGGTATTTGAATACGAGAGTACGTACTTATCGTAAACCTTAATCTTTGTACGAATGGTCCGCTCAATTTAGAGGGCCCCGTACTAGAAAGAAAGGACGCCGAAAGAAAATTGGGGGCGTGCGACGACCCATATTATTTTCCTTCTGAATCCGGTCTGTTGAGAGTCTGATTCAAAGGCTTCTGAAGAACAGCAACGCTGCGTTAGTGTGTTAGTAGACGAACGATTGTACTCTACGCGTGACAATTGTGTTTGGATACTTTCAGCAACGGATAATCGGACTACAGGCGAGACTAGGGAAACGCCAGATCTCTTCTTGCTGTGACTTATTCAGATTGCAGCGAGACAGACCTTAGTATGTAGATTACAAATAGTTGGTACCAACTAGTGTGAATTTTGGGATATAAATCAGTTGAATGTTAAAAGTATGAGATAAAGTGAAATCTTGCCGAAATGCAAGATATCTCTTTTATTGAGATGAATACGTTGCAACTGCTGTTGCGTAGTGCTGAGATTACTCGCTGATTATTTCCGTACATGTATTAGTCGTTGACCATATATATTTGTATGCATGTATATGTATTGTGTGAGAATCACATGCCAACGGTTTTCTTCTCTTGTTCCGTTAGGAAGACTCCATGAAATGTTTATCATTAAGGTCAGGAATTGCTCCCGTAGCTCGTGTGATATTTTATGAAATCAGAGTTTGCTCACCGAAGAACAATGGCAATATCGTAAGACAGGGATTGCTCACCGTTTATGCGCGATGGGAATCGATGCGCCGTGGGAATCGATATGCCGTGGGAATCGATTACTTAGATGGATACGGGACTCATTGATTCATGCGCATAGGAAATCTACCCTTTGGTAGCTTTGGTACTTCTGGTCACGAAAGGAATTTAATACTCCCCATGTCTCCTTGTGAAGGGTCATCTCGCTCTACATGATGCTTCCATCATCCTGGAGAAGGTCACCAGTATTACCACAGAAGTGGAAGATGGGCCTGAGCAGTGGATACACAACTGAGTGACTCCAATGTTTGGTGAGAATGTCTGCACAGTTATCCTTACCTGGGATGTGCATCATTAAAATGAAACCTCTCGCTATCATGCTCCGTACGTAGTGAAACGATAGAATGTTATGACGCTTATGCAACCTTGCATAAGGAAAGGTCGACGTTTGGATCATCTTTTCGTTGTCACCCCAAGAGTATGAGATATCATGTACTCGTGTTCCGAGGTATCGGAATGAGTGGCGTAGATCGACAATCTGTTCGATGCAAGTTCTTCCTGCAACAAATTCAGCTCCAAAGGTGGCTGTTTCCGTAGTAGACTGCTTCTTCGAGAACCACATCATGGGAGTCTTGTTCGCGAAATGAAGAATGCCGGTAACTGCCTTGCCACTGAGAATATCATGCATGAGGTTGGCATCATAGAAGTGTGATAACACTACTGTCTTTCCAAGCGGTGCAGGAGCGTCGTCGGGTAGCTCCTCAGAATGCTCCCCATAGACGGTGTTGGACCAGTCGATGGTGTCGGGTTTAGTCAATATAAAATCGGGCGGTTCCACGCGGAATCTGATTTTGAAATGTCTAAACTTGGAGATATATCCATAGATACGTTTAGCACGTTCGAGATGCCCATCTCGTGGCTGAGCTCTGAAACTTGAGAGCGTCATCACGGCTGTTTGTACATCGAAACGGCCAATGGCGATGATCCATTGCAGTGAACCGATCATACTTTGGTATTTCTGTATACCGGTTTCTTCAAGAAAGGCTGAGGAGTCCAATTCAGGATGATCGTTCTCCGCGATGGGTGATCGGAACCTAGTGTTAGGTTTGCATCCGAACATTTGTTCGTAAGATGCTTCCATCTTTTCGATGAACTTTATGGGATTCATGCACAGAACACCATGTTCGTCGCGTTCAAATCCACATCCTAAATGAAAGTTCATAGGTCCGGATCCCTTCAATTTGAAGTTATATGGTGACGATTGCAATATCTTCAAGAAGGAGTTGGGATCTGCCATGCAGAGACATAGGTCATCGACATATGTGCATATAAGCTCATATACCCGTTCACCATGCTTGTTCGTTCCGGGTTTGAGGAATATTTCCGGTTCTGCGCGGGATCTTTCGAAGCCGAGTTCGATGAGACAAGCCGCGAGTAAGTCTCCAAAGCACTTGCCTGAAGACCTGAGACCATATAGGGCTTTGTAAATGACCAACAGGTGACCCTCCAACGATCCGAATTCGGGACCTGCCTTGATGCATACTTTCTCGCAGGTGACTGCTTCTAAGTAGGCGTTACCTATGTCGGTGCCCCATGCTTCTAGATCGTTGAGTTCAGCTAGGAATAGGCACATACGTAGACCGCGAAGAGATACGACGCCTGTGTAAACACTGTGGATAGGGGCCTCAGTGAGATTACCGTTAGCAACGAGGCGAGCCTTGTGTCTTCCGTCGTGCTTGACAGCGTATATCATGTGTACCTTGATCTGTTGGAATCCCGTGGGAATGGAGCTTGTCTTGTATACGCCTTTATCAATGAATGTATTGTATTCATTGAGTTGTGCCATTTCCAGAGTGGTGGCATCTTCCCATTTGGTGTTTCCGTTGGCTTGATCAAATCGGAGGGCTTCTTCGTGGCTACGAGGAACTTTGAATCCATATTGATACTGCGGAGTGGTACGGAAGGAACGTAATTTGGCTTGGTGCACGAGTCGATCAAGTTTCTTGGTTCGTCGGGCTAGGTTGGTGATTCTTCTGAGACGTTTCCAACCCGGGAGATCAAGCAAGTTGTTGTCTTTCCCATATTTTGCAACGGTGACCGGGTCGTCGGCTGCAATGTTGGCCAGAGGTTCATATGTGCGTTCCATATTCTCCCATTCAATCCAGAGGTTATACTTGGAACCTTTGTATTGAGGATGCTTGTTATCCAGTGGACCTTGGTGTCCTAGGATGCGGCGAAACGACCAGAGTTTGCCGTCTTCTTGTGTTGAATCCCGATGTATGTAATTCATGACGTCATTGTATGCAATGATATCATCGAGTTCGTCATCGGAGTGTTTACACTTGAACTTGATGAAGTCTTTATTGCGTTCCAGACTGTCTTCAACATCGACAATGGTAAGACGCTTCCGGGTGCCATCGAGATTGGTTACAAGGAAGGAACGTCCTTGTAGATCGGCAATCGGGATCGTAGGAATGGTAATAGGTTTACCATCATCGTCAAATTGTGCGTTGCCTTCTTCGTCGGTAACAACTACCTGTGATGGGTCTACTGAAGGAGTAGCGGGGTTGGTGTGTGGAGTTGTGACGTCACTAACATCAAAGTATGCTAATTCCGGTGGATCAAAATCATCTTCAGTAAGGAGAACGCCATCGGATGTCTTGCTGAAGATGTGTGTCGTAGGAGGACCATCAAGACTCTCCCCATAGTTGTTAGGGAGTGGAGAAGGTGACCAGCTTGGGCTGTCATCGACCTTCTTATAAAGAAAGCTCGGTAACGAGGGGTGGGCGGGTGGTTGAAGAATTGGTTGAGTGCCAGATGCGTGGGGCGTGGTATCTGTTGGTGCAGATGGAACGGTGTCATCGGCGGTGTCACAATCAGCAGGTGAACCGTTAGGGGAAACTGAGCTGTTTGGTTTAGTAGACTCGTCAATGAGTTTATTCTGATTGGTATGCTCCCCATGTTTGAAAGCTGGAGCTTCTCCAGTGGCGTATATATGGGGTAAGGAATCCTTTGCATTACGCCATTTGATGAAACCATCATCAGTAAATAAGCCCGCGCGTTTGTTACGTGACTCAGGTGTAAGAGCAGATCGAACACCGGACCGGTCTAGTAACTTGTTGGTAACTGGATCCCAGATTCGAAAGCAGAGTCCATTGCCAACATGTTCGGCGATGCCGACGAAATGACCTAGGCGTTCGGTAGATTTGGTACCGAAAGGAGAGTCATTTGTCTTGAAATACACAGGTTCAAACCAGAAGAAACTGGTGTATGCGCTGATGTCGCCAATTGTACCCGTGGCAATGAAGATCGGTTGTTTTTCGGACAGCGTAGGGTCAGAGACAACATTGAGGAGACCCGCGACGTATGTCATGCACAGTAACCACATGTGTGGTGGTGTGCCGGTACGATCCATGACGCGATTGACAATGCGTTTGAACGTTTGGTATCGTCGTTCGAATTGATTCTGGTGTTGATGGTACGGTTCACTTTGCCAGAGTCCAATCCATAACATTTTGAGGTAATCCATGACTTTCTTACTTGATTGATAGTTACCGTGGTCACAAAGGAGGCGGATAGGCCTGCCCCATTTTCGAACAAAGTTCTGAAAGCAGGGTAGGAAATCGCCGGTGGTACGCATTTCTTCAACGTGAATAATATGCGATTTGCGGCCAAAGAAGATCTGAGCAATCTTGGATCCACCATCAATTGCTGGGACATCTGAATAGACTGCATCGGACATAACATCGTCATTGAAGGGGCGAACGTTCATGGCCGGTTGAGGGGAATGAAACCGTTTGAAAATGTTACCATCAGGGCTAACCGCTAATGAACCGTATTGGGTTGAGTTTTCAAAAGTAGCCTTGATGCGATCGGTGGAAACCCAACAAAAGAAAGGTTTGAGGGACAAGTAGTCATGTTCGTTGGGGTATCTTTCGCGGGGTGTAGCTGCAATGCGCGTAGTGTCACTGGCTGTACAATCTGTCGGAAACGCAGTGACTGTTCCAGAGACTGCGGTTGGCGCGCAGCATGCGAGACGTTCTTGATGAGCGTAGTCAGTGGAAGTAAGCCAAAAGGAGCGATCGTTGTTCTTATGATCATCAATTGGAAGAAAGGGAGATCGGGTGGAATGGCTGGAATACGAGCTGAGGGATGTGACCGTGGAGGACCCGGGAGAAACAGATATATCGAATCCTTCAAGGCAGCGTGGGTTCCCATATTCGTCGTAATCGGCATAAGGGAGTTGCTGTGGTTGGGGAGGATATTTCTGGAGAAATTGTTCATCCTTTGCACTGATCGTGGTATCGAGAACAGATGGGTCCCAATGTTTATCGGACGTCATGATGACATGTGGTAGCGTGTCAAATTCGACAGTCGTATACTTTCGCATCGCAAGGTATGGTAAGCCGTGTCGTATGCTAAGAGGCAGTGCATAGCCATCGGAGGTGGTGATGACCTGTCCTCCGCCTGCTTTGATGGACGTGTCGTCTACAGTGGAAAAATATGCTTCCATCTGGCCGGATGACAATATCGAAGGATGTCGTCCTGTATAGGCACATTCATTGAAAATAAGAATGATGGGGCCTCTGTTCGACATGGAATATGCTCCGCATGTAGCAATGGGAATGTTTTGTACCTGATGATTGTTAATGCCGGTGACGTTAACATATCGTGGTGGAATATCCTTGGAGATGAGACATGCATCATTACCGATGATGCAGCCATTTGCGCCGCGATCGACCATGGCAAAACCAGGGCTAGTAACCGTAGTTTTGTGTATACGGTATGTGTATGACGTTACGGGCCCATCATTAGGAAAGGTGAGATCATCCTCGGGAGTATACCACTGGTGAAAATTGGCGGAATACGATGGTGTTCCGACAGGTATTTGGGTGTCACCGTCCTTTTTGTACTGAATGTCAGGGTTGTTTGAAAGGAATCGAGCTGGATGCGCGGGTGACACGGAAGACTTGAGAGGTCGCTGGTCCTTAGACGAGGAGGTCGTGGATTTGTATACACCTAGAGATGCATGGAAAACGCCTCTACAATCATTCTCTACAGCAGGATGTAGGTCTGCTGCGGAATTGGCATGCTCATCCTTGGTCGAAGTATCGTCTTCTTGAAAAGATACCGAGTGTTCATGTTGGTATGCCTTTCGGGTAATGGGTTTGACACTGTTGGGGTCAGGTTGGTTAGTGTTAAGTAAGTCGTGTCGCAATGAGGCAACCACGATTTTCTTGCCTTCCGGAGAAAAACTGAGCCAACTCTTCATGTCCTGACGTGACAAGGCCTTCCATATGTTTGTAGGCAACCTTGTGGTAGGGTCAGGGGTACGTCCAGCCTTGAACACAGCATAATCTTGATAGTCTCCTTCAAATTCGATGGGGAGAGCATAGTCATCATGGTCTTGGATCGAGTCAGAAGAAAAATCATGAACGTGTGCACGTACGGTCGACCGAGGAGCAGACATCGCAGACTGGGAATCAAGTCGAGTTGCTTCGAGTAAAAGCGTGATTTTAAGATCGTGGATAGCAGCGGCTTCGGCAACTGCATCCGTTACGGTGCTATTCGTCCCACCTGGATCCTTGACTTTGGCAAACTGTTCGCTTAGCTGGAAGCTGGAATAACATGCCTGACACAATGCTGATTTTACAGTGTGATACTCGAGGGGCTTGTTGGGAGGACGAAGCTTGTTGAGGTGATTCAATTCATCAAACCAATGTGTGATGAATTTCACTTTGGATTCCTTCCAATTGTTGAGGTTCAACTTGAGCAACGCTTGTAGCTGGGTCGAGTTGTCGTATACCTTTGCTTTTGATTGGCTATGAAGGTTTACAAAGTTGAAGTAGGCCTTGCGTCCATCACGAGTGGTAGAATGACTGTGTACACATGATGCAGAAAGGTCACTCTTGAAGACTTCCAACATTAGTACCCAGAAGAAGGCACATTGTTTGACGTAGAGATCACGGGTGTAACCCACAAGCGTGGCTGGAGGCCAAGTTTCATCGAGGAATGTCTCTGTATCGATGTCGTATGCCTCGAGTTTAGCTTTGAAACCGACGAGCCAGTGTTCGAACCTCGAGTCATTTGTGAGGGGTGTAAAGGACTTTTCATCTCGTGCTTTTCGGCACCATGATTCGTACTTTACCTGCTGAGGGGACTTTTTGTTACTTCCCGCCGGAGGAGGTGGTGGGTTCAGAACAGATTCGTTACGTAAGCGTTGGGCACGCTCTCCGCGGAATGCCTGGAATTCCCTGTATGTATATGACTTTACATCTTTCCAGTCCTTCTCGTCCTCTCCTAGGTCAACACCTTCTTCTTGTAGGTCGATAGCGAAATCCGCAAGTGCTTCTATGCTCCTTTGGATGGATCGAGGGATATGCGTTGCCAATCCTTGCTCCATATAGGTAAGTTCACGTGCAAAATCCGGTTCGATAAGTGCGTCGAGAAACGACTTCCACTCGCATAATCCGCCTTCTTTGAGAGCTAGGCACAACTTGCTAGTAATCTCACTTGTTACGTTGAGTAATGATATGAGTATCTTTCTCATATCAGCATCGAAGCTGGGAAAGCGTTCGATAGTGGTGACTTCGGCGTCATTCTTCTCTTTGCCTCCGAGTGCATTGACGGGCATTACCGGTATGTTCGGCATCTGTGGTGGTTCGGAGCCTTGGAAAGAGGTGCGTGGTAACTGAGAATGGGAACTGCTTCTTGTGCGATGTGCGACCTGCATATGCCAGCGTAGGGATTATGTTTAATTTCGTTCCTGTTCCTTCTTGTGTGCAAGCCTTCTTAGAGCTTGCGACTGTTAATCTATTATTTTCCTTCTGAATCCGGTCTGTTGAGAGTCTGATTCAAAGGCTTCTGAAGAACAGCAACGCTGCGTTAGTGTGTTAGTAGACGAACGATTGTACTCTACGCGTGACAATTGTGTTTGGATACTTTCAGCAACGGATAATCGGACTACAGGCGAGACTAGGGAAACGCCAGATCTCTTCTTGCTGTGACTTATTCAGATTGCAGCGAGACAGACCTTAGTATGTAGATTACAAATAGTTGGTACCAACTAGTGTGAATTTTGGGATATAAATCAGTTGAATGTTAAAAGTATGAGATAAAGTGAAATCTTGCCGAAATGCAAGATATCTCTTTTATTGAGATGAATACGTTGCAACTGCTGTTGCGTAGTGCTGAGATTACTCGCTGATTATTTCCGTACATGTATTAGTCGTTGACCATATATATTTGTATGCATGTATATGTATTGTGTGAGAATCACATGCCAACGGTTTTCTTCTCTTGTTCCGTTAGGAAGACTCCATGAAATGTTTATCATTAAGGTCAGGAATTGCTCCCGTAGCTCGTGTGATATTTTATGAAATCAGAGTTTGCTCACCGAAGAACAATGGCAATATCGTAAGACAGGGATTGCTCACCGTTTATGCGCGATGGGAATCGATGCGCCGTGGGAATCGATATGCCGTGGGAATCGATTACTTAGATGGATACGGGACTCATTGATTCATGCGCATAGGAAATCTACCCTTTGGTAGCTTTGGTACTTCTGGTCACGAAAGGAATTTAATAACCCATTGGCACATTGGCAAGGCATTCGTCAAATTCAAATTCAAATTCAAAATTGATGTGTGGGAAGTCGAGGTGTGTTAAGTGTCGGGGCTGGAGGAGTGGGGGTAACGCAACACAAAACGTACTTTGGGAGGTGTCACGTTGGCCAACAATGTGTGGCTCCTGCTGTGGGAGCGTAACAAGAAGGTGGTGTCATGGGTTGGCTGGTGGACTGTGATGTTGTTTTTTGGTGGCCGAGTTGTTGGGTGGGTGGGGGTGGAGTGGAGTGGAGTGGAGTGGAGTGGTCGTCAAACTGGTGGTGTCTGTCTGCCTGTGGGTGACATGGCTGCGTGGAATGTTGCGGAGTAAGAATGTGATGGGGTGCGCTTTGCTACTAGTAGGTACTAGTAGAGTCTGTGTGATTGCTGGGTGGCGTGGGAGGAAATGTGTTCGTGAGTGTTTGTGTGTGGCAGATATGAGGGTCCATGTGGTATTATGGAAGTGTATTGCAGTGGGAGTGCCTGTTGGTGAATGTGAAGTGCCATGTAATAGCGTTACAGGGGACACAGAGTGTGGAAAAATGTGTTTGTGGGGAGGGCGCATATTTTGTGGGGTTCTGCGCGGGGTCATGTAGTTAGTGTTCCGTAGTGTACCATAGTGTGCTAGTGTGCGGTGTGCGGTGTGTGGCTTAGTTAGGTTGCTCTCGATGCACATCCTCCTTATTGTTGTTGGCCTGTTTAGGGCTGCTGGACAATGTGGTGAGTCTCTGGGCATCGCTTCCCTCTGTCTGGGGCTCCTCACTTGGCCAGAGTCTACCTATGCATCCTTGTGGATGCCTGGGCGGCTGCTGGCCAGAGTCTCTGCATCCTACCTACCTACCTACCTACCTATGATACCATTGCATACATACCTTGCTGGTCGCTTGTGTCCCGGCTTGGTTGGCAGGCAGGACGGCCAGTGCGCGCGGAGTAGGGAACGTGCCTCCCATGAGTCCTGCTTTGGCTTGTCCTATGCCTTGCCAACAGTATGCTTGTATAGTGCAGTACTCTAACTTATGTTGGGAGGCCTTCTTATTGCTATATCCTCAGTTGGAAGCGCAAGGCTTATTGGAAGTTGCTGAGCCCATTGTGGATACCTTGTAAGTCACCGGGACCCACTTTAGAGCCCCCAACAACACCTCCTGCCTCACGGAATTGCCAATTCCAGCCCCCCTTTTTGACACTAGGCTGAGTCAATCATGTACATGAAGAATCGCGTGCTCATGTGAGACCTCCCCAGCCTGGGGAAACGGCCCGAGCCAGGAGACACTAGTACTAGTACAGCTCTATCCACGGCGGTCACTGCCCTCACTACTCACCAGCTGAAGATAAGTGAGGCACCAGAAGTCAAGCATGTAGATTCCAACAAGGTCACCATGGTTGATCAAGCTTGGGGGCCCCTCTGCACCAATCAACTCCTACTTGTATGTGGAGTTTGTAATGTGGAGAGCCTCCATCAGAAGAACTCAGCTTTGGCCAAGAAGAAGAAGAATGAGAAGACACACATGATCTCCCAGCGCCAAGTGGACACCATGACTGAGGCCTTGAACATATTCACACCCCTCATCACCACCGCAGCCCTCACGAGGTTCCAGGATTGTAACTTTCATGGCACTGACCCCTTTGATGTGGCCATTGGCATCCTCCCCTTGGCCTTCATCCTCCCGGGGGGGGGGGGGGGGGGGGATAGTGGAGGCCCTCAAAAGGCAACACAAGGAATCAGCCAATATGGCTGCCTATGACACCATTATCTCCACTGAAGGAAAGTCCTGAACCCTCAAGGATTCTCTTTCCCTGCAGAAAACAAAGACTTGTATTCCCCCCTAGACTGGACCGAGGCAACCACTTAACAAGAAAGTTACACAGCAGTTCTAGCCACTCTATTACTAGGAATCACACACCCAGTCATAAGTAGGTACTAGCAAGGTCTGAGGCGCTTGAAGAAGCAGCAGATGCCCATTTGAAGAGCTATTGCAGATCAGATGGGGAAAAGGGCCACGCCATTCCTTATTGTGTACTACTTCCAACGCCGGATAAGATGATGGCTTGAAGAGCAATGGGAGTGTCCCATCAACCTGCTTTAGCACTTCCAGATGGCAGAATTTCAACTGGCTTCCCAATTTCTCAAGCGTGGGGGAGAGCTCAGGATGCTCAGGAAGAACCCTCCAGGGGGAAAAAACAGCAGCCGTGAGGACCCCCCCCCCAAAAAAAAGCCGGGTTGTTAACCCACACCATATCGATAAGCACCTTGCCGACAAGATCCACCCCTGGTGAAGAAGATGAATGAGGGCAAGATCACCCAGGCCATACTGAGAAGCCAATTGTGGCATGGTAAAGGGGCATGCTTCACTGGCTGCCAGCTTGAGTATGACCATGTGGAGGCCATCCCCAAAGAACACAAGCAGCTCTGGGAGTGGTGCCAAGAGACCTATGAATGATCCCAGTGCCATATTGCCTTCCCCTCCACTCATTGGCCCAGTGGGGAAAACCATAGATGCTAGGAGCCCTATAATAGGTAACCCTAAAAACTTCCGCGCGCGCCTTTCAGTGACACATAGCCCTGAACTCAATATGCCCCCCTCATGTCCAAACATTGCAGCAACAGCACGACCAGGAACTGCGTCCAAAGCACAACCAAAAATTTCAGCAGCAGCAGCAGCAGCAGCATCCTCATCATCGACACAAGGTTACTATGCAACAGCAACCTCCTCCGCACTAGCTCCAACAACAGTGACCAACCCCGAGCCACGCAAGGCCCAGAGCCCCACTCACACTTCAAGGTCTCATGAAGAGTGCGTCCTTGCCAAGCTGCCTGCTGGGCAGCCTGTCAGCCACACCCATCGAACCAAGCATTGAGTTAGGCACCATTACTAGAAGGACAGGCATGATCGCCACATCCAAGCGGCCAGCACCCAAGCCTACCTACACCAGTCCCCTAGCTGGAGCGCCTTCATTCAAACCATAAGGGGCTAAGAGAACCTGACTTTCCCATCTGGCTCCCCACATGTTGGACCAATTTAGAAAAGTAGGCACTCCGGCCATGATGCAAACTCTCCCGTGGAACCCCCGAAGAATAGAGTCTGCCTTGAAAAGAGGCCCTCACCAATGATATTCCCACCAGGGGATTGAATTTCTCTGGAAAGAGTACATCAACATGATGCCAACATGATGAACAAGCAAAAGTGGACAGTACTGCTCCCGACCTCCCTCATCAAGGATCTTGTTCGGTAGAGAGGACGACGCCCTAGAATGACCGTCTCTGACTACACGTACTTTGGGGTTAACCATGACACTGTTCCCCTACTACCACCAGAAAACTCCATGCAGTTCAGGAGGACACTCCAGCGCCTGCTCACCCGGCAGCACTGCGCTAACAGCTGGTTTGGCCCGGTCTAGTGTACATGTCCAAGATAGATCTCTCTGGTGGGTTCTACCAGGTTCAGGTCAAGCCAGAAGACACCAAGAAGCTGGTGGGTATGTTGTTCCCCACAAGGAAGAGAGAGCCTCCCCTCATTGAGCTTCCTCTCACCAAACCCATGGGGGGCTGGAAATCCAGTCCATTTCCGACCTGGCCACTTTGGCCCTAGCCACTAGTAGCCTAGCCCAGGTTTGGGCCCAGTCTCATCAACTATACCTGCTGGCTGAAGTGCTTCCAGTGGAGGAAGCACCTCCAGCGGATGAAGAACCTCGTGACAATATCCACCTCAAAGACATCACCACACCCTACCACAAGCCAGCAGTCCCTTACTGGGATGTGTACTATGTTGATGACTTCTATGGGCTAGCACAACAAGGCGACCAATGGACGAGATGAGCCATCAAGTAAGTGCTCTTCCACTCCCTGGGCAGGATCTTCCAACCCCTGGATTCGCTAGACACCCCCTGCAGGCAAGAATCAGTCTCTCTCAAGAAACTACAAAAAGGGGATGCCACATCATGGACAACCAAGAAAGTTATAATACACAGCTGGTGGTGGCTCATCACTTTCCTCAACAAAACTGTCAGCCTCCCCCCTCATTGAGTGGGATATCTACAAGAGATTCTCCATTGCATTGCCCCAACCCAGCGTACTGTTCCGATCTGGCTCTGGTATAAGCTACTACTGGGGGAGCTCAGGTCCATAGTAGCATTGGTCATCCCCAGATCCCTGGGGCTATTCTCCATCCTCCAGGAGGCTTCTTTTTGCCACCAAGAGCCAAGCCAACAAACAGTCCGGCTCACCAAAAGGGGGGGTCCACAGTTTCCGGCTGTCACCACGTCAATGCGGGCTTATGCACAGACCCTCTTCTACTACTCTACTACTAGTACTAGTACTACTACTACAGGCATTTCCCCAGCAGCCATCTCCGCAAGGGCCCTCTGGGCCGGTGGATCCATGGCTTTTCTCCAAGACAAATGCAATTCTAATGCCGTCAAGCAAGCTCCTTCTTGCTCGTTCTTGGCAGGCACAGCAGTGACTGTACGATGTGATAGTACTTGCACCACCAGCAGCAGCAACAGCGGTCCCTCCTGCCCATCTTCTTCAAGAACCTGCTTGTTGCCTCCCTTGCTGTGTTCAACAATTGAAGTCAACATCATACAAGTAGTACTAGTAGTACTCCTTCCTGCCGGATGAATGGGCCGGGTGCCAGCCTCTGACTGCTGACACCACTCCACCACCCGGCGGCAGCAGCAGATCTATCTAATTACTAATCCCCGTTTACTCCTCCTCCTCTCCTGCTCCCCGCCTTGATCCCCTCCAACCCTGCTTCGGGCTCATCGTGCAGCTCCCACCACCCTGCTGTGGCTTGTGGCCCAAGAAGAACAAGAATGTCTGGTGACAAGATAGCAGCCGGAGCAGGCTTGTTGTTGTTAGCAGCCCCGCCCAAAGAAGCTGCTGTGTGCCAAGAAGCTGTGCACCAAGCAACAAGCAACCTAATCCGGGAACGGGACTCACCCACCACTACTACATGGAAGGTCTACAAAACCAACCACAGGTGAGAGTTTCCTGGAGCCCCCTTTAGCAGCAGTGCTTAACCCAACAACACACCCATGAACTACCGGTAATTGCACTAGTACTACTACTAGTACAAGCATTTCACACTCAGTACGTCGTACCGGTACCGTACTGTACGTACCTAAAGTAGGGATTGCTACCGACGAGTACGTACTCGTACTCGTACTCGTACTGAGTTTATTACCCACGAATGAAGTGATAGCAAAAAAATCTGCTTTGAATCGAATCAATCAATCAATCAATCAATCCGCAGATGACGATGGACTACATCGATTTGATTTAAAATTTCATCCGTTGAGCAATTCAGTCTTTTCCAATGATGACACGAGTAAAAAAAACGATGCACGTACATAATTATTGCAGTTACACTTATCTTACCGGTAGTAGTAAGACTTGTAGCATAAGAAACTTGAACGTCCGTCGTCATCTAATTACCGTCAGATACGTTACTATGAGGACGAGTCGTACCGGTACCATAATAATATGAATACACTCACCGTACTAGAACCCGAAGAGTGGTGGCGGGAATGGGAATACTATTATTCTTATTATTTCGAAGAGAGAGCCTTCTTTTTGTTGAACGCATGCATTTGAGTTCAGAGTGTGGTATCATACCGGTGCGAAGTGAATCTAGCTTTGAATGCATCTTTTTAGAACCGCAACCGCAGAACTATTAGTTCCACACCTTTTTTTTCAATACAAGTAAAGATACTTCTATTACCCTTAACTTATCGTAGCGGTAGCGGTACCGGTACGGTAGCACAAACAAAAAGAACAACTACCGCAGAAATCAAACCAAACCAAACCAAACCATACTAAATCGCGCCACACCACACCACACCACACCGCACCGCACCACACAGCATACGAGCAGCACACCCACTCACCAATTGGAAAGACACGCTCACGCTCGGTCGACGACAACCGTTTGGGCCGAATAAGAATACGATTGTCTTGCTTTCCGTCCAATCCCATTCTGTCGATTGATTGGAAGGATGCCTCCGAACTACTCGTTTTCACTAGTAGGAACAGAAACAGAAACAGAAACCGAAGATCCTCTTCCAGCTCCACTTTCACTTCCCATGCCAACTATTTCTACCACGGAGGCCGATCGATCCGCTACGCGTGCGGCAGTCCTGAAAGCATACAACCGGTGCACAACTGCAACTGCAACTGCAACTGCACGTAGTGACTGTGACTATGACTACGACTACGACAATGGCTACGGCAATGGCTACGGCAATGACAACGAAGATCACGATCCGAATGAAACAGGAACTGCCAACAACGAGAACAACGAGAATTACGAGAATTTGAATTGCCACGGTACGGGAACAGGAACTGGAACAGGAACAGGACCCGTCCAAGTGTTACAAACGTCGGCGTGGAGTCTGTTTTCCGGTCTGCTTTCGTGTTTCGAATTCCTGGTCGCGTCCGTCTACAACTGCCTCCACATTGGATTGCATGCTTCTCTGGTGATTGCATTTCTGGCCCTGATTGCCGTCCGGTGTTTGGGACACTTTCACGATCGGTACTTTGTCACGATTTTGAATCGTGCCCGTCGCACCGATTCCGACCTGAAGAACGAGATTACCTATTTCAATCGACGTTGCGCCTCTTCGGACGTGACCACGTCGAAGCATCACCACATTCACCTCGGTGTCGACGCCGACGACGACTCGGACTATAACGACAGCGCCTCGGAAATATTTATTGATTACAGCAGATTTCTATACGATGACGATGACGATGACGATGACGACGAGCACGAGCACGAGCACGAGCACGAGTTCTGGAACGGAAACGAAAAGTTTGGCTTTGACGAAAACGGAAACAAGGTCCGATACCAAACCAATCCCAAACAACGACGGCGACGACGACGCTTTGCTCCCGACCACGACATTTGGGAAAAGCCATTGCTCCGGCCCGTCCCCAAAAAGGTGGCCAAGCGAGCGGGTCGGCAGGCCGTCCGTTCAATGATGAAACACGGGTCGGTCATGATTCCCAAGATCCTCAGCGACGCGACGATCGAAGAATTGCGGCTGTTCATCTCGGAAAAGAACGAACGGGTGCAGGGGACCCCCGACCAATATCCCATGTCCCAGAGCTACCACCGCATATCCTACGGGATCGAATCCACAGAGCATCCCGCCGTCGTTCGCGCCCTCAAGGAAATACACGAGCACCGCGTCTTTGCCGAACTCATCCGGACCCTGGTCGGCGACGAAAACCCGGCGCTCTCCGAAATCACCGCCATTACGGCGTGGGCCGGTGCCGAGAGCCAGTCGTGGCACCCGGACGTCAAACCCGACGGGAACGGGGTGATGTTTGGCCGGACCTACAGCCACTCGTATTCGCTATTTTTGCCCCTCCAGGATACCGTGGGATCGATGGGACCGACCGATCTCTGCCCCGGGACGCACATGTGCGCGAACGATGATTTGTGGGACATGTGCGAGGAGAACAAGATCGGACTCCACGAGGTTCGCAGGGCCAAACCGCGACACGAATACGATCCGGGAGAGAAGGGGACCCGGGAATACGAGCGGGATCTCTCCAACGAGGGGGTGTGGATGGCCGGTGACGGGGCACTGCTCAACCAGCAGGTGTGGCATCGGGGAACCCAACACACGGACGAGGACCAAGAGGATCGAGTGGTCTTCATCGTGAGCTTTTTGAAACGCCCGAGAGCCGACGATCCCAGACAACTGGCGCGGGGGACCTACTTTCATCAGAAATGGCTCAATTGGGGATCGACCTGGCAGGACATGGCCGATGCGGCCTATCATCTCAAGCGGCCCTGGAACGTTTTGCGCTGCTTGCACTTGTACAAGCCTTCCGATCGATCCTGGGGCTACGACTTGTTCACGGCAACGACCCTGCGGGTTGCCAACGGACAAATGGGCGGAGAACCCGGTGACCTGGAGAACCTGATCGAGAACGTCATGGTGCCATTGAATTATCCGGAGTGGTTGCAGGGGACTATCGACTACGAGTCGGATGATGCCTGGCAGATGTATTTGACGGAAACCATCCAGAAAACCTACGAGTTCTTGTTCAAGGCAAACGCGATTGGTCTGGTAGGATACGCACTGTTTGTGGGGATTGCCTCGTCCCTGGCGCACTTGTACCATCGGCTTTTCCGAAAACAGGTACAGGTACAGGTACCCATGCACTTGTTCAAAACGAGTGCTCGGCGGCTTTTCCTGACACACGGGTCCGTTATTGCTCTGGGATTGTATGTTTGGCACGGCATAATTCGGTCTTCCCAGTGGGCGATCGACATTGACTCGGGGACCACTCTGATGCGGCCGTTTCCGCACGACCCAATATTCAGGGACGAGGATCCCGGCGTTCGTGGCGGCAAAACAACGCTGCCGACCAGGGCGGATGTATTGATTGGCACCCGATACCATACGAAAGCAATCGGAGCCTACAACAAGTGGCTTGATTACCATCCCGGAAACCGAGTTTTCAACCAATTTGTCGACTCGTATGGAGGCAACGGAAAATTTTACCATTCGTTGTTAGTTCGCAAGAACAAGAACAAGAACAAGAATCAAACCGCATCGCTTTTGCCCGCGAGCTTTACCGACCAATTGGCTTTGTCGGCGTTTGACACGATTCGAAAGCGCCACGGAGGTCGATTCGTGATGCAAGATTATCGTTCCGGGGATTGGAAAATTTTGAGTGACAACGAATGCATGGAATACATCCACTCAAGACTATTCGTTGGGAACGAAAATACATTGTTGGGGGTCCTCAAAGAGGAAACCGATCTTATGCTGAATCGATACCGATTTGGTGTCCAACGAAAGACCCTATCGATGGCTTGGAATTCTCAGCTCTTTGTTGCGGATTTGTCCAAAGACCTCTTTGTTCCAGAGAATAAAAAGGTTTCCGAGAAGGGATCGAACAACAAGATTGTGCGAGACGACTCTTCGTCACCATCTCAATCGCTCCTGCCCTCTTTCTCTGTTATTTCTATGGGACCCGGTTATCGATCTCATGATTGGAAATCAATGCGTCTGTCCGTGACGAACTCTCTCGACGAAAACGGAGTTCGTAGATTTTTGTTGGGAAACAGTCCGCCATCCATGTTTCCTGGTAGGGATGTTTTCTTTGCTTCCGCCGGAAAATCGTTTGCGGCGACCGTGACCGGTATGTCGCGCAAGAAAAGTCGCGATGGCCGAGCCCGCTATCAGCTTACTTTTAACGGTGAGGAGGTTCCAGAAATCGGAGTCGCTGGTCTAGCTCAAATCAAACGAGAGTCGATCAAGCCACGAGAACCGATTTCGGAGGGGTCCAGGGTCTCGGTCCAACTGGGAGAAGAAGAAGGAGAAAATGTTTGGCCTGGCACTGTAATACTGGTATTGGCCGATGGGTCCGTTGACGTTCTATTCGACGATGACGGTGAGATCGAAAAGGGCATTGCATATATGGATTATGATTTGCTTTCGGACTGAAGATTATCTTGATTTACTTATTATAATAGAACTGTAAACGAATATAACAAAAAGAACAACAAAAATTTGCAACTGACCCCGTCAATACGTCAAAGTCCAGTCCAGTCCAGTCCAGTCCATCCCATTACTGCAATCGATACGGTGTTGTCAGTTTTGGACACTTGTAAAGAGAAAGTTGTTGTGTGGGTCGACAGCCATTTTGGTCGATCCACTGAATGGCACCACAGTGTGCCAATGGGCCAAATTATCCCACCGAATTTCCATGAAACCGGAATCCGGAAAGTCTTCGATCCCGTGTGTCTTCATTAGTTTCTTAGCCGTGTTCAATATTGCCGGATTGTGCCCCACAATCATGACCCGCTGAAAATTGTCGTTCAAACCGGCAACAAAGCTAAAGTAGTCGTTGAATTCGAGTGTATACAGTATATCCTCAAAGGCTACGGGTGCATTGGAAGCCCAGTGTCGCCGTATCAACTCGGTTGTGAAAGCGGTTCGTTCCGACGGCGAAGAGAAAATCCAATCGGGTTCTGGGATGTTGTGCTGCTTCAGGTAGAGGCCCAGGCCTACTGCGTCCTGCATTCCTTTTGCGGTCAGCTGCCGGTCGATGTCGTCGACGATGCGGTTGACCGGAGTGACTTCGGCCCTCAAGACCAATAGGAGGGACCTCGAAAAAGCCGGGGGGCTTTCTAGAGAGGCAGCGGAGGGCCGTTTTTTATAGCCACCTCCAAACAATTCATCAAAGATGAACAGGTCCGATAGCGCCCATTTGCCCGACATGGTTCCATCGGCGTTGTTGGCTTGTTGCGCGCGCTGTTGTTGTGATAATCCCAAAACAGCGAAGCCAAAGCAACAGAGGTATGCAAACGCAAACAAAGGGTAGTAATGTTGTCGCGAACCTTTCTTTCTTGTATTTTGCAGCCGATCGAGCTGATTGTCAACTTCATCTTTACGGGAAACAGTAAAAGCAAGAGTGTGTGTGGTCGCATCGTCATCTAGAACAAGCTCGGGAGCAGATTTAGTTCTAGACGATTCGACTCCCTCCTCGATGGAGAGCAAATGATTTTTTAAACACCCGTGCGTTAGTGCTCCGTAGTCCATCGTCCCATCCCCGGTGCTAAGAAGGGTCCCTCGAGATGCAACTTCGTGATCATGCTCGTCTTCGGTTGGCAGAATATTATAATCCTGTGGATCTTGTTGGGGATTTCCGAGCTGGCAGTAGTATGTTTTGCAATCTTTCATCGTATTCAGTTACCACGGTTTAAGATATGTAGATGTAGATGTATGTTGTATCGCATACGCCAGAGGGATGTTTATGTTGTGATATGGCGGCAATAATGTTTACAATGCCTGCTCTGCTCTACGAGATTATCCTACCGGTATGTAAGATTGATTACCACTTCCAGCATTAACCGGTAATTACCGTATTGGAACAAATGCTTAAAAAAATAAAAATGAAATAATGATACCGGTAAGATCATTACTCGTACCGGTACGAGTTCTGTTGTTCACGGTCTCGACTTTCAACTCCTCTTACCGTGGATATGCCGAATACTCTACCACCGATTTCGCCATTAGTTTTGTGCGGAAGCAATGATCCAATGAATCATCAAAGAACAGAAAAAGCGATCTAAAAAGAGAAACCGGGCTTCTTTACTCAATCATTGCACAAAGCAGTATTTTTCCCATCTGGTGTCAGCCTGTCCGTCAACAGTATGTGCATCAAGTACAACGCTCTTTTGTGAATTCTTGATACTTATTTTTATTTTTGCCGTACCGGGTAACGATACTTGTACGAATACGGTAATAAAAATTAATGTAGATCCCAAGAGCTTTCCTTCCTTGTCTGGTACTCATACGTACCGTAGCTTGTTTTGTTTACTGTAGGTAGGATAGTGTATCTCACTGTATTGATAGTATGGCAATTATTGCATTGAAATATTCAAGCAGGTACAAGACAGTATTCAATACCGGTACAGTGCGGTAAACATAATGATTTAATCTTACGAACACGAAGTACTCGGAGTAGTAAGTTTGTGCTTTTTCGAGTTTGGACTCGTTGTGATTGTCAATGGTTTCATTGCAGGCTCACTATTGCTCCCGTATTGCCCCCCCCGCCCCCCCCAAAGGAATGAAATGAAACGTGATCCTAGCAACAAAAACGAAAAGAAATTCGGTTTCCTCCTCTGATTTTGGCATTCAGAATAAGATGAATCAGATACTGTATACCAAACAGAGGCAGCAACCATTGATTGGCAAGGCGGTGGACTGCGCTGCGTTACGCTGCGGTGCGCGGTGCAACTCTCAGGGAGAAAATTGAAAGGGAGAGTTGTTGTGGTGATTCGAGGACGACGATTCCAGGCTTTCGTTGCCACCGGGCGTCGCCAGGCCACGGTTGTTGTACTGGCCGCGATGACTCGGTTTTCCCATCGGCGACTTTCGCGTGGCATAACCACGCCTCCCCCTGGCGCGCAATTCCCTCAGCAAGCCCTTGGCTTGCTCCTTTTCGGGACCGGGATACTCAACCAGCCGACTGCACAACAGAGCGGCCGTGTCGAATTCTGCGTGGGATTTGTAGTACTGTGCAAGGTACAACAAGGCCTCCGCCTCGACCGATTCCAGGACGATTCCCTGGACAATGGCATCCAGGGTGGGGGCATTATTTGCGGCGCTCGATGGGTGCTGCTGCTGCTGTTGATGTTGCTGTTGCGGGGTGTGGTGGTGGTGCTCCGGAGCCGCGCAGGTGATCATGTACCGGAGCTCCAGGTGGCGCATGTAGCACTTGGCCGCCTCCTCCTGCCGTCCTCCCTGCCGGTAGAGGGCCGCCAGTTTTTGTGTCGCGATTCCCTCGTTGTCTTCTTGCGCCACGGCCCGCTCGTAGGCCCGGATGGCGTCGGGAATCTTGTGGAGTGCCGCAAAGCACTGGCCGACGGCACACCACATGCGGGGATCGTATGGCCGCAGGGTTGCCGCCTTGCGGTAGTAATAGAGGGCGTACAAATACATGTTGAGGAACTCGTAGGTCTGGCCCAGGCCGTACCAGGCCCGGTAGTCCTTGGGGGAGACCGTGACGGCCCTCCGGTAGGATTCCATGGCCTGCTCCGTCTGCTTCAGCTCGACGTATTCGTGGCCCATGAGGGTCCAGGCGGACGTGTAGGACCGGTCCAGCTTGAGGGCCCGCTGGAAGTAGCGAACGGCCTTTTGCCGCTGCTGCTTGAGGGAATAATAATTGCCGACGATGCAGCAGGTTTCGGGGCGATACTTGTCGATGACCACCGCCTCGTGAGCGAGGTGGGAAAGACCCACGCGGTCTTCCTTGACGTACAATATGTTGGAGTACACGTCCTTGTGATCCAGCGAGTAGGGATCGTCGGTGGCCGTCTCTCGGAACCACATGAGCGCCTGCTCGAGCTCCCGGAGGTGGTAGTGCACCACCGCCAGTTGCGTCTTGACGTGGGGGCTCTGGAAGAGGGGCTGGTCCGGCAGTGGTTCGTATAGCCGCTCCAGCAAGACCAGTGCGTCTTCGTGGGCGCTGTGGTGGTGCGCCATGAGGTGGGCACAAAAAAAGTGGTACATGTAGTGGGTCGCGAGCGTGGGCTGCAGGGCCTGCTCGATCTGCTGCTCCATGTTGGCTAGCGCTGCTGCCGGATGGCTGCTGCCTGTACCGGCAGACGACGACGATGATGACGACGACGACGACGTTTCGTGGGATTGGCGGGTGCCATTGGCTCCGCTCACCAGGACCTCCGAGAGATCGAGCCAGGCACTCCAGTTGAGGGGGAATTCCAGGATGCTCTCGACCAAAACGACGTGCGGTAGATGGGGGCAGGGAATCGACTCCTTTTGGGCCTCCCGGAGGAGCATCCCGTACACGTAGAGGCCAAAGGCGTCCAGCACGTTCGTGGTTTGTGGTTGCTCGCTTGTTCGTGGTTTGTCATTGTTGTTGTCTTGGGCGCGGGTGGCGCGGTAGGCCTCCGACACCTCCCGGACCAGCTGCGCCAGGTACGGATTCTTGGCACGGGTGTTGGATGCCGAAAGGGAGGTTGCCGCCGAGGTTTTTCCGGCCCCGCCGGCACCCCCCTCGTTGGGATTTCCGGAAACCGCACCCGAGGCCTCGAGCTCGCTGTAGTCCTCTTCCTTTCTCCGTTCTCCCGCCATGTACAGGGCGTAGGCCCGCAGATAGAATCCGTACGACGAGAGGTTGTCCCGGGGTGGACCCATTTGCGTAATGTCCTTGTGGATGTTGTTATTGCTGCTGCTGTTGTTGTTACCAGCGTTCGGTTCGCGACTCAGAACGGATGCCGCGTGCAAGAATTCTCCCAGTTCCACGAGGGACTTGGCGTACCAGTCCTCGGCGGTCATGGATCCGAGTTCTCTCATTATGGACAGATTGGGATTGTTTTCTTCGTCGTCGTAGTCCAATTCGTCGTGGCCCAGGCTGCCCTCCTCAT
>CM074791.1:11198244-11523998 GCA_037355745.1 Pseudo-nitzschia multiseries | reverse complement strand
TCGTAGATTGACTGTGTGCACACATCAGATGGTGGATCTTGCTTGTAGACGAATCGTAGAATGGAATTGATTGAGTATCAAATCAAAGATGAGTGATGGAAACCCTGTGATCGTAGATTGGATCGTAGAAGCGAATCGTAGAATGTGATTGATAATCGATTCTGTAGAATGTGCCCCATTTTGCATGGATCAAGCCATTGGAACTGACAGACGAATCATAGAATCGAATGAATCGTAGAAATCGAATCGTAGTAGATCGAATCGGAGAATCAAATCGGAGGATGTGATTGATCAAATAGTACTCGTCTTGGTGTCGGAGTCTTGATTGGGGAATCAGATTGTAGCTTGAGAATCAACTCGTAGAAGCAAGTCGTAGCAGCAAACCGTAGCTTGAATCGTAACAATAGGATTCAATCATAGAGTTGATTGCAGACAAATTCACAGATCAAGTACAACCGCTGTAGTGTTCACAATCGTAGAGTTTGATCGATTGTTGGATACTTGGAAACAAGTCATAGAAGACGAGCGTAGCTTGAGAGAGATCGAATCGTAGAATCGAATCGTAGAATGCGATTGATCAGATACCGAACCGTAAAATCGAATCGGAGGATGCGATTGATTGTAGAATATGATCAAATCGTAGGCATTCCCCATGTCAAGCAATGTCATTGTAAGTCCAATTAGCAACCAAGAGAATAGCATGTAGGTGATACAGCTTGAGCTTAATAGCATCACGATGGCGTTTGGTGATGCACACAGCAGGCAAGTCATAGGTCAAAGAATGTGCCCCATAAATAGTAGCCTCCCGATTAGGGCAAGAAGGTGCACCAGACTGTGAATAGACATGGACTGGGTTTGGAATGGCACTATCGTTGGCATGAACTGAGCTTGGAACGACACTATCCTTAGAAAATGCCCCAGATGGTGGAAGTTGCATTGAAGGAATGCAAGTACTAGGCTTGTGAGAAGAAAATTGCTTGGGTGAACGGTAGAATGTCACAGTAGCAGATTTAGGATGAAACGTCCATGCTGTATTAGATGAAGGCTCAGGATAAGGACGTGGGGAGTGACGCTTTGGAATAGTATGAGAGGCATCACCAGGTGGAGTGTCCGGGTGGACAGTAGGAATGATTGAAGAGACAACTCTACAAAAACGGACTGATTCGGTGCTAGGGAAGTAAGTCCAAGTGTAGGTTGGAGTACGTGTGGAAGCAGGGAGATCAGTATTGGGAGCTAACCGGTGGGTATCAAGGGATTCAAGAGGGTTCCCATTTTGGGTAGTAGTAGGAATGGCAGGCGTTTCGCAAGCAGGATTAGGTGTTTGAGATGGGGAGGAAGCAGATGCTTGAGGTGTAACAGGAACATGTGCTGGAGGCGTGACGAGAACAGGTACTGGAGGCGTGATGGAAGCAGATACCGAAGATGACACCGGCAGTAAGACTGGTGGTTTTGTCAGGCAAGATTGAGCTTGTACGCTGGGTTGTGACGCCAGAATAGCAGCATTAGCCTTGGTTGGAACAGCAGTCAGCTCAGGGTGCTGGTTGCGCGCATTACAAAAGGCAAGGAAGGCATCCCGGGTGTACTGACTGTGGTCATACCAGTAACAGTCAACTTGGAGCATGATATCATTTATAAAATCAACAAATGAAGTTAATGTGTGTTGATCTTTTGCACTGGTAGAACGGGGGTCGGTCTGAGCTTGGTATTTTAGTTCAGAGCCATTTTCATCAACAATATAGGTATATTCATAAATGTCACAAATGAAATGGTTCCAGGTGGTTGCTCCTGCTATAATGAGGGCTTCACAAATGTGGTTGCATGCTTCTTGAGGAACATTCAGTGTTGCATTTAGGATTTCTGCAAGTTTCAAATCAAATGATGGAAACAGTAATCTGAGATCAGGGCGGTAAATGGACATAGTGAAGTGACAAAGCGACGAAAAAAAAAAAATCGTTGCGTTGTATTGTCGTTGTTGTTGCACGGTGAAAACAGCGTTGTTGGCGAGTAATCGATCGTGGAATTGGTTATTGTCGTGTCGTCGTCGTTCGTTCGTGGAGTGCGTGGCGGTGAAGCAACAGAATTCGTTGTTTCGTCGTTGTAGAAACAATCGGTCGTCTGCAATAGCGATGGGAAGCTGTCGTCGTTAGCGTTGGCAGCAAAGAATCGATCGTAAGAACGAGTTTGTTGTCGATGCTGTTGACGGGCTTTTGATATTACGAAGCAACGAAAAATTCGTTTCCTGTTGTTGTTCTTGGTATCGTTGTCGTCGATGTTGCTGTTTGATACGCGGCGGTGAAAACAACGAAAATTCGTTTGTTGTAGAAACAACCGATCGATGGTAGTTTCCAAACGATGTCGTCGACGAATACTTTATCCCTGTCGGCGTGTTGGTCGAGGCGTGATCGTAGATTCTTGCGTATCAAAAAGGGTGATTGATCGTAGAATCAAATCGTAATCATAGCAGATCTGATAAGGCAATTATTATTGATAGGATAGCAATTGCAGTCGGTGGTTTATGGTGCTTCGCACAATCAAATGGGCGTCGATGGGTCCTGACAAAGTTGGGGTCAACGGAGCGTGGGCGCGGAAATATATAATCCAGGAACGTTGTTCTTGGATGGAGGGATTGCTATTGGCGTGTCCAATGCAATGAGCTTCTAATAAAGACTTCGGCGTGTCCGATTGGTGTCTTTCTTGTTTTGTGTAATCGGATCAGAGAACTATCGAATCGATGAGTCCTCTGTCGGATTGTCGTTGACTGTTTGGATTGTTATGCAAGCTGCCTGAGAGCTTGCGACTGTTAATCTATTATTTTCCTTCTGAATCCGATTCGTTGAGAGTCTGATTCAAGAACTTCTGACGAACAGCAACGCTGTGTTAGTGTGTTAGTAGACGAACGATTGTACTCTACGCGTGACAATTGTGTTTGGATACTTTCGGCAACGGATAATCGGACTACAGGCGAGACTAGGGAAACGCCAGATCTCCTCTTGCTGTGACATATTCAGATTGCAGCGAGACAGACCTTAGTATGTAGATTACAAGTAGTTGGTAGCAACTAGTGTGAATTTTGGGATATAAATCAGTTGAATGTTAAAAGTATGAGATAAGAGAGTAATCTTGCTGGAGAGCATGATACCTCTTTTAGTGCAGTGATGAATACAGTACACTGCTAATCGTACAGGCACTGTAGAATCACATGCTATCATGAGAAGCTTCCTTCTCGATTAGAAGCTTCCTTCTTAATCGTGATCATCGAAACAGCTGTTACAAGAAGCTTCTTCGAACCTCCCTTTTGATCATGAGTATCGAAACACATGATTGGAAGTATCAAAATGGCTATACCGGAACCAGGCAATTTTCCTTGGTTTGGTCATGAAAACAAAAGAATCCTTGCTTCCGATCTTAAGTATCGAACTTTGATCGTGAAAGAACCTTGCTTCCGATCTTAAGTATCGAACTTCGGTCGTGAAAACAGAAAGAATGAGCCTTCCCGGTCATTTACCATAGATAGAAGAATATTCCAATCCTGTTTACAGAAAGTATGGGCCTTCCCGGTCATTCGGCCTTAGATAGAAGAATATTCCAATCCTGCTTACAGAGGTGCATATGACTCGATCCTGCTTACAGAGATGCTCCAATCTTGCTTACAGAGGTGCATATGACGCGAACGGTATTATCGTACCACTCCAGCTGTAGTACTGTAAATTACGTAGAAATCTACGTAAGTTCAAGTACTGGCCTGTGGTTCCCTTTGCATACGTACGAAAGGAATTTAATACTCCCAGATCATGGACGACACCGACATGGAAGATTTATTTGTGGAGAGCGCAGACGCAAAGGTGCTAGACCCCTCCATGATGTCCAACCTCCGCGGCAGCGTTGTCAATGCAATCACCTCCTATCTACCCAGCTCCACAGAGCTCGAGAAAGGACACATCACCCAACTCCTCTCAGGATGCACCATATCCTACGTGAATCACGTTGGTGCTGAAAAGAAAGTTCGCAGACCCGTGGACTTGGAAAAGGCTGCAAAGGAAGCACTCACACACCACACAGACAATTCCACCAAACCATTCATCATCATTGAACTACTCATCACCGAATGGCAATTCAAACCCACCTGGCGACCCCAACGCTTTGACAAGATCTATGAAGGTGCCACACAGGCCGACTCAGACGATGAAGATGCCGCAGCTCCAAACCCAGCTCCAAACCCAGCGCCCACCGCAACGGGCACCGACATGCAAGAATTGACCACCCTACTACAACAATTGGTCAACAACAACAACAACAACAACAACAACACCAACAACAACAACGCTGGCGCCAACAATCAAGCGACACTTGACCTTCCATGGAATCCAGCAACATTACCACCACCTGTGAAAGAGCGATATTACAGGCGAGATGAATTCCTCACCAAAGATGATATGAAGGACTTCCCAATCACCTACACCGACTCATCGGGAAATGAAACAATTGTCAGGCAAAACTACTACCTACACAATCTAGGCAGTGGCAGAAATGACCAGCGCCTGATCACCAGAAGTGGCGACTGTTTTGATCTCACCAGAGCCTCTGACAAGTCCAAGGAAGCAGCTAGGGACAAACTATTCCTCTCAGGCTTTCCACAACTAAAGGATGCAACGGACCCTCAGGTTAGGAAATGGTACAGAGAAATCACAGCCCACTCGCAGCAACACCATATTTATGTCCATCCATACTATCTCTTCAGGCGCGAAGCTGACCACCTCAGAGGATTCACAATGGGCGATAACTTTCCACATGATTTACCTTTAAGATATGAATTGGCCATCAATAAATGGGGAAATCTGATTTACACCGCACTCAGAAGCGACAAAATCATCCCTGATTCATGTGCAAGCATGAAGGCAACCATCCAGAGCTTTGAAGGAGGACAAGGATATGAAGCGCTATACACAGTTATTTCTCAGACACATCCCAACTCAAAAAGGCCATCCAATGCCAGCAGAATGGTCCGAAATCCTCCAAACCAAAACGCAAGTGAATCCCTTGAAGAATACTACTTCCGGTACAAGGATTACTTGAGACTCAGAGTGTTCCTCCAAAACCAACCTGGCACTATCAGTTCGACAGAAGAAGTCAGCAACCTTATTGCAGGAACCACCCTCTCAGAAGAGCTCTTCAAAAAGACAGAAGATGAACGCGACTCTGATGACCGATTCAAACGGGACAAGTACAAAGCAGGTAGGCTTCTACAAACCCTCCAAACATATGAACAAGAGATCAAGGCTGAACAAAAGTACAAGAGGAACACCTCCAAACCAATCCAGCCCAAGCAATTGACTGTCTCAGGAACCAGACCAGGTCCCCGTCGGAATGATCGGTTTCAAAAGCGCGCTGGCAACAGTACTGTTAGAACACCTTCTACTTTGACTTCCCACTCAATCAGCCTGATCGAATCACTTGGGTACCCAGAGATGAATGAAGAATCTGACAATCCCTTCCTCCACCAAGCGTACTGCAATGCTATCACAGCCTTCGATAAGCAACCCAGTCTCTTCGACACAACCAGAAAATGTATTGTGTGCCATACATCCGGCCATAGCTTTGACAATTGTCCTGCTTTACAAGATGTAGAGTCACTCAAGAAACATAGGATTGCCACGGCTGTCTTCCTAAGCAAATGCAACAGGGAAACCCAACAGCTCTTAGATTCCACTCAACAAATCTCTCAGATCAACATTGGCAATGAAGATCAAGATGAGGTTTCACCTGATGCTACAGTAGAAAACCAAAATTTTTGCAACGGCCAAGAATAGAAAGTCTTTCTTGGAGCCATACTATGACATCACCTCAAGATGATCCTCAAGGATTTGACAACGTCACAGCGTCCCAAGTGAACAGCTTATGCCCCTCCTTGGACTCCAGCAGTGTCAGCTCCTATGAATCTGTCATAATTGGTGCCGTCGACCTCCTTCCCAAGGACAGCCTCCAGTCATCAATCCCAATTGATGTCTACTGTGATATGGAATCACTCGGGGCTACGACCCCTACATTGGAATCACACCTGAAGACCAATGAGGATCCCAATTTTGATAGGGACAACCCTACGCCAGTTGATACATACAAAGTGCAATCCCTAGTCCCACCGGACCCTATTGCAGCTACAGCCTACTTCCAACAGGGTGTCAGGGCTCAGATTGACACCGGTGCAAAAGTTTCCTGCACAAATCTCAAACACATCCTGCACGGTTACAAACCTTACACCAGGATAAGGAAATGTCCTGTCAGGCTTACAGCAGCAATAGGAGGAAAAGCAGCTACCTGCATCCCTGAAGGCTCAGGATATTTGCATATTCCAGCACCAAACCACATAGGGTATCTCAAAGTCTTCTTCTACTATTCTCCCTCCCTGTCAACGGCATTACTGAGTGAGAACGATCTCTGTGGAATGACATCTCGCATGCGACGTCAGTTCAGTGGACAGTCAATCCATAAATCATTCATTGACGACTATGACTCAGCTGCTCCACAAAACGGCAACCTCACAATTATCTGTCATCACAAGCAGAACACTGCCTGCAGCATTGTCCTCCATGGAAGCATCATTGATGGTCAATGCTATACACACCCAGTACTTCTCCCAGACATTGATATTGCCTCTCCATATGCCAATTGTGCAACATCGTCCGCCTATGCTTTGGCGAATGACATGCAGTTCAAGGAAGCCTGTGAACTGGCCTCCAAAGAAGCCCTTAACACCTACAGATACGATGTATACACAAACCTTGTCACACTGCAAAAGTGCACCGAAGCAGCTCATGCTCAGTCTGAACCCAGCGACGTGCCAAAGTTTGATGCCAACTTGTTCTTCACCAAGATTGTGGACAAAAATATCCCCATCCACGCCATCAAAACCAAGACATCGAAACTTCTGTGGCATCAACGATTGGGACACCCATGCGATGACTTTCTGTATCATGCTCATAAGCACATTGTTGGAGTACCAAAGTTCAAGCGTCAAACCAGTATTCTTGACCAATGCCCAACTTGCATACAATGTAAGCAAACCAAAACACCTGCTGGCTCACAATCCACACGAAAGGCCACACAACCGTTTCAAGGTTTATCTATTGATTTTGCATTGTCAGGTACCAAATCCTCCAACAGCAAACGCAAGCGCAATTATGAAGGCATTCATGGAGAAACTGCTTGGATTCTCATCACAGATCACTACACTGGTATGAAATATGGAGATACGCGAATCTCTAAAGCAGCACCACTACACTGGTTGGAACATTTCTTCGCCCAGCACAACCCAACTTGTGCCAACAAGTATGTTTCAGTTGATCAAGGTGGAGAACTGTATCACAATCCTGACATCAGAAACCTCTTCTCTGCGTTTGGATATTCAATCTTTCCAACCGGTGCTGACGCTTCTCACCAGAATGGTACAGTTGAAAGAGCCCACCGGACCCTCGCCAACTCAATGAGGACCATGCTCAGTGGTGCGAATTTGCCCATAAAATTCTGGCCCTTTGCATTTTATCATGCCCTTTGGTTGTCCAATGCTTTTCCAGAAGGCAATCAACAACACTCACCCTTAGAATTGGCAACTGGCCACAAGGAAAATCTTGCTGACTTTCGCACTTTTGGATGCAGAGTTTGGGTGCGACCCCCAGGCAAACGCTCAATCAAGCTCAAATCTAATGCTCGCAAAGGCATATTTCTAGGTTTTGTCCCATACACTACAAGAAACATTCTTTGGTATGACACTGAAACGCATCGAGTCAAGATCGCCACTCATGTCCGATTTGATGAAGGGATGAATGACTTACCTCTTGCAGATCTTCCAACCAATGTCAAGCACCTGCTCCGGACTGATGACAACACTCCACTTCCTGCAGAACCCCGTGAGGTCTCATCCAGTGATTTCCAATTCTCAATTTCCCCCTTTGCAGACCTCACCAATCTTCGACTCACTGTCTCTCCATCCTGTGCTGATCCCAAGTTTGGCCTTCGCTATGCCAATGACTCACTGATTGGCAGAGCTTACATCACTGACATCCTTCCCAAAAGTCCTGCCTCCAAGCTTTTCTCCTCCCACAAGAAGACTCTCTCCAAGCTCCGCGGCGCTTATATTGTATCTATCAATCACAATCGTGTCTTTACTGCTGCTGATGTTACTACAGCCTTACAGGCCTGCCACAATCGAGGGGTGCGGGATTCTTCAATAGATACACCAATCACCTTTGCACTTGAAGAGAAGTTGTCTATGAAGGAGGTCAGGAAACACTCAAATGAATATGGTTTATTTGCTCCCAATACCTCCTGGAAGGAACCCACTGCTGAAGAAGATCCACCATTCTTGGACCGGATTTCGTCAATTAAAGCTATCCAGCGCATTGGCACCAAATACAAGCAGCTGATACAATCAAGAATCAACCAGGTTGATAGCACTGAAACACTCCATGCCTCCATCCAAAAACACTTGGCACCAATTGAAGACGACATGGATGTTGTCATTCCTACTATTGATATTGCATCCCTCAGAGCTATCACCAAGCTTCATAAACCAGGAAATCAAGCATTACCACTAGATGCAGATTCACTGTCCACTGAAGAAATTGAACTTTTCATCAAGGCCATCAATTCCAAGGCAACTACACCTGAAGAACAAGCACTAGGGCACTTCACTCGAAGGAATCTCAAGCCTTCATCTACATGGCCTGAATGGCAAGCTGGGGAGCGAAAACAGCTTGATCAGTTTGAAGATTTGGAAATGTTTGGATCACCAATTCAATACCCTACGTCCGATAACTGTCACGCGACCCTTTTTTTTTTGTCGCAAGGTACTGTCGCAACCCCTTTTTGTGTGTAATTTCAGCATGAGTCCCCCTTGCGATTCACTAGGCCAGTATCAAGGTACGTTTTCTAACTCTCAATATGTGGGTCGCGTTTATTTTTTTCCCTGGGTCACGAATAATTACTATTAATTTTTAATAAAACTTACCCGTATGATCGCAAATCACATTTACTAAAATTAAATACCCAAGGTCATAACTCACAACCAACCCCCCCCTATGATTCGGTTGCTTCGTATCATGCTCATTTTTCTCACTCTCAATCCCTGGGTCGCGAATATTTTTTCCTAGGGTCATGAATATTGATTTTTAATTTTTAATATCACCTACCCGTACCTTCGCGAATCACATTTACAAAAATGAATTTTGCAACGTCATGACTCACAACCAGTTAAATTCAACATTAGTGCTCGCGACACGCAACCCTTAGAATGTATCTCCATTGCTCGCTACCCACTACCCTTATAATTTAATATTTGTGCTCGCAACAAACAACCCTTGAAATTTACTATCATCGCTTGCGACTACCTACCACTACAGTTGAATTATTCGTGTAAAGAATTTGCCTAATAGTACTATCGTATGCAAAATATGTATGATATGTACGAGTACTTCTTTCTGTACAATTTAATCGTATTTGTCACACAGAACGAACCCTCGTCAAATTAGTGAATGGACTGACAAAATGAGCAGTATCGATTCTGAAAACAAGGCCTAAACTTCCTCCATTTCGTCAAGCAATTGTCTCCATGCCGGATCAATATAGTTTTCATCCTCACTTTCCTCTTCAGCAAGACTACTGGCAACAGTGCCACCATTATTTGACACAGTACTGGAAGGATTGCTTTCTGAGTCGAATCTTTGTAGCATCATTTTCTCCAAATTTATACCCGTTTCGGGATTTTCTCTTAACGTTTGTATCTTTTTGCACAATTTAGTGAACACTTTCCGTCCTTCTTTGTCCCATCCATTTGCACTTCCACTTTTTGAATCGCAATATTTTTTTTTCATGTATTTTGTTTTTTTGTGTGTCGTGTATGTTCCATCAAGTTTCATTTCCTTTTGTTTTTCCCAAATTCTGTACTCGTTGTCAATTATCATTAGGGCAAAAGCCTCATCCGTAACACTAAAGATGGTACTAATAAGATCCTTTGTCTTCCTCAGCCTAAAGTTCGTCTTTCCCGGATTAATGGCAGACAGGATTCTTGTCACAAAATAATAAAATTCTTCATTTGCCGCATTTCCGTATCGCCGGTACTCTTTCGCCAGAATTTCCATCGAGTCCGTATTTAGAGCTACAGTACCAGGGAATGATGCCGGCACTTTTGCCATTTCACTATCAACTGCGGTGATGTCATCAAATGGCAGTATGATATCATAGTATGGTTGGGTTAGTTGTATGTCTGTCGTAGGCACATATTGAAGAATGTCGAAAGTACCATAATTTCCAGATGACTCAACAATTACGCCGTCACTTACCAAACCAATTTTTTCTAGCCAATGTTTGATTATTGTGTCTCAATTTAGCCAGGGCTTTTGGTACTGCATTATGAAAGTATTCACAGATTTTCTTAATGGGTATATCTTTTGGATAGGATATTACACACTCATCGATTCCTTGCACGATTATTTTATTGGAGAGTGTGTTTGTTGTCATAAATTTCAGGCCACCGTACCATTTCTTCTTCACATATGCCCTCACCTGTCCTTCAATTGTATCTTTACATGTTTTCAATAGTTTCATAGTTTCCGTTTCGATACTATGTCTAGTTCCACAACTCAATGTACTCACTTTATCAACGCTATCGCCGCCCCGCACTGTTTTCAATGGTACCGTGTTGGTAGTTTTTGCAGCATTCTCTTTAGAATTCTCTCCCTTCTTACCTTTGCTCCACGTTTTCACCAAATCCTGTACTAGATCCGGATCCTCATTCGCTATTTCTGTTAATATTTTTTCTTTCTCGTTTTTCTTTTTCTGTCGTCCGCCCTCCGTAGTTTTTTGTCTTTTTTCTCTTTGGTATTTTCTCTAGTATCCTTATTCTTTTTGGAGCTCCCATCATTGTCTTCACTAACCGAACTCAAATCAGTGTCACTGTCAGTGTCACTTTCACTGTCGCTGTCGCTGCTGTCCATGATGCTAATGTTTTCCGCTTTCCTTTTTATTGGTTTTTCTCTTTCCGTCGTGGTGGTGCCTTTTTGTGTTGCTGCAATGTTTGTGTTCGTTTCGCTGGACATGGTTGTAATGCCTGTATTTTTGGTATTATCTCTAGTGTCTCCATCCCTGACTGCGGTTGCTTTTTCTGCTATTTTCTTTTCTTGGAGACGTGTTATTTTTGCCTTGGGTAGGTTGGACCATTTTTGTTTCGTCATCTTGTATTTCAAATTTTTCAATTGTTGGTGTTTTTGGTAATTTTGTGAATTTTTATGCTGCCTTGTTTTGGCATCGATTGTACGAATTCAGCAATTTGCAATACATTTGGTTTTGTCTAAGTGGGCTTGTGAGCGCGGGCCAACCAAAAAGAACTGTCTGCCTAGCCGCGCCATTTTTTTTCTTCCGTACATTTGCTTCCTATTTCCCAACAATTAGTACTAGTAACGGTACTAGATTGTACGATACCAATTTATTTTGATGTTCCCCATCCTACTACTAGTACCGTATCACATCACTTCATATTGAAATCTGTAGAACCGAAAACAGGCACATTGTATGGAAAGGTGTTGGAGACAACAATTCTCTGTTTTGGGAAATCCGCACAACGTATGCATTTTTGTTTTAAGGTTAAGTTTCTGTAACGGCGTTCCTGATTGAGTTGTCTGGAACCTCAATTCTGACTTCTTCATTTGTAAGGAACCAGTTGCATTGATGAGCCTGTAATGGAAAATCAGCACGATTTTCGCCACGGTGTTTCCGTGTTGTGTGTCTGGAACGGTGTTGCAGGTAACAATTCACTGTTTTGGAAAATTTACAGAATGTCTTTATTAGCGTTTTCGGTTTAAATTTCTGGAACGGCGTTTCAGATTTAGCTTCCTGGAACGGCAATTCTGACTTTTTCATTTGTAACTAACATTTTTCACAGTAGTTAATTTTTATATTTACGTATTTAAGTACGACAGGATTCTGCAGGTATTCGTTGTAAGTAGGGGTAAGTTTTTCCATAGTAAAGCTTCTTGTTACTAGGACTATTTCACACGTCCCCATGCACCACAAGGAACGGGATAGTTATTGTATTCCTCTAAATCTTCCGGTGAATTCCAACGTTTTTCGTAAAGTTGTAGCCAGTGCACAATGTTTCTCTCGTTTCTATCCTCTTCCTCCCTTTTCTCTTTGTTTGCAAATTGTTTGAGTTTTCTTTTTTTCTTCTTAGACTGCTTTTTCGCTTTGTTCATGAATGAATTCCAATTGTTTTTATTGTTGTTGTTTATCTTCGTTTCTTTGTTTCGTTCCTTTCCGTCGTCGGTTTCTTCGATGTACATAATACTGTTTTTTTCAATGATTGCCTCTTCAGTCATTGTGCGCCACTCGTTTAACCAAAGGGTTGTCAGACAGGGACGGTTACCCGGGTGAAAATGTATGCATTGCTTTATGTGTTTTCTGGCTTCCGGCGTAAGGTTACTTCATTTTTTTGGTGGAACTGTATGACCATTGAGTTTGAGCCTCACTCGTTCTCCTGATTGTACTGGTCGTCCAATACCCACGTTGTTGTAGCACTGTATGTCCTCTGTTCCTTTCAATGCCGGATAACCGCATAAAATGTGTGCCACAATGATACCCAAAGCCCATACGTGGTCAACGGCATCAGTGTCGCCTTCCTTGTAGAAAGGAAATATGTCCTCAGTTACGTACTTCAAGCATTGTTCCCAAATTTCCAAAGCTTCTTCTTCATCGAAATGCCCTTTTGGGCTGTCGAGTCTATCTCTAACGTCGTCTATCTTGTTGCATCCATTAAGTATTGTGAGTACCAAGTTGCCGTTTTCGGCACATAGCGCATCGAACCCAGTTTCAAAATGATATAAGAATGGATTATTCTCGTTGTTTTCGTCACCGTCATTTAGCTCAGTCATTCTTGCACAGTACTCCGCCGAATCCAAAACATACCTAGGCTTCAATGGCTTCCTCTTGTACGCTGATTGTGTTGTTATGTTCTCCATTTTGCTCTTCGTTGTAATAATGATTTACGTTTGGCAAATACCGAGGTATTTTTGTTCAATTACTCGTTGCAATCTGTGAAGGAATAATTCTTACCGCACTTTAAGTAGTGTAAATTTTGTCATCTCGCAATGATTCGGTTATATTCAAGTAACTGTGTCTCGTGGTTCGACTCCTCCTTAGATGGGTCCATACGTAGTACTTCCCTCCTTACTTTATGTTCCTACTACTAGTTCTATTTCTTTATTTTTCTATGAACAAGTAGTAACCTAAGAAATAAAGATTGTTTCTAAGTTTTTGTTGAGTGCAACAGTTTGTTACTTTCTGTTGTTTTAAGGATGAATACTGTTCATTCTATGGATTGGTTAGAGTATGAAAGTATATTGCCAATTCTAAGGCTGATACTTTAGTCTTTATGAAAGTTTTAATAGTTCTGTTGTTCCCTGGTAATTTTTTGTCCAAAACCAGTAACCAAATGCACTAATTAGGTTGTGACACACAAACCACCTTGACATATAAGTCAATTGTGTTTCTTTCATTAATCATCTTATCCATTACACTATCATTATTCATTGTTCAATCACACGAAAAATCTGATTTTGGAACTTTTAATTGCAAATTAGTGTGTATTTTTCTTCCCAATCCAGTCACCAAATGCAATCATTAGGTGTTTATACCCAAATCACGACAGATAATTCCCTTCTGTTTCTTTCATGATTCATCTCACCCATAACAGGAACAATATTCATTGTTCAATCACACGAAATATTGGATTTTCTATTGTTTAATTGCAAATTACTGTGTATTTATCCTCCAAATCCAGTACACAAATGCACTTATTAGTAGGTGGTGACACAAAAACTATGAAAGATAACTCACTTCTGTTTCATTCATGATTCATCTCACTCATAACAAGAACAATATTCCTTGTTCAATCACACGAAATATGGGATTTTATATTTTTTGATTGCAAATTAGTGTGTATTTTTCCTCCAAATCCATGACCCAAACGCACCCATTACATGATGACACATAAAGTATGACAGATAACTCACTTCTGTTTCTTTCATGTTTCATCTAACCCATAACAGGAACAATAATAATTGTTCAATCACACGAAAGATGTGATTTTCTATTTTTTAATAGCAAATTACTGTGTATTTATGCTCCTAATCCAGTACACAAATGCACTTATGAGTTGGTGACACACAAATTATGCAAGATAACTCACTTCTGTTTCTTTCATGATTCATCTCACCCACAACAGGCAGGAACAATATTCATGGACTAAGCACACAAACTATCTGATTTTCTACTTTGTAATTGCAAATTTGTGTGTATTTTTAATCCAAATCCATGTCCCAAATGCACTAGTAAGTAGTTGGTGACACACAAACTATGACAGATAACTCACTTCTGTTTCTTTCATGATTCAACTTTTCCATAACAGGAACTATATTGATGGACAAATCACACAAAATATCAGATTTTCTATTTTCTAGTTGCAAATTTGTGTGTTTTCCTCCAAATCCATGACCCAAATACACTCATTAGATGATGACACATAAAGTATGACAGATAACTCACTTCTGTTTCTTTCATGTTTCATCTAACCCATAACAGGAACAATATTCATGGGCTATTCCCAATAAAGTTCAGATTTTCTATCTTATAATAGCAAATAACTGTGCTTTTTCCCTACAAATCCAGTACCCAAATGCACTCATTACGTGGTGACACACAAACTTTGAAAGATAACTTCCTTTCTGTTACTTTCATGATTCGTGCATGTTCCCCCTAATAAGAACAATATTCGTGGTTCAATCCAAGTAAATATACGATTTTCTATATTTTAATTGCAGAGTATTTTTTTCCCCCCTACAAATCCAGTACCCAAATGCACTTATCAGTACAAGGTGGTGTCACACAAACTATGACAGATAATAACTCACTTCTGTTTCCTTCATGATTCATTTCACCCATAACAGGAACAATATTCATGGACTAATCACAGTAAATGTCAGATTACTCTATTTTACTTTTGAATACTATTTCTTACGTACAGAATAATGTTTTGGTTAATCTGAATCCAAGTTGGAGAAGAAGAACTACTATTAGTGTCGACGTTGTTGTACTAATATGATAACTTCTTTCCCGCTTAGGCACTCTTTGCTCTTGTGTTCTACAGCGTAGTTCCATTATTTGAATACATCCGACAACTTGGTGAACTGTGGTTTATCCGACCCCACACGGTCGTAAGGAAACCAGGTTGCGCGCTTCACTGGTGTTGTACCATCCGGTAGTTTCTTGTACACCGTAATATGATAAATTCTTTCCCATTTATGCCCTCTTTGCTCTTGTGTTCTATGGTGGTGCGTGGAGAAGGCTATGAACGTATACCCAATACAGCATAGTTTCATTATTTGAATACATCCGACAACTTGGTGAACTGTGGTTTATCCGATTCCACTCTGTCGTAAGGGAACCAGGTGGCGCGCTTCACTGTTGTACCATCTTGTAGTTTCTTGTGCACCATGTATCCAGGGTATTGAGGATATTGGTCCTTCTTCTTCGCTGCATAACTTTTCACAACACCAGTTCCAGGTGCTGGCAAACCCGTGATTGTCACCTCACTACCAATTGCAAATTTAGGATACGAGATCACCGGGTCAGGATCTTTGAACAACACCTTCACGTTTCCGGAGCGCTTCTGTCTTATTACGTTGGCTGGTTTTGGGCGAGGAACTTGCAGAAGGTATCCAAGATCTTCAACGTGGCCCAGGTTTGGAGAGACCTTCCTCTCCTTGTACTTCCGCTCTCCATTGGATTCGTCTGATGCAGTCTTGTTTCATTTTTTTGGTTTCCTGAGGAACGACTTCTTCTTTGCCTTCATGGATGCGTTCTCTTTAACTGCGTTTGGTTCTGTGGGAGGTACGTTGCCGTTTACTACTTCTTCGTCGTCTTCTTTTTCATCATCATCGCTTTTGTTACCTCCATCAATTGAGGGTTCACTAGAGTTGTCGGTCAATTTGCCTTCCCAAGGAAATCGAAAGAATGATTCCGGTTCATGAAACTCTGTGTTATTGAACACTATCCATCGTACGGAATACGTATCATTCTCTTCAATGAACTTCTTGAAGTTCTTCAAGTGTTTCTTCATGAAGTCCCACTTTGCAATGTCGGTAGCTTTGTAACTCTTACTGTTGGGTACCTTTATTTTTTCAAATAGTTTGATCAATGAGTCGCCATCGGATTGTAAAGTCTTTTCATCCTCTCGTGAAACAAAACTTACTTGCAAGCCTGCTTCCAACAGGTGTCTTTTGTTAGTGAAAACCGAACACAAAAGTTCCTTTGTCAAGGGGACCAACAATTGTCCCCCTTCAGGTAGATAATTGTAAGTTGTCAGAAACCGCAAAGACCTCTCAAAAAAATTAGAAGCTCCGAGTACTATTTCCGGTCGTGTGATGAAAATATCACTGAATACGAATCTCGTATGTTCCCAGAACAATCGATCGTCCACCGTGTACGTGCAGTTCTCATCAAAATTAAGGAACCTTGTGACGGATAAGCTGTAGTCCTCTTTTGCGATAGGGTAAGTATGTCGACTTTCCTTACCTCTCACAAGCTCAGGCGGACTTGGTTCTTCAAATTGAACGGATCGAGCACCGTCACTGGTGAAAATGAATAACCGATCTTTGCGGTTAGGTTCACCTTGATTAGAGCGCGACGACAAAGATCTTCGCTCTGCTTTCAACAAATAGTCCAGACCCTCATGTGCATGGTCAACGGTAAAAGGAATGTCTTCTAAGTGGCCAAGTACAGCCTTCATTATTTCCTTTGAAACCATATCCCTACTAACCAAAACACGTGTACCGTCATCATCACGTGACAAACGAGATGTTAGAACATAGTCGAGCAATTCGTCGCAAACAAGATTCACGTCTTCAAGTTGGTCAGAAGTCGAAACAACATTGTCAACACAGGACAAACTCAGGATGTAATGTTGCAACAATGTCTTCACGTGAACTTCCTTCTCTTCATTGTACTCGTTCACAAATATGTCACGTTCGGCCGATTTCTTTTCAGTGGAGAGAGTGACCAATTCTTTGTCAAAGTCAACACCTATTCTGTAGAACTGGTTAAGAGTTTTCCGGTGCTCCATAATCTTGCAAAAGTGAAGAGAAGATAACAGGTTGAATCAAATAATCCCCACCTTTTTGTCCACTCCTTTTATTGTGTATTTTCCAATCAAGAACGAAGACTCATAGAGATTGGGCAATAGTTTGTTGTACAAATTGTCATGTAGTAATGACTCATTGGGGAAGTGGTCAAGGCTGAGTGCTTCAAAAATTCTGGCCTTCTGTCTTTGGAAGCATACCCACAAATACATGAGGACCTTTTCAAACGCAAGGGGTATCTTGGACACGTCAGAGGGCCATTCCAACTTGAGGTATTTTTGGGAATCAGTCAAGGGCACTATCTCAACTGCTGCGACACCATCTCTTATTGGTCCACCAACAACTTCGTTACCCCTAATAGAATTGATTTCTTTCACCAAATCATCAAAGGAGTGACTAGAGGAAAGAAAATGCCTCAATGCGCGGTTAAAGGAAAGACCTTCAAAGAACGAGACCATCTCCCGGACGTATAGCTTCCCTTTCTTTACATCGTCTTTAAATCTATGATTGAAAAACAGTCCTTCTTGTTCCGGTGAAGGCGCAGGGGGGAATTGGACACAACGTACGTACCAACGCAGTAAGCTTAAATAAACTTTCAGGTACTTCAGTATGGTGTCGTAGTTAACCACATTCTTTGCCCAGACAGAATGCGACGTGCCTTCCGATAATTCGTCTTGTCCTTGAACCCGGGAGAATTGTGTTTCGCCTTCCGTTGTATTTTCATCGACTTTGATAACGGAGTTGAGGGCTGACTGGAAGGAGTTCCATTTTTCTTTCATTTTGTACTCCTTGAAACGAGTTGTCAGTTCCTTTGCATTCAAGATACAGACCTTCTTTGTCAACTGCGACCCGGAGTCACGTAGGAAAAGATTTACCATCACGTCAACAACCCTTGGTATAGGACCCGAGGATGGTTTGTCTGACGTTTCTTGCTCTCTGAAGTCAGGACGGGTTCCGGAAGAAGAAAGTTTAGTAACAATGAAAACCTTGTTCATGAGATGGCGGAAGACAAATTCGATGTCACGACTGACGGCAGTGATGAGTTCGTCCGTCAAAATTTTCTCAGAGAATCCATTAGGACCCTGTTGCTTCAGACAAGCTTTGACACGTCTTTTCATTGCATCCGTGTGATCCTTGTATTGGGAGTCATCATCAAATAATTCCAATGACAAACTTCGACCGCCTACATTTCTGTTAATTTCCTTTTGAAATTGGCTGTTGAGCTGATTCAATCCAAAGGCAAGGAAGAGCAACAGGAGCTTTAACTGCAGGCCGGTTGAGGTGCCGGTCTGTGTGGTCTAATATTTCTCTGATATCCACTACGATTGGATGCTAATCCAACCAGATCTATTCTGACTATCGGTATCCGACGCAATCAGTTAGATCTTAGGCTTGTAGTTCTACAATGGGACGCAAGGAGGCGTCCGGTGCAAGGTTTAAGGTTGAGTAATCAAATAATCTAAAAGTATGCGCTTTGGCTTGCTGGGGAGCAAGGTAGCGCTTTAAAGCGTGCTGCCGCTAATACAGCACGGTGAAATTACGAGTATTACAGTAAAATACCGTGTTACGAGAAAATTCGTGTTGCCGCTAATACAACACGTATTTTTACACAGCAGATAAACAAGTTCGTGAGCAAACGTCCGAACCTCTGCTGTCTTTTCTTGAAAACAGAACACTTAACAGAAGATAGTAGCAGATGCTAGTATCTGGCATGTGTTCTTTCTTCGATCTCTAAGTATCGAATATTTCGATCGTACGAGTGACGATCATTTGGCTCGCAAGATTGAGCCATTTGGTCAATAATGAGATGCTTGGCTCACAAGATCGAGCCATTTGGTCAAAAATGAGACACTTAGCTCACCAAATTGAGCCATTTGGTTCATAATGTTAAACATCATGATTCACGCGCAACCAATTTGTACGCGTGGAAGTAAAGAATGAGATACCATTGTACCATTGTTACATACTGATATGCCGAGCATGAAAGGAATTTAATACTCCCCATGTGTCCATGTGAAAGCATTGACTAAGATCCGATGCAATCGTCCTGTAACAAATCACCTGTGTTCCCACAGTAGTGAAAGATAGGCTTGAGCAATGGATACACCACTGAATATCCCCAATGCTTTGTGAGGATATCAGCACAATTATCCTTGCCTGCAAGGTGCTGCATAAAAACGAAACCCCTTGCGATCATGCTCCTAACATAGTGATATGAAAGAATGTGATGCCTCTTGTGGAGCCTTGCATATGGGAATGTGGAGGTTTGGATCATCTTTTCATTATCTCCCCATGTGTAAGACGTGTCGTGCACTCTAGTGCCAAGGTATCTGAATGACTGTCGAATATCAACGATTTGCTCGATGCAGGTTCTAGCAGATACAAACTCAGCACCAAAGGTAGCTGTTTCGGATGTTGCTTGCTTCTTGGAGAACCACATGATGGGGGTCTTATTGGCAAAATGCAGAATGTCAGTTACAGCTTTGCCACTTAGAATGTCATGCATTAAGTTAGCATCGTAAAAATGAGACAGTACAACTACCTTGCCTAGTGGGGTAGGAGCATCACTTGGTAGATCTTCAGAATGCTCCCCATATACTGTATTGGACCAGTCGGTACTGTCACCTTCAGTCAGTACAAAATCTGGAGCGCCCACTCTGAATCGGATTTTGAAGTGTCGAAACTTGGAAATGTACCCATAGATCCTTTTGGCTCTGTTGAGATGGCCTTCCCTAGGCTGCACTCGAAAACTTGACAATGTCATGACTGCAGTTTGCACGTCAAAACGTCCAATAGCTATGACCCATTGAAGTGATCCAATCATGCTTTGATATTTTTGGATATCAGTATCACTTAGGAAGGATGTTGAGTCTAGCTCTGGATGGTCGTTCTCAGCAAGTGGTGAATGGAATCTGGTGGTAGGTTTGCAGCCAAACATTTGTACATATGAGGCCTCCATCTTCTCGATGAACTTGATAGGGTTCATGCAGAGCACACCATGTTCGTCTCTTTCGAATCCACATCCCAAATGAAAGTTCATTGGCCCAGAACCCTTTAATTTGAAATTGTAAGGTTCAGACTGTAGGATGACCAGAAAGGTTTCAGGGTTGGCCATACATAAGCAAAGGTCGTCAACATATGTGCATATCAGCTCGTATACTGGCTCCCCATGTTTGTTGTGGCCAGGTTTGATAAAGATTTCAGGCTCTGCCTTGGATCTTTCAAAACCTAGTTCAATGAGGCAGGCAGCGAGCATATCACCAAAACACTTGCCAGATGATCGAAGTCCATATAGAGCCTTGTAAATCACTAGTAGGTGACCCTCTAGTGATCCAAATTCAGCCCCAGCCTTGATGCATACTTTCTCACAGGTAACAGCTTCTAGGTATGCGTTCCCAATGTCGGTTCCCCATGCTTCTAAACTATTCAGTTCAGCAAGGAATAGGCACATGCGCAAGCCTCTAAGTGAAACAACTCCTGCATACACACTGTGAATGGGAGCTTCAGTAAGATTACCATTTGCAACTAGCCGGGCTTTGTGTCGGCCATCGTGCTTGACTGCATAAATCATGTGGACCTTGATTTGTTGGAAACCAACGGGTATATTGCTAGCCTTGTAGATACCTTTGTCAATAAAGGTGTCATATTCTTGAAGCTGTGACATTTCCAGCGCTATGGCATCCTGCCATTTGGTATTACCATTGGCTGTGTCAAACTGGATGGCTTCGTCATGATTGCGAGGTACCTTGAATCCATACTGATACTGTGGGGCAGTTCGAAAGGAGCGAAGTTTGGCTTGGTGGATTAGCCTGTCTAGCTTCTTGGTTCTTCGGGCAAGGGAAACAATGCGTTTGAGATGTTTCCACCCAGGTTGATTAAGCATGTTGTTGTCCTTTGCATATTTGGCTACAGTAACAGGGTCGTCTGCAGCTACATTGGAGAGAGGTTCATAGGTACGCTCCATGTTTTCCCACTCAATCCATAGGTTGTATTTGGAACCTTTGTATTGAGGATGCTTGCTGTCAAGTGGACCTTGATGGCCAAGTATGCGGCGAAATGACCAAAGTTTGCCATCTTCTTGGGTGACATCTCTGTGGATGTAGTTCATGACATCATTGTAGGCGATGATATCTTCAAGTTCATCATCGGTATGCTTGCATTTGAATTTGATGAAATCCTTATTTTTCTCAATGCTGTTTTCAACGTCAACAACTGTCATTCGTTTCTGGGTGCCATCAGGAAGGGGCATAAGGAAAGAGCGACCTTGCAAGTCATCAACGGGGATAGCAGGGATGGTGATGGGTTTGCCATCATCATCAAATTGGGCGTTGCCTTCTGCATCAGTAACAACTACCTTGGATGGGCCTACAGATGGGATAGCAGGATTGATGGGTGGAGGTGTGGCGTCACTGACATCAAAATATGCTAGCTCAGGGGGACCGAAATCATCTTCAGTGACAGGTACGCCGGTAGGGGTCTTGCTGAAAATGTGAGAGGTTGGAGGACCATCAAGAATCTCCCCATAGTTGTTAGGGAGTGGAGAAGGGACATAGCTTCGTGTATTAGGAACCTTGGAATAAAGGAAGGTAGGCAAGGATGGCTTTGGGAGGCACAGAGGAGATGATGCTGGTACCGGACTGGGGGATGAAGGATGGCGAAAAGAGGGACTATCACCAGAAGACTTAGGAGTGATGGAAGCATCTTTGGCCTTGCGCCATGCAAGAAAGCCATCATCAGTGAACAAGCCAGCACGCTTGTTGCGATGCTCGGGAGTTAAAGCACTGCGTACACCAGAGCGGTCAAGGAGCTTATTGGTGATGGGATCCCAGATGGTGAAACATAAGCTATTGCCAACATGTTCAGCAATGCCGACAAAGTGGCCAAGGCATTCAGTGGTCTGAGAGCCAAACTGTGTATCTGGAGTCTTGTAGTATACGGGCTCAAACCAGAAGAAACTAAGGTAGGGACTGATATCACCAATGGTGCCAGTGGCAATAAAGAAAGGCTGTTTGTCAGAGAGAGTGGGATCAGACAAATGATTCATGAGGCGGCCAACATATCGCATGCAAAGAAGCCAGAGGTGTGGTGGAGTGCCAGTGCGGTCCATGATTCTATTGACAATGCGTTTGAAGGTCTGGTATCGCCGTTCAAAAAGATTTTGGTGTTGATGGTATGGTTCACTTTGCCATAAGCCAATCCACATCATCTTGAGGTAGTCAAGAACAGATTTGCTGGACTGATAAGATCCATGATCACAGAGCAATCTGAGTGGTCTACCCCATTGTCGAACAAAATTTTGGAGACAAGGAAGAAAATCAGCAGTAGTCCTCATTTCTTCAACATGGATGATATGAGATTTGCGACCAAAGAAAACTTGAGCAATCTTGGAACCACCATTGATAGCAGGGGTGTCTGAATAGATGACATCAGAGAGGACATCATCATTGAGAGGCCTTACATTCATGGCAGGCTGTGGTGATTGGAATCTTTTGAAGATGTTACCATCGGGACTAAGTGACAATGAGCCATACTGTGTGGAATTGTCGAAGGTAGCTTTGATACGATCAAGGGAGATCCATCCAAAGAAGGGCTTCAATGATAGGTAATCCATATCAGTGGGTGATTGAACGTGCGAAGCAGCAGTGATCCAGTGAGAAGGGGATCGTAGAGAACATCGGCTGAGGACTTCCTGATGAATATAGTCAGTAGGACTGAGCCAAAATGAGGTGTCAGAAGCATCCAATGGCTGAAGGACTGGGGTGGTACTGTCAGACATGAATGATGCGATTGTAGAGGGGGTGCCAAGGTTGACATCTCGAAGTGCACCAAATTCATCATAATCTCGATACGGAAGCAGAGATGGGAGAGGGGGATATTTTTGAAGGAAGGTGTCATCTTGAGGGGTATAAGAGCCATCAAGTACAGATGGGTTCCAATGTTGGTCACTTGTCATGACCACATGTGGAAGCCGCGCGTATTCTTCACTTGTATACTTGCGCATAGCCAGGTATGGTAACCCATGTCGAATACTAAGTGGGAACACGTGTCCATCTGTAGTGGTGATGACTTGCATTCCTCCCACTTTGATGGATGTATCATCGACAACTGAAAAATAAGCTTCCATCTGTGGGGAAGACAGGATGGATGGATGTTGTCCCGTGTAGGCACATTCATGAAAGATGATGATGACCGGACCTCGATTGGACACAGAGTAGGCGCCGCATGTTGCAATGGGGATGTTCTGAATCTGATGATTGTTGATCCCGGTAACATTGACGAACCTAGGAGGAATGTCTTTAGAGATGAGACACGCATCGTGTCCCATGATACAACCGTTTGCACCTCTGTCAACCATAGCGTAACCAGGCGTAGAGACATTGGTTTTGCTACAGTGATATACGTCAGGCGGGGTTGCTGGCAACGCAGGAGACTCACAGTCTAGTGGGGCCCAATGATGAAAATTTGCAGATAGAGATGACTGGCCAACAGGAACATAGACATTGCCTTCTTTCTTGTAGAGTACATCAGGATTGTCAGCAAGGAACCGAGCTGGATGCGCAGGGGAAACAGATGACTTTAGTGGTCGGTTATCAGCTTGGGAGGATGCCTTGAAAACTCCGAGGGATTCATGGAATGCAGTCCTGGCTGAGGCTTCCTCTGAAGATGTAAGTTCTTGCTCGGCAGCATGGTGCTCATAAGCTCTTCGAGTGATGGGTTTGCTAGAATTGGGGTCTAGAACAGGTGCTGTATCTAAGAGCTCGGTGCGTAGGCTTGCGACTAGTTTCTTCTTGTCGTCTGTGGTGAAACCAAGCCAGTGTTTCATACCATGTTTGGAGAGGACAGACCAAACTGGAGATGGTAACCTGGTGCTTGGGTCTGGTGTCCGTCCAGCTTTGTACACAGCATAATCTTGATAGTCACCATAGAATTCAATAGGAGGCAAACAGGGGGATGTATCGTCTGTGATGCCGGAATATGTTGAATGGGTCATAGAAGAAAGGTCATGTGTATGCGCCTTGACAGAGGCTCGACTGCTTGGCTGTGTGAGTGATGCCTGGGAGTCCAGCCGCGTTGCCTCTAGAAGAAGGGTGTTTTTAAGGTCACTGATAGCAATAGCTTCATGTTGTCGAAATCGGATCATATCATGTGATTCAGGCGGATCACTAACCTTACAGAATTGCTCACTGAGTTGGAAGCTGCTGCTGCATGCCTTGCATAGATGAGTTTTGACAGTATCATAGTCAAGTGGACGTTGCGGGTCCCGAAGTTTGTTGAGATGCTCTAACTGTGCAAACCATTGTGTGATAAATTTCACTTTGGATTCCTTCCATGACCTCAAATCGATATCCAATAGTTGCTGCATTACGAGAGAGGTGTCGTATACCTTGGACTTCGATTTGTCGTGTAGGGAGACAAAGTCAAAGAAAGCTTGTCGTCCATCCCTCGTGCCAGTATGGCTCAGCACACATGAGGAGGATAGGTCACTCTGGAACACATGAAGGACGAGGGTCCAGAAGAACGCGCATTGTTTGTCATGAAGTGCTTTGGTATATCCTGTGAGGGAGGTGTCAGGCCACTTGGGATCAAGGAACGTAGTAATATCAATGTCTGCTGCTGTTTCCAGTTTGGCCTTAAATTTTACAAGCCAGTGTTCAAACCTTGCGTCATTCTGCAGAATAGGGAAAGTGGTTTCGTCCCGAGATTTTCTGATCCAGGATTCGTATCTCAATTGATCCAATGGCTTTGCTGATCGATTAGTTGCGCTATCGTCAGGTCTGTGGTCTTCCGTTACCACTCTGTCGGCCGTGGAGTTGCGTCTAGCCCTAACCATTCCGCTCCAGTATTCCTTGAAGGCCTCCTTGGTGTAATGGACTCTGTTTTCCCAGTCTAAGCCTTGTTCAGTGAGTAGTCGTCCAAAATCAACGAATCGCTGTAGTTTTATCTGAACATGCCGAGTAAGGTGTACTCTTGCCCCTCTATCCTGATACGTCAGGTCCTTGATCTCCTCTATGAATAGGAAATTTGACCATGTGGTATATTGGCCAGAGATGAGTGCATCGCAGAGGGTGCTGTTGGATTCCTTTGGGACATCGAATGAATCATGTAGGAAAGTGGCTAGTTCTTGATCAAATGAAGGGAAGAGGTCCGAGATGGGGATGTCGTCCTCGTCGCCTTGTTGGCTTGGTGTATCATCCTGTTGACCGGTGGGCATGGTTGCAGGTGGCGTTAAAGGTGATCGGGTTGCCGCACTACCAGGACGAAGGGAGAGGAAGCGTCCAGTGGTCTTGCTTCTTGTCCTTCCACCGCGGGGATTGCTCATACGTTTGTAGCGTTTTTTTTTTTTTTTTTTTTTTTTTTTAGATCAGAGAATGGTTGATCGTTGCCGTATCCTTAACAGGTAATCAGATCAGAGAAGCATCGATCGCCGCCGTAGCCGTTCGTTCGATGATCTTCCGTCGGATTGTCTTTTGTTGTCTTCTCCTGCAAGCTTCAACAAGCTTGCGACTGTTAATCTGTTAATTTCCTTTTGAAATTGGCTGTTGAGCTGATTCAATCCAAAGGCAAGGAAGAGCAACAGGAGCTTTAACTGCAGGCCGGTTGAGGTGCCGGTCTGTGTGGTCTAATATTTCTCTGATATCCACTACGATTGGATGCTAATCCAACCAGATCTATTCTGACTATCGGTATCCGACGCAATCAGTTAGATCTTAGGCTTGTAGTTCTACAATGGGACGCAAGGAGGCGTCCGGTGCAAGGTTTAAGGTTGAGTAATCAAATAATCTAAAAGAATAAGCGCATCTGCTTGCTAGGAAGCAAGCGACCGCTTTAAAGATCACTGCTGCCGCTAATACAGCACGGTGAATTACGAGTATTACAGTAAATATCCGTGATACGAGTAAAATTACCGCTATATCGATACGACGTATTTTGTACAGCAGGATAAACAAGTTCGTGAGCAAACGTCCGAACCTCTGCTGTCTTTTCTTGAAAACAGAACACTTAACAGGAGATAGTAGCAGATGCTAGTATCTGGCATGTGTTCTTTCTTCGATCTCTAAGTATCGAATATTTCGATCGTACGAGTGACGATCATTTGGCTCGCAAGATTGAGCCATTTGGTCAATAATGAGATGCTTGGCTCACAAGATCGAGCCATTTGGTCAAAAATGAGACACTTAGCTCACCAAATTGAGCCATTTGGTTCATAATGTTAAACATCATGATTCACGCGCAACCAATTTGTACGCGTGGAAGTAAAGAATGAGATACCATTGTACCATTGTTACATACTGATATGCCGAGCATGAAAGGAATTTAATAATTTCCCGTAGACGACAAAGGTTGAGTGGCACCTGTGACTGCTTGATGTGGTGTTTCGGGAACGACTGCTGGTATTTGTACCACTTGAGTTCTTTTCTTATTCTGTGATGGTCTTTTTGATGTGTGGTGTCTCCTCTGCCTTCGTTTATCGACTGCACGCCGTTGACTGACCGGATGAGCTTTTGGATCGTTTGCAAACAACGTTGTTGGGGTACTATTACCTGAAGGACTGTCTTGGTCTGCGGCTGCCCCTTCATCTCGTGGTGGAGTAGATGCTGGAGTACCGTTGACTTGTGCCACCGCATTTGCGCCGGCTACATTGGTTTGAGTTGCGGCTGCATCTGTGACTTCATCTGGTGGTGAATTAGCCTTGTTACGTTTAGCGCTACTTCTTGTAAGTCTCGGCATTGTTTGATTGCTAATTGAGAGTACAACGAAATAAAATTGTGTGAAAAGCAATCTAAGTTGCTACAAGTTTTTTTTTGTCGCATATCAAGAGATTCGTAAATGAGGTAAAGGAAAACAGAGTCGACTCAACTTCAAACCTCAGCAACTCTAACAACAAACAAACATCACGCAACTATGTACAAATATTTCCACTTTAACGGTAAACAAATGGTACAGCCTGCAACGCCATTGCAAACGAAAAGTGAAAACGTTACCAAAACGAACCACAACGGTACGAAACACCGATCATCCATTTTGAGATACGGTAATGTATGCTAAGATTTTCCGACAAATAGTTTCAAACCCAGTAATTTGGTGATTTGCAATTGAAACCAAAATGGAACTCAAACTTTGCAACGCCGTTCCATGACTGTTGACATGAATTGTCGAAGAAACCGTTTCACCACCGAACCATACGTAGTACTTCATTTTGAGTTTTGAAATTGAAACATGATTCGAAATTTCAAATTGGAACATGATCCAAACACAAAGGCTGAAACGCCGTTCCGGTGACTCAATTCTGAAACGCCGTTCCATGATTGATGACATGAATTATACAAAATCACCCTTCACAACCAAAACAGAAATCATTAGTATTATCATACGTACATTAGTACTACTACGTATACTACTATCGTATTATACCTATACAAAAAGGTATCTGTCTACGTAGCTACTACTGTCATAGAATACTGGTGGACAAAACTAGGCAAATTCATTACCAGTAAGATCACCGGCACACATGTGTTGTTGTTAAGAAGTACAACCTCACCGGTACATAAAAGTTCTCAGTGCATCACAAGTTGAGAACGTTAAGAATAAAAGTCATTGCACTACTTTTTCTTGTTCTCTATTCAAAAAGAGCGCGGGTGGATATTTCTTTACTTAATGTTCTTATTTTTAAATAAGAAAATGGTTTTATTCTTCATTGTTCTAGATTTACAGCGGTAGATCTGACAGGTTAGTAAGTCTCGATTCTTTGTTTGGAACACACATGGCCACACACACACAAACACACACACAGAGAGAATACATTTTTTTTCGAACTGATTTAACACCGTGATTTTACAGTGTGGTGATTGTACAGTGTTATTTTACAGTGTGATTTTACAGCGTGAATTTTTTTCTTTTCGAGTCAAAAAATACTGTTTCCCTTCATAATCATCTTACCAAACTTATCTTGAGCAGAGTTGGTTTACCGTACTTGTACGACAAAGCACTCCGTCCGAGAACGCGGGATCCCACTTAACTGATCAGCAATGGTCACTATTATGCAGGGAATTCAGGCTCGAGATATTTTAATCCGAATAAGCTGCCTTTGCTGGAAAAAGAATTGGACGGCATTGGACTGTAGAGGAATTGCTGGATAGATATTGTTTGGACTGCAGCCTTACATATACGTCTTGAAATCAATGAATCTGCATCCATTGCGTAGATATATCAACAGGATAAAGATCCAGTTTTTTGTGAGAAAGGAGTAAGATTGAACAACGTATCGGCAACAACAATTTGACCGACAAATTTCCCCTGTAGTTTGAGAGAACGATTCGGAACAAAGTATCGGAACAACGGACGGAGGTACGGCGAACAACTGTTGTAAGAACAAGCAAGAAGGGTACAAATGGGAGAGATAGGCAATGATTATAATGCCACCTGCATTGCTGATAAGAATGTATTTCCTCCTATTTCTATTTGGCTATTTACATAGGACCGTATTGGAAACAACGGATCGGAAGGCAACACTGGGTCAAAGGCGGAAAAAAACACAACGTAAGATAGAGGGAAAATGATGCCTGCATCCTGCATTGCTTATGATGTCCTCCTAACTTGTGTTTCCCTCCTTCTTATTTTCATAGGTACGGATCAGTAGTAGAACAATCAATTTGAGACAACGTCGGACAAGGCGGACGCAGGATCGTAACAATTTGATCGGACGAATTGAACGCAACAACAAAAACAAGGCCAACAGTGTAGGTTAGTGACACGTAGATTATACTATTCTTTTGTTATTATTTACTAAATGTAGCGCATCCATACATACTTACCCATTTGGTTCAATTCACATATCATCATAAACTCGAATACAATCGTAGACTACGGCAACGACAGAGAGCAACAACAGCAACCGGAAACCTAGCGACAGCGATAGCAAAAGCAGCAAGCGAGAACTATCCAAGCGGCCGCAACCCGGAACCATCGAACCAACAGCGGCAGCGATAGCAACAACAGCGCCAGCAACAGCAGCAAGCGGCAACACCAATAGCAACAGCAGCAATAGGGAACAATCCAACCGCCCGCAAAAGTAAGAATTGCGGTTCCAAACAACTCATTCTGAAACGCCGTTCCAGAAAGTTTACCCTGAAACAAAAATACAGACACAATTACCGTTCCAGAATAGTAAGTCCGAAACGCCATTACAGAATCTTGACCCAGAAACGCCAATACACCAGACGTTCAAATCAGAATTGCCGTTCCAGACAACTCAATCTGAAACGCCGTTCCACAAACTTGACCCAGAAACGCCACTACAGAGATTCTGCGGATTTTGAAGCGGACGGAACCGGGAACGAACTAACCAACAGCGGCAGCGATATCCACAGGTGGGAACATTCGAAGCGGCCACAAAAGTCACAAATGCGGTTACCGACAACTGAATATGAAACGCCGTTCCACAAAGTTGACACGGAAACACACTCCATGGGCAAATCGATTCATCGTCTTCCTCAAACATCTTATCCGCAAAGAGTCCGGCAACGGTCACACAAGAAAGGCACCCGGTGCAATGGGATTGACTACAACAACAAAGCAATTGGCAACAAAATCAATGAAGCAAAAATCAAAGAGGAAACGGGGGAAGACAGAGAGAAAGAGAATGAAATCAAAATTTCTCAAAAACGGAGAAACGTCATCATCAACAATCCACCAGACTTACAAACACTTGTCGGAGATAAAACACAAGAAGCGTAAAAGTATGAAGGAAATTGTACACCATGTGGAGCAAATAGCATTGAAAACAGTTCACAAGAATGGGTTTCGAGGTAAATTCATGGAAACACGATGGGGTTTTAAAACAATTGGAGGAAGGGAATACACATCGGAAGAGGCGGTGTCTATTGATAGTTTCATGACATTGGATAGTACCGACGATCAGTTGCTTTTAGCAGTCGCCGAATCGGAACCATCATTGAGAATCTTTGCAAAAGGTTCCAAAAAATGTGCAAAACAACGCTTGGGTACTCCCAAAAATATAGAAATTACAAGAACATTTGCTGCGGAAATTGTTCAATCTAAACCCAAAATAGGCCGGGGAACCAAACGTGACAGTGTAAACAGTGGATATGGTATTATTGGGATGAGACCAAATCGATTGAAATCGGGAAATGGTGTGTATGTTTTCAACAAGAATGTGGAACCAAAAACACAAGACCACCTTGAACAGAAAGCCCTACACATTGTGAAGGAAATGCAGCTTTGTTTACGTAAAATGTCCAAATTTGTCAACCTTGAAACAACTGTGATGAATGAGGTTGTTAGTCGTACAACACTGAATGCAATCGGCCATCACGCAACGGCCTTTTCTATTGGAAAGGATTATCACTCGAAATGCCATACCGATGCCGATATGTTCTATACAAGGCTGACGGTTATTGCTCCAAAACATGTAAGTGATGACGAGGTGATTTATTACTTTGTGTTCCCAACGTATAAAGTGAAAGTTCCATTGAGGTCAGGCGATACTCTATTGTTCAATCCATTAGTATTACATAGCTGTTCGAATCCAAAATACAAAGGCTGTTATATTATGAGTGCCTATGTGTCGACAAAAACTGTGAGAAGAGCTGATCCTCTATAATATATTAAACAATAATTTAAAGTTAGACGTTACATTCACTTTGTTTGTTTTACTGCGACATTGTGCAATCGTTTCGGAGTAGCTATCAATCAAAACGTAGGAGAAATATGTTACGATCAATAGGGAGGAGCATTCAATTCTTCACTAATACTAAGTGATTATGGATATTGTAGTACGAAAACAATTAAGTATTGGATGTATCAGAGAGGACCTCACTATAGTCATCATCATTTGATGACATTGAACAATCATCACCTGAATTAGTAGCATCATCATTATTGTCGCTGTCCTCTTCAACAATAGTGCATTGGGAGTAGAGTGCCTCTTCATTAGGCAAAGATGACGTTGTCTTGTGGAATTCATCCAGCCAAGCCCTTCGATTAGAGACAACTAGATATGAGTTAGATTGCAACGTACCAATTGCATCAAGTTCAGGGACAACTGCTACATCGGAAAGTATGCTGTCGACATGAAATAAGAACAGGGAATTGTCGTCTACTTCACCTCTCGTCACAAACGACAAAGCTGTTGGTAGTGGAGTGGATTTAAACTTGGTCACTACTGCATAAATGCCTTCGTCGGCAATTTCGTACTCAGAAACAAATGAGTAAGGCTGCTTCAGATTGTAGAGTTCAAGGAAACACATAATATGGCAGGGTATTTCACATGCGTCGACATCAAACAACGCCCAATCATACCAGACAGAGTTTAGTTGGCCACCATCGGAACGATATGAAGGGTGGCTCCGAAACAAGTAATTTTGCTGTGTGCACTCGTCAAACCTGTTATGTTCAGTAAATCCTTTCACGAACGTACAGTCCTCCAAAAGTGGAAGCACATTCTGACATACAAAAGACAACACGATGGGAGAAATATAGGGTTTTGTTTTGTTCGATGACCTAACCCATCTCATAGTACTTGCCCCATCGTCGTTAGTGAAAACATGAAATTTTGAACCAGAAACTTCGGGAGGGACTCGATTACCAGAAACATCTTCTGCCGTCACTAAATTAAACTTGGAAGTAGCTACTCGTAACAGCATTTTTTCTTCCTGTCGCTTTGCCGTTTGCATTATCAATGTCGAAGCATTCTGTTGAGTGTTCTTCGAGGGTGCTTTGATTTCAGTTTTGTGGTGTGATTCGGAATAAGAAGAATCCCATCCGCATGGAAGTCCCCAAAGTTTGATGTAATCAACAACGTGAAAGTATAGATGGTTTTTGATCAGTTTCGTACCCATTCCCTCTCTGAGGCAGGTCGAATTAATACAATTGATAAAATGGATTATCATCTTGGGGAGATTTTCCAATCCAGAAATGGGTATATTCCCATGCTTCAAGAATTCTTCCATGGACAGTATCAGTTGAATTACCTCTACTTGTTTCTGAATAAATGTCGCGTCCTTGATGATGTTTATTGCCACATCGGAACAAAGGGTGATCAGAATGGAAATGAGCATTCCCGAAAAATCATTACCCTCCTTTTTTGTAATGGAGAGAAGCTGACTGGAAAACTTGGTTCTGGGGAAATCTCTGTCCGATTGCCTTGACACAAGAGCACCGTATAACTGCGCAAGTGAACCAATAGTAGCTGATGTGCCATTCGTGTTTAAATCAGGGGCATACCAACACTTAGGACTACCTTTTAACAATGAATTGAGTGATTCTACCGCCCGACGTGCTACACCCAGTTGATGCATATGCAAACACTCACCGGGAGTAGCAAAGTGAATGTTGTTGACATTACTACCAAAATTGAGGCTGTGAAAAGCATTTTTTATGGGATGGTGCGATATGCTTTTGAAGTACTCCAGGTGTTCCCGTGCAGAATTGTTTGGGGGGGAATCAAAATCTTCTGGAACCCAGAGACGAGTCAGTTCCTCCACTTGGGCTTTTGGTTTATGGATGACACGTGTAGGACATGTACAATGTCGGCACAATTTCTTCACCTTTTGCGTGTAGGATCCATACTTTCCACATAGTTTGTCATGAAGTTCTGTATCCCCAACAACATAGGCAATTGCAAATTTCATTTTCACTTTGAACACTTTTCCTGCATACGGAAGATAATCCCACTCCAACCCGCCCTGCATTTCACATACTTCCTTGAAAGATTGCAAAGCCGATGCAAGCGCGGTGTGTAGATTTTGAATATTATCTTTCGCCGTGTTTTTTTTCGTGTGTCTTATGCTCTCAATTTCAGTGTCGGGATGAAAATAAATTGTAGTCCAAGCGACAGGTCGTTTTCTTGCTTCAGTACTGAAAATACCAAGAGTCATGTTGAGAGGAGTGAGTGACAGACGACCATGTGCATCCAAGCTGATTCCATCCATGTAGAAAATGATCGGAACAAGGATTTCATCATTTTCATTGCAGATCTGCTTCCACGATTCCGTCCACCAAGAGCCGTGGTGTAGTTCTGTTATGTATGTTTCATTGGTGAGTGGTGTGTTGTTTTCGGGTGAAAGAGGAGTCTCGACATTCGGAAAAGACAAATTGGTTTCTTGCATCAACTCCTTATTGGTCAGAAGGGAATGAAGTGCGTCTGGGAAGGATCGAACAAATATTTGGGTGGGTAAATTACAAGGTAACCAGTTAATTATGTGTGGCTCGAACTTGGTCTCTGAAATACCCAAATTGGACTTGATTTCACTAAATATGGCTTCTCGATGGCGGGGGTAGATAGAGTTAAAGTCAACACCATGAATAGTTTGACATTCGTTTGCCCATTGAAAAATAGATTTGAATGTGTTTAGAGGTAACTTGTGTTTCGTCATTAGATTCATGAGCTTTATTTCAGCAATGAGCCTATTGGTAGGTGAAAAAGAAAGATGAGATCGGATCAATTGCTCTTTTTCATTGATGTTTGGTTGGGATGCGGTGGGTTCCGAAGCATCCATACCATTATCGTTCTGAATAGGAAGGCAATTGTCTTCATGAATAACCATGTCATCGTTGTTGCTGTTGTCTTCTGAAGGAAACAACTGTGATTCCATTACATTTCTATCCATTGGTGGAACAAATAAGTTGTGTACTACCTGACTGTTTAGAACAGAGTTGAACGTTTCGTTTGAGGATGCCTTGTTAGTGTGAGCGGCAGCAAAAGAAGCGGAAGGAACGATTGGACCATTCTCCGTCAATGTCAGGCCATATTGTGTAGGTGAATGACGGACTGTACTAGTGGTTTCTTCTTTGGCAGATGATGAAAATTCCATTAGGTTATGCTTTAAATAGAAATCACGGCAAAAAGCTATTGAATCAAGGTGACGTGAAAGGCCTCGTGATACATATCGGTATGATTTGTGTGTAGACGAATCTTGTCTGCTTCCGATGAATGTCTTCAATTTGCCCTTACAGGACATGCAGCTACGACATATAAATGATTTGGGAATTTTGGTATAACAACCACTCTTGAAGTGACGGCGACTTTTACTAGGTTGTGACATATTCTTCTATTGGAAGAAGGGAGGGGGAGAAATGGTTTCGATGAGGGTGTTAAATGTACATGATGAAAATGAGCATGATGCTATCGGATCGAGCATGAAAAGGCATGAGGGTATGAAAAAAGAAACGTCGTGACATAGAAACAAGGCAGAAACATAGTACTAGTACGAAGTAGCAAACAAACACTTCGGAAAATAATTTTATTTCATATCTTGGGTTAAGGTTAGGAAGTTGTTTCGCACCGAGATTTCAAATTTGAACATGATTTCGAACACAAAAGCATGTAACGCCGTTCCGGTTACTGAATTCTGAAACGCCGTTCCATGATTGTTGACATGAATTGTACAAAAAATCGTTTCACAACTCGAACAGAAATCAATACTATCATACCTACATTACTACTACTACTAGTACTATCATAATACACCCAGACACATATCTAAGAAAAAAGTATTTGGTGGTGAAATCGTGTAGGAGGAAGTTAGTACTGTAGAGTTATACGAAAATTCGTTAAGAAGAGCATGATGCTATCGAAATGAGCAATAAAAGGCACAATGGTATGAAAGAAGACACGACGTGACATACCGTAAAAAACAACGCGGAAACGTAGCGAACTAACACTTCTGAAACTAATTTTATTTCATATCTTGGGTTAAGGTTAGAAAGTGTGGTAGTGAAAAATAGATTTTTTAAATCAATTTAGTCAAAATGGAGAGATCAATGGACATTTTGAGTCTTTGGGGAGAATTTAGGTCGCAACCTGAGGGGGGTCGAAAATCATTACCACAAAAATTGTGAATTTAAAAAAATACCCTTGCGCATAACAAACGCAGGGTCAATTTTCTGAAAATAGGGCTTGCGAGGGGTCGCGTGGGGTCGCGTGACAGTTATCGGACGTAAGGACCCCGACGCTATCATTCTCAGACCTCACTGGCAATACAGTGTGAAAAGAAATGGTGTCAGAAGAGCCAGGCAATGTTGCAATGGAAGCAAATATGCAGCCCCAACCCTGCATGCCATAGCAATGTCATACTCATCATGTGTTGAACATCCCATTCAAAGGTTATTCTTTGCTATTGCTGCAAGCCTCAACCTCAAAGTGTACGGGGGTGATGCTGCAGACGCCTACGCGCATAGTCCTGGCCCCAACATTCCTACATACATGACTATTGATGATGCATATGCAGAATGGTACAGACACAAGCATGGCAAGGACATAGACAGAAGATTGGTGCTTCCAGTCCTTCGAGCACTTCAAGGCCACCCAGAATCTGGAAGACTCTGGGAAACCCACATCAACAAAATATTGAAAGGCCCTGATCTCAACTTCAAAACCACCACACATGACAGGACGATCTACAGGCCAGTTTTTGAAGGTGAAACGGTTTACATGCTGAGACAAGTTGACGATTTTGCACTGGCTTGCACATCAGAATCCATATCTGACAAGATCTATGACATAATTGGCGCAAAGCTGAAGCTCCCTAAAGAAGATGCTGTCCCCTTCACAAAAATGGGATTGCTTGAAGACTTCAATGGAATTGATGTCAAACAGACAGCTGACTACATTGAACTGTCCTGTGCGAACTACATTGACAGAATCATGACATCCCATGGTTGGGAGACTGACTCTAAAATGAAACCTCACTCCAAGCCTTCAGCACCATTATCAACGGAAGTATTGAGTCAACTTCAATCACACACAAATGGACCATTAGAAGGCACCAAGGAACATGCTGAATTGCAATCCACATCTGGCTTCTCCTACAGGACACTCTTAGGTGAAATGATGTTTGCATATGTGAGTTGCCGGCCAGACATTGGCTACACAGTGACTCTAATGTCAAAATACAGTTCCAATCCCACTGCCTTCCACTATTCAAGTCTGAAGAACATAGCCCGCTATCTCAGAACAACCAGATCTTGGGGAATTAGATTCTACAGACCAAATGCTGAGCCAACTTTGTCACCAGGGGAACCATACAACGATGCAGTCCAAGATCCATCACTCCCAACATTCCCGGAAGACATCAAGCAAGCCAAACTGATGTGTTTTGTGGACGCCGCATATGGAAATGATCCAAAACACCGGAGGTCCACCACAGGATACGTCTTCACTTATGCTGGTGGAGCGATTGTTTACAGATCCAAAGCTCAGTCACTTACTGCACAGAGTTCTACCGAAGCTGAGTTCATTGCTGCAGTAACAGCAGCCAAAACAGCCAGATATCTCAGATCCATACTCAGGGAATTAGGATTCATCCAAGTTGGTCCAACTCCGATCTATGAAGACAATGCATCAGCAATTGAAATCATCAATGCCCAGAAGCCAACTGAAAGGACCAGACATATTGAAATCAGGTTCTTTGCCATTCAAGCATGGAAAGAAAATGGTGAAATCAAGATGATTCATATCCCTGGAGTTATCAACCCAGCTGATGACCTAACCAAACCATTGGGATGGATCTTGCACGCCCGACACGCAAGATTTATCATTTGGCACTACCCAGGTTAAATCGCTCGCGCGTTATGATTCGATTAGAACATTCGATCGATCAATCGATTATGAATATGCGTCGATACGGTTCTATTCGGACACAATTGAAAAATGAGATCCAGCAGTCATTCGAAGTAATAGAATGATGTAATCCGGCTATTGACAGAAGCCATCAAACAAGTCGACCAAGGTTAACTATACCCCGGCAGTAATCCAACATCAGGTGAACGTGTTGGATCAAGGGGTGTGTTGTCGGCGAAAAAATACGGACTGTTGTCGGCATCAAATTCGATCGAAAAAGCCGACAAAACGAACAAAACGACGACCGAGGTGCGGAATACGAGAACGATCAAGCGTTAGAATCAAACGCACCTCCACTACTTGGAAATCCCTAAGTGGTAAAAACGATATCACTTAGGACTACAAACAAAAGACAGTAATCGGTTAGAAACAAGACATATCCAAAGACCTGACCAATAAGTGAACATTTGGAATCCATAAGTACATTCGGAAGAGTATACTTGATACCCCGTGAGGAAATTACTTATTGCAATCAAGAAAATCGATTACAAGAACATTTGCTGCGGAAATTGTTCAATCTAAACCCAAAATAGGCCGGGGAACCAAACGTGACAGTGTAAACAGTGGATATGGTATTATTGGGATGAGACCAAATCGATTGAAATCGGGAAATGGTGTGTATGTTTTCAACAAGAATGTGGAACCAAAAACACAAGACCACCTTGAACAGAAAGCCCTACACATTGTGAAGGAAATGCAGCTTTGTTTACGTAAAATGTCCAAATTTGTCAACCTTGAAACAACTGTGATGAATGAGGTTGTTAGTCGTACAACACTGAATGCAATCGGCCATCACGCAACGGCCTTTTCTATTGGAAAGGATTATCACTCGAAATGCCATACCGATGCCGATATGTTCTATACAAGGCTGACGGTTATTGCTCCAAAACATGTAAGTGATGACGAGGTGATTTATTACTTTGTGTTCCCAACGTATAAAGTGAAAGTTCCATTGAGGTCAGGCGATACTCTATTGTTCAATCCATTAGTATTACATAGCTGTTCGAATCCAAAATACAAAGGCTGTTATATTATGAGTGCCTATGTGTCGACAAAAACTGTGAGAAGAGCTGATCCTCTATAATATATTAAACAATAATTTAAAGTTAGACGTTACATTCACTTCGTTTGTTTTACTGCGACATTGTGCAATCGTTTCGGAGTAGCTATCAATCAAAACGTAGGAGAAATATGTTACGATCAATAGGGAGGAGCATTCAATTCTTCACTAATACTAAGTGATTATGGATATTGTAGTACGAAAACAATTAAGTATTGGATGTATCAGAGAGGACCTCACTATAGTCATCATCATTTGATGACATTGAACAATCATCACCTGAATTAGTAGCATCATCATTATTGTCGCTGTCCTCTTCAACAATAGTGCATTGGGAGTAGAGTGCCTCTTCATTAGGCAAAGATGACGTTGTCTTGTGGAATTCATCCAGCCAAGCCCTTCGATTAGAGACAACTAGATATGAGTTAGATTGCAACGTACCAATTGCATCAAGTTCAGGGACAACTGCTACATCGGAAAGTATGCTGTCGACATGAAATAAGAACAGGGAATTGTCGTCTACTTCACCTCTCGTCACAAACGACAAAGCTGTTGGTAGTGGAGTGGATTTAAACTTGGTCACTACTGCATAAATGCCTTCGTCGGCAATTTCGTACTCAGAAACAAATGAGTAAGGCTGCTTCAGATTGTAGAGTTCAAGGAAACACATAATATGGCAGGGTATTTCACATGCGTCGACATCAAACAACGCCCAATCATACCAGACAGAGTTTAGTTGGCCACCATCGGAACGATATGAAGGGTGGCTCCGAAACAAGTAATTTTGCTGTGTGCACTCGTCAAACCTGTTATGTTCAGTAAATCCTTTCACGAACGTACAGTCCTCCAAAAGTGGAAGCACATTCTGACATACAAAAGACAACACGATGGGAGAAATATAGGGTTTTGTTTTGTTCGATGACCTAACCCATCTCATAGTACTTGCCCCATCGTCGTTAGTGAAAACATGAAATTTTGAACCAGAAACTTCGGGAGGGACTCGATTACCAGAAACATCTTCTGCCGTCACTAAATTAAACTTGGAAGTAGCTACTCGTAACAGCATTTTTTCTTCCTGTCGCTTTGCCGTTTGCATTATCAATGTCGAAGCATTCTGTTGAGTGTTCTTCGAGGGTGCTTTGATTTCAGTTTTGTGGTGTGATTCGGAATAAGAAGAATCCCATCCGCATGGAAGTCCCCAAAGTTTGATGTAATCAACAACATGAAAGTATAGATGGTTTTTGATCAGTTTCGTACCCATTCCCTCTCTGAGGCAGGTCGAATTAATACAATTGATAAAATGGATTATCATCTTGGGGAGATTTTCCAATCCAGAAATGGGTATATTCCCATGCTTCAAGAATTCTTCCATGGACAGTATCAGTTGAATTACCTCTACTTGTTTCTGAATAAATGTCGCGTCCTTGATGATGTTTATTGCCACATCGGAACAAAGGGTGATCAGAATGGAAATGAGCATTCCCGAAAAATCATTACCCTCCTTTTTTGTAATGGAGAGAAGCTGACTGGAAAACTTGGTTCTGGGGAAATCTCTGTCCGATTGCCTTGACACAAGAGCACCGTATAACTGCGCAAGTGAACCAATAGTAGCTGATGTGCCATTCGTGTTTAAATCAGGGGCATACCAACACTTAGGACTACCTTTTAACAATGAATTGAGTGATTCTACCGCCCGACGTGCTACACCCAGTTGATGCATATGCAAACACTCACCGGGAGTAGCAAAGTGAATGTTGTTGACATTACTACCAAAATTGAGGCTGTGAAAAGCATTTTTTATGGGATGGTGCGATATGCTTTTGAAGTACTCCAGGTGTTCCCGTGCAGAATTGTTTGGGGGGGAATCAAAATCTTCTGGAACCCAGAGACGAGTCAGTTCCTCCACTTGGGCTTTTGGTTTATGGATGACACGTGTAGGACATGTACAATGTCGGCACAATTTCTTCACCTTTTGCGTGTAGGATCCATACTTTCCACATAGTTTGTCATGAAGTTCTGTATCCCCAACAACATAGGCAATTGCAAATTTCATTTTCACTTTGAACACTTTTCCTGCATACGGAAGATAATCCCACTCCAACCCGCCCTGCATTTCACATACTTCCTTGAAAGATTGCAAAGCCGATGCAAGCGCGGTGTGTAGATTTTGAATATTATCTTTCGCCGTGGTTTTTTTCGTGTGTCTTATGCTCTCAATTTCAGTGTCGGGATGAAAATAAATTGTAGTCCAAGCGACAGGTCGTTTTCTTGCTTCAGTACTGAAAATACCAAGAGTCATGTTGAGAGGAGTGAGTGACAGACGACCATGTGCATCCAAGCTGATTCCATCCATGTAGAAAATGATCGGAACAAGGATTTCATCATTTTCATTGCAGATCTGCTTCCACGATTCCGTCCACCAAGAGCCGTGGTGTAGTTCTGTTATGTATGTTTCATTGGTGAGTGGTGTGTTGTTTTCGGGTGAAAGAGGAGTCTCGACATTCGGAAAAGACAAATTGGTTTCTTGCATCAACTCCTTATTGGTCAGAAGGGAATGAAGTGCGTCTGGGAAGGATCGAACAAATATTTGGGTGGGTAAATTACAAGGTAACCAGTTAATTATGTGTGGCTCGAACTTGGTCTCTGAAATACCCAAATTGGACTTGATTTCACTAAATATGGCTTCTCGATGGCGGGGGTAGATAGAGTTAAAGTCAACACCATGAATAGTTTGACATTCGTTTGCCCATTGAAAAATAGATTTGAATGTGTTTAGAGGTAACTTGTGTTTCGTCATTAGATTCATGAGCTTTATTTCAGCAATGAGCCTATTGGTAGGTGAAAAAGAAAGATGAGATCGGATCAATTGCTCTTTTTCATTGATGTTTGGTTGGGATGCGGTGGGTTCCGAAGCATCCATACCATTATCGTTCTGAATAGGAAGGCAATTGTCTTCATGAATAACCATGTCATCGTTGTTGCTGTTGTCTTCTGAAGGAAACAACTGTGATTCCATTACATTTCTATCCATTGGTGGAACAAATAAGTTGTGTACTACCTGACTGTTTAGAACAGAGTTGAATGTTTCGTTTGAGGATGCCTTGTTAGTGTGAGCGGCAGCAAAAGAAGCGGAAGGAACGATTGGACCATTCTCCGTCAATGTCAGGCCATATTGTGTAGGTGAATGACGGACTGTACTAGTGGTTTCTTCTTTGGCAGATGATGAAAATTCCATTAGGTTATGCTTTAAATAGAAATCACGGCAAAAAGCTATTGAATCAAGGTGACGTGAAAGGCCTCGTGATACATATCGGTATGATTTGTGTGTAGACGAATCTTGTCTGCTTCCGATGAATGTCTTCAATTTGCCCTTACAGGACATGCAGCTACGACATATAAATGATTTGGGAATTTTGGTATAACAACCACTCTTGAAGTGACGGCGACTTTTACTAGGTTGTGACATATTCTTCTATTGGAAGAAGGGAGGGGGAGAAATGGTTTCGATGAGGGTGTTAAATGTACATGATGAAAATGAGCATGATGCTATCGGATCGAGCATGAAAAGGCATGAGGGTATGAAAAAAGAAACGTCGTGACATAGAAACAAGGCAGAAACATAGTACTAGTACGAAGTAGCAAACAAACACTTCGGAAAATAATTTTATTTCATATCTTGGGTTAAGGTTAGGAAGTTGTTTCGCACCGAGATTTCAAATTTGAACATGATTTCGAACACAAAAGCATGTAACGCCGTTCCGGTTACTGAATTCTGAAACGCCGTTCCATGATTGTTGACATGAATTGTACAAAAAATCGTTTCACAACTCGAACAGAAATCAATACTATCATACCTACATTACTACTACTACTAGTACTATCATAATACACCCAGACACATATCTAAGAAAAAAGTATTTGGTGGTGAAATCGTGTAGGAGGAAGTTAGTACTGTAGAGTTATACGAAAATTCGTTAAGAAGAGCATGATGCTATCGAAATGAGCAATAAAAGGCACAATGGTATGAAAGAAGACACGACGTGACATACCGTAAAAAACAACGCGGAAACGTAGCGAACTAACACTTCTGAAACTAATTTTATTTCATATCTTGGGTTAAGGTTAGAAAGTGTGGTAGTGAAAAATAGATTTTTTAAATCAATTTAGTCAAAATGGAGAGATCAATGGACATTTTGAGTCTTTGGGGAGAATTTAGGTCGCAACCTGAGGGGGGTCGAAAATCATTACCACAAAAATTGTGAATTTAAAAAAATACCCTTGCGCATAACAAACGCAGGGTCAATTTTCTGAAAATAGGGCTTGCGAGGGGTCGCGTGGGGTCGCGTGACAGTTATTGGACGTAAGGACCCCGACGCTATCATTCTCAGACCTCACTGGCAATACAGTGTGAAAAGAAATGGTGTCAGAAGAGCCAGGCAATGTTGCAATGGAAGCAAATATGCAGCCCCAACCCTGCATGCCATAGCAATGTCATACTCATCATGTGTTGAACATCCCATTCAAAGGTTATTCTTTGCTATTGCTGCAAGCCTCAACCTCAAAGTGTACGGGGGTGATGCTGCAGACGCCTACGCGCATAGTCCTGGCCCCAACATTCCTACATACATGACTATTGATGATGCATATGCAGAATGGTACAGACACAAGCATGGCAAGGACATAGACAGAAGATTGGTGCTTCCAGTCCTTCGAGCACTTCAAGGCCACCCAGAATCTGGAAGACTCTGGGAAACCCACATCAACAAAATATTGAAAGGCCCTGATCTCAACTTCAAAACCACCACACATGACAGGACGATCTACAGGCCAGTTTTTGAAGGTGAAACGGTTTACATGCTGAGACAAGTTGACGATTTTGCACTGGCTTGCACATCAGAATCCATATCTGACAAGATCTATGACATAATTGGCGCAAAGCTGAAGCTCCCTAAAGAAGATGCTGTCCCCTTCACAAAAATGGGATTGCTTGAAGACTTCAATGGAATTGATGTCAAACAGACAGCTGACTACATTGAACTGTCCTGTGCGAACTACATTGACAGAATCATGACATCCCATGGTTGGGAGACTGACTCTAAAATGAAACCTCACTCCAAGCCTTCAGCACCATTATCAACGGAAGTATTGAGTCAACTTCAATCACACACAAATGGACCATTAGAAGGCACCAAGGAACATGCTGAATTGCAATCCACATCTGGCTTCTCCTACAGGACACTCTTAGGTGAAATGATGTTTGCATATGTGAGTTGCCGGCCAGACATTGGCTACACAGTGACTCTAATGTCAAAATACAGTTCCAATCCCACTGCCTTCCACTATTCAAGTCTGAAGAACATAGCCCGCTATCTCAGAACAACCAGATCTTGGGGAATTAGATTCTACAGACCAAATGCTGAGCCAACTTTGTCACCAGGGGAACCATACAACGATGCAGTCCAAGATCCATCACTCCCAACATTCCCGGAAGACATCAAGCAAGCCAAACTGATGTGTTTTGTGGACGCCGCATATGGAAATGATCCAAAACACCGGAGGTCCACCACAGGATACGTCTTCACTTATGCTGGTGGAGCGATTGTTTACAGATCCAAAGCTCAGTCACTTACTGCACAGAGTTCTACCGAAGCTGAGTTCATTGCTGCAGTAACAGCAGCCAAAACAGCCAGATATCTCAGATCCATACTCAGGGAATTAGGATTCATCCAAGTTGGTCCAACTCCGATCTATGAAGACAATGCATCAGCAATTGAAATCATCAATGCCCAGAAGCCAACTGAAAGGACCAGACATATTGAAATCAGGTTCTTTGCCATTCAAGCATGGAAAGAAAATGGTGAAATCAAGATGATTCATATCCCTGGAGTTATCAACCCAGCTGATGACCTAACCAAACCATTGGGATGGATCTTGCACGCCCGACACGCAAGATTTATCATTTGGCACTACCCAGGTTAAATCGCTCGCGCGTTATGATTCGATTAGAACATTCGATCGATCAATCGATTATGAATATGCGTCGATACGGTTCTATTCGGACACAATTGAAAAATGAGATCCAGCAGTCATTCGAAGTAATAGAATGATGTAATCCGGCTATTGACAGAAGCCATCAAACAAGTCGACCAAGGTTAACTATACCCCGGCAGTAATCCAACATCAGGTGAACGTGTTGGATCAAGGGGTGTGTTGTCGGCGAAAAAATACGGACTGTTGTCGGCATCAAATTCGATCGAAAAAGCCGACAAAACGAACAAAACGACGACCGAGGTGCGGAATACGAGAACGATCAAGCGTTAGAATCAAACGCACCTCCACTACTTGGAAATCCCTAAGTGGTAAAAACGATATCACTTAGGACTACAAACAAAAGACAGTAATCGGTTAGAAACAAGACATATCCAAAGACCTGACCAATAAGTGAACATTTGGAATCCATAAGTACATTCGGAAGAGTATACTTGATACCCCGTGAGGAAATTACTTATTGCAATCAAGAAAATCGATTACAAGAACATTTGCTGCGGAAATTGTTCAATCTAAACCCAAAATAGGCCGGGGAACCAAACGTGACAGTGTAAACAGTGGATATGGTATTATTGGGATGAGACCAAATCGATTGAAATCGGGAAATGGTGTGTATGTTTTCAACAAGAATGTGGAACCAAAAACACAAGACCACCTTGAACAGAAAGCCCTACACATTGTGAAGGAAATGCAGCTTTGTTTACGTAAAATGTCCAAATTTGTCAACCTTGAAACAACTGTGATGAATGAGGTTGTTAGTCGTACAACACTGAATGCAATCGGCCATCACGCAACGGCCTTTTCTATTGGAAAGGATTATCACTCGAAATGCCATACCGATGCCGATATGTTCTATACAAGGCTGACGGTTATTGCTCCAAAACATGTAAGTGATGACGAGGTGATTTATTACTTTGTGTTCCCAACGTATAAAGTGAAAGTTCCATTGAGGTCAGGCGATACTCTATTGTTCAATCCATTAGTATTACATAGCTGTTCGAATCCAAAATACAAAGGCTGTTATATTATGAGTGCCTATGTGTCGACAAAAACTGTGAGAAGAGCTGATCCTCTATAATATATTAAACAATAATTTAAAGTTAGACGTTACATTCACTTCGTTTGTTTTACTGCGACATTGTGCAATCGTTTCGGAGTAGCTATCAATCAAAACGTAGGAGAAATATGTTACGATCAATAGGGAGGAGCATTCAATTCTTCACTAATACTAAGTGATTATGGATATGTAGTACGAAAACAATTAAGTATTGGATGTATCAGAGAGGACCTCACTATAGTCATCATCATTTGATGACATTGAACAATCATCACCTGAATTAGTAGCATCATCATTATTGTCGCTGTCCTCTTCAACAATAGTGCATTGGGAGTAGAGTGCCTCTTCATTAGGCAAAGATGACGTTGTCTTGTGGAATTCATCCAGCCAAGCCCTTCGATTAGAGACAACTAGATATGAGTTAGATTGCAACGTACCAATTGCATCAAGTTCAGGGACAACTGCTACATCGGAAAGTATGCTGTCGACATGAAATAAGAACAGGGAATTGTCGTCTACTTCACCTCTCGTCACAAACGACAAAGCTGTTGGTAGTGGAGTGGATTTAAACTTGGTCACTACTGCATAAATGCCTTCGTCGGCAATTTCGTACTCAGAAACAAATGAGTAAGGCTGCTTCAGATTGTAGAGTTCAAGGAAACACATAATATGGCAGGGTATTTCACATGCGTCGACATCAAACAACGCCCAATCATACCAGACAGAGTTTAGTTGGCCACCATCGGAACGATATGAAGGGTGGCTCCGAAACAAGTAATTTTGCTGTGTGCACTCGTCAAACCTGTTATGTTCAGTAAATCCTTTCACGAACGTACAGTCCTCCAAAAGTGGAAGCACATTCTGACATACAAAAGACAACACGATGGGAGAAATATAGGGTTTTGTTTTGTTCGATGACCTAACCCATCTCATAGTACTTGCCCCATCGTCGTTAGTGAAAACATGAAATTTTGAACCAGAAACTTCGGGAGGGACTCGATTACCAGAAACATCTTCTGCCGTCACTAAATTAAACTTGGAAGTAGCTACTCGTAACAGCATTTTTTCTTCCTGTCGCTTTGCCGTTTGCATTATCAATGTCGAAGCATTCTGTTGAGTGTTCTTCGAGGGTGCTTTGATTTCAGTTTTGTGGTGTGATTCGGAATAAGAAGAATCCCATCCGCATGGAAGTCCCCAAAGTTTGATGTAATCAACAACATGAAAGTATAGATGGTTTTTGATCAGTTTCGTACCCATTCCCTCTCTGAGGCAGGTCGAATTAATACAATTGATAAAATGGATTATCATCTTGGGGAGATTTTCCAATCCAGAAATGGGTATATTCCCATGCTTCAAGAATTCTTCCATGGACAGTATCAGTTGAATTACCTCTACTTGTTTCTGAATAAATGTCGCGTCCTTGATGATGTTTATTGCCACATCGGAACAAAGGGTGATCAGAATGGAAATGAGCATTCCCGAAAAATCATTACCCTCCTTTTTTGTAATGGAGAGAAGCTGACTGGAAAACTTGGTTCTGGGGAAATCTCTGTCCGATTGCCTTGACACAAGAGCACCGTATAACTGCGCAAGTGAACCAATAGTAGCTGATGTGCCATTCGTGTTTAAATCAGGGGCATACCAACACTTAGGACTACCTTTTAACAATGAATTGAGTGATTCTACCGCCCGACGTGCTACACCCAGTTGATGCATATGCAAACACTCACCGGGAGAAGCAAAGTGAATGTTGTTGACATTACTACCAAAATTGAGGCTGTGAAAAGCATTTTTTATGGGATGGTGCGATATGCTTTTGAAGTACTCCAGGTGTTCCCGTGCAGAATTGTTTGGGGGGGAATCAAAATCTTCTGGAACCCAGAGACGAGTCAGTTCCTCCACTTGGGCTTTTGGTTTATGGATGACACGTGTAGGACATGTACAATGTCGGCACAATTTCTTCACCTTTTGCGTGTAGGATCCATACTTTCCACATAGTTTGTCATGAAGTTCTGTATCCCCAACAACATAGGCAATTGCAAATTTCATTTTCACTTTGAACACTTTTCCTGCATACGGAAGATAATCCCACTCCAACCCGCCCTGCATTTCACATACTTCCTTGAAAGATTGCAAAGCCGATGCAAGCGCGGTGTGTAGATTTTGAATATTATCTTTCGCCGTGGTTTTTTTCGTGTGTCTTATGCTCTCAATTTCAGTGTCGGGATGAAAATAAATTGTAGTCCAAGCGACAGGTCGTTTTCTTGCTTCAGTATTGAAAATACCAAGAGTCATGTTGAGAGGAGTGAGTGACAGACGACCATGTGCATCCAAGCTGATTCCATCCATGTAGAAAATGATCGGAACAAGGATTTCATCATTTTCATTGCAGATCTGCTTCCACGATTCCGTCCACCAAGAGCCGTGGTGTAGTTCTGTTATGTATGTTTCATTGGTGAGTGGTGTGTTGTTTTCGGGTGAAAGAGGAGTCTCGACATTCGGAAAAGACAAATTGGTTTCTTGCATCAACTCCTTATTGGTCAGAAGGGAATGAAGTGCGTCTGGGAAGGATCGAACAAATATTTGGGTGGGTAAATTACAAGGTAACCAGTTAATTATGTGTGGCTCGAACTTGGTCTCTGAAATACCCAAATTGGACTTGATTTCACTAAATATGGCTTCTCGATGGCGGGGGTAGATAGAGTTAAAGTCAACACCATGAATAGTTTGACATTCGTTTGCCCATTGAAAAATAGATTTGAATGTGTTTAGAGGTAACTTGTGTTTCGTCATTAGATTCATGAGCTTTATTTCAGCAATGAGCCTATTGGTAGGTGAAAAAGAAAGATGAGATCGGATCAATTGCTCTTTTTCATTGATGTTTGGTTGGGATGCGGTGGGTTCCGAAGCATCCATACCATTATCGTTCTGAATAGGAAGGCAATTGTCTTCATGAATAACCATGTCATCGTTGTTGCTGTTGTCTTCTGAAGGAAACAACTGTGATTCCATTACATTTCTATCCATTGGTGGAACAAATAAGTTGTGTACTACCTGACTGTTTAGAACAGAGTTGAACGTTTCGTTTGAGGATGCCTTGTTAGTGTGAGCGGCAGCAAAAGAAGCGGAAGGAACGATTGGACCATTCTCCGTCAATGTCAGGCCATATTGTGTAGGTGAATGACGGACTGTACTAGTGGTTTCTTCTTTGGCAGATGATGAAAATTCCATTAGGTTATGCTTTAAATAGAAATCACGGCAAAAAGCTATTGAATCAAGGTGACGTGAAAGGCCTCGTGATACATATCGGTATGATTTGTGTGTAGACGAATCTTGTCTGCTTCCGATGAATGTCTTCAATTTGCCCTTACAGGACATGCAGCTACGACATATAAATGATTTGGGAATTTTGGTATAACAACCACTCTTGAAGTGACGGCGACTTTTACTAGGTTGTGACATATTCTTCTATTGGAAGAAGGGAGGGGGAGAAATGGTTTCGATGGGGGTGTTAAATGTACATGATGAAAATGAGCATGATGCTATCGGATCGAGCATGAAAAGGCATGAGGGTATGAAAAAAGAAACGTCGTGACATAGAAACAAGGCAGAAACATAGTACTAGTACGAAGTAGCAAACAAACACTTCGGAAAATAATTTTATTTCATATCTTGGGTTAAGGTTAGGAAGTTGTTTCGCACCGAGATTTCAAATTTGAACATGATTTCGAACACAAAAGCATGTAACGCCGTTCCGGTTACTGAATTCTGAAACGCCGTTCCATGATTGTTGACATGAATTGTACAAAAAATCGTTTCACAACTCGAACAGAAATCAATACTATCATACCTACATTACTACTACTACTAGTACTATCATAATACACCCAGACACATATCTAAGAAAAAAGTATTTGGTGGTGAAATCGTGTAGGAGGAAGTTAGTACTGTAGAGTTATACGAAAATTCGTTAAGAAGAGCATGATGCTATCGAAATGAGCAATAAAAGGCACAATGGTATGAAAGAAGACACGACGTGACATACCGTAAAAAACAACGCGGAAACGTAGCGAACTAACACTTCTGAAACTAATTTTATTTCATATCTTGGGTTAAGGTTAGAAAGTGTGGTAGTGAAAAATAGATTTTTTAAATCAATTTAGTCAAAATGGAGAGATCAATGGACATTTTGAGTCTTTGGGGAGAATTTAGGTCGCAACCTGAGGGGGGTCGAAAATCATTACCACAAAAATTGTGAATTTAAAAAAATACCCTTGCGCATAACAAACGCAGGGTCAATTTTCTGAAAATAGGGCTTGCGAGGGGTCGCGTGGGGTCGCGTGACAGTTATCGGACGTAAGGACCCCGACGCTATCATTCTCAGACCTCACTGGCAATACAGTGTGAAAAGAAATGGTGTCAGAAGAGCCAGGCAATGTTGCAATGGAAGCAAATATGCAGCCCCAACCCTGCATGCCATAGCAATGTCATACTCATCATGTGTTGAACATCCCATTCAAAGGTTATTCTTTGCTATTGCTGCAAGCCTCAACCTCAAAGTGTACGGGGGTGATGCTGCAGACGCCTACGCGCATAGTCCTGGCCCCAACATTCCTACATACATGACTATTGATGATGCATATGCAGAATGGTACAGACACAAGCATGGCAAGGACATAGACAGAAGATTGGTGCTTCCAGTCCTTCGAGCACTTCAAGGCCACCCAGAATCTGGAAGACTCTGGGAAACCCACATCAACAAAATATTGAAAGGCCCTGATCTCAACTTCAAAACCACCACACATGACAGGACGATCTACAGGCCAGTTTTTGAAGGTGAAACGGTTTACATGCTGAGACAAGTTGACGATTTTGCACTGGCTTGCACATCAGAATCCATATCTGACAAGATCTATGACATAATTGGCGCAAAGCTGAAGCTCCCTAAAGAAGATGCTGTCCCCTTCACAAAAATGGGATTGCTTGAAGACTTCAATGGAATTGATGTCAAACAGACAGCTGACTACATTGAACTGTCCTGTGCGAACTACATTGACAGAATCATGACATCCCATGGTTGGGAGACTGACTCTAAAATGAAACCTCACTCCAAGCCTTCAGCACCATTATCAACGGAAGTATTGAGTCAACTTCAATCACACACAAATGGACCATTAGAAGGCACCAAGGAACATGCTGAATTGCAATCCACATCTGGCTTCTCCTACAGGACACTCTTAGGTGAAATGATGTTTGCATATGTGAGTTGCCGGCCAGACATTGGCTACACAGTGACTCTAATGTCAAAATACAGTTCCAATCCCACTGCCTTCCACTATTCAAGTCTGAAGAACATAGCCCGCTATCTCAGAACAACCAGATCTTGGGGAATTAGATTCTACAGACCAAATGCTGAGCCAACTTTGTCACCAGGGGAACCATACAACGATGCAGTCCAAGATCCATCACTCCCAACATTCCCGGAAGACATCAAGCAAGCCAAACTGATGTGTTTTGTGGACGCCGCATATGGAAATGATCCAAAACACCGGAGGTCCACCACAGGATACGTCTTCACTTATGCTGGTGGAGCGATTGTTTACAGATCCAAAGCTCAGTCACTTACTGCACAGAGTTCTACCGAAGCTGAGTTCATTGCTGCAGTAACAGCAGCCAAAACAGCCAGATATCTCAGATCCATACTCAGGGAATTAGGATTCATCCAAGTTGGTCCAACTCCGATCTATGAAGACAATGCATCAGCAATTGAAATCATCAATGCCCAGAAGCCAACTGAAAGGACCAGACATATTGAAATCAGGTTCTTTGCCATTCAAGCATGGAAAGAAAATGGTGAAATCAAGATGATTCATATCCCTGGAGTTATCAACCCAGCTGATGACCTAACCAAACCATTGGGATGGATCTTGCACGCCCGACACGCAAGATTTATCATTTGGCACTACCCAGGTTAAATCGCTCGCGCGTTATGATTCGATTAGAACATTCGATCGATCAATCGATTATGAATATGCGTCGATACGGTTCTATTCGGACACAATTGAAAAATGAGATCCAGCAGTCATTCGAAGTAATAGAATGATGTAATCCGGCTATTGACAGAAGCCATCAAACAAGTCGACTAAGGTTAACTATACCCCGACAGTAATCCAACATCAGGTGAACGTGTTGGATCAAGGGGTGTGTTGTCGGCGAAAAATACGGACTTCGGCATCAAATTCGATCGAAAAAGCCGACGAATCGACGACCGAGGTGCGATACGAGATACGAATATTCCAAAGGCCGAAGCTTAGAATCAAACGCACCTCGACTACATGAAAATCCCTAAGTGGTAAAAACGATATCACTTAGGACCACAAACAAAAGACAGTAATCGGTTAGGAACAAGATATATCCAAAGACCTGACCAATAAGTGAACACTTGGAATCCATAAGTACATTCAAAAGAATATACCTGATATCCCGTGAGGAAATTACTTATTGCAATCAAGAAAACCAATACCGATTCCAGATGGGCCTCGTATCTAGCATATATACCGTGAACAAGCATACGCCCCATCAAACAGATTACTTAACAAAATGAATGACCAATACCATTGAATGACCAATACGCTAAGACCGACACGGCGCTAATACAGCAACAGCAACAGCAGTATCGGTACGAGAAAAATAACAGCACCGGGGAAGATCTCTACCACATGATATACAGCAGAGAGCCCCGACACACAGTGAAAATACGTAGTAAAAATAAGAGCCTCTCTTTGAGCTCACTTCTCTTTAAATTTAAAATATTCGTTATACCTATCCGGTCGATTTTTAGAGTAACAACATTGTTCCTCTTTAATGGCAGGAAGATCCGCTGTATTTTCAGAAGCTACACTGTCGGAATCGCCACTCAAATCTTGTTCGCTCTTAAATAACCCGCTTGGTGGATTGATGCTGCTGGTTACATTCGGAACAACTTGATGATTGCTAGTAGGATCGACGCTTTCATTTTTAACATTTGGATGATTGCTTTTTCCTGCACGAATCTTACGCATCATTTTTTGGAGTCGAGCAGTCTCTTTCTTGTGATAAACAATCATTTTCCAGACTTCTTGTTCAAGATCGGCTGGGTGTTCCTGAACCACCTTTTGTAGTTTGTAAATTCCCTCCATGGTGCTGTCGGTCAAAAATACACGTACCCTACTTACGTACATTCTACAGCGGTTACATCCATTCTACACTTGAAAAGTTACTTATACTCCTCCTGAGATAAAAATGACTTCAAGTATCCAGACATTTAGGTCATATCATGTGTTCTCTGTCTTATGACGAATTACACATGATCGACGACCGGTTTAGACATCCCTACATACAACACTAACACAGGGATACCGGTTGAATACAGTAAAATACACAGTAACAGAGCAATCTCGCGATGTGCTCACATCTCTTTAAATTTCAATTATCCAATACCTTACCGGTCAATTTTTAGAGTAACAACAGGTTATAGAGCCCTCTATCTCCGCCCGATCAGCACCTCAACTGACGGTTAACACCAGAGGCAATTGTGTGCTTAGCTCCCTGTGCGGCACATTCTAGACCTCCACTCCAGGTTTCGTTTCTTGTGGTGCCTCCCTTGAGGGCCGCACCCTGGACTGTACCTCGTCCTTCTGTTCCCAGCTTGTGGATCAGGGGGTGTACTCGCTATCACAAGCCTTGTAACCCACAACCAGCTCTCTGGATTGACACGGTTACAAACTAAAGACCACCACCGTCTTTAATGAAAGCCCATTGCACCGGACACGCCGATTGCAATCACTCAACCATAATTCTTCTTCCGCGTCCATCATCCCTATAAAGGACCATCGACGCCCATTTTGATTGTGCTAAGCACCACTTCAAACAAACAAACTAACAGACTGCAACTCATCCTACGATAGTTGCTTTATTAACTACACCGCAACACCGCCCGTCGATATTCCTGGTTATTTCTGTCTTTCCGGTCAGCGCAAACCTCTTTCTCGGCTCTCTCTTCTGCACCTCCGAGGATCCCGACGATCACTCGATACTTCAATATTTCGATCCCCGACCTACTGTATCTACAGATCCTTCTACCAAGAATCTTCTTCTGTAATACATATCCAAGGACGACAATCGAACGATCACGATTAAATTAATACAAGGCCCACATCGGACATTTCCATAAATAACACCAACGATAGTACCGCCGCACCTCCGCACCTCCGCACCTCCGCGGCTCTTCCCGACGGTCTTTCGGTTCTTCGATCATCCCTCCGACCGACGCACCTCCGCTAGGTCATTTCGTTGGCTTCACCACCGTATTCTTCCCTTACATATTCGACGGTCGTCCGATATTTCACCTCCCCTCGGTCACTAATCGCATCACAAGAACGTTCTGAGCTTCGGCCCTTTCGAATCTTTGAATTAATTCCATCCTTTTCTGTGTTTTGGGTCATCGCTCCCCGACTCCGGTTACTTTCTTTGGAATATTCCTTCTTCGGGACATTCCTTTGGTCATCCCTTCAACACTCCGGCCACCTTCCCCGGTGAACATTTTGACGGTCTTTTCGGTTATACCTGCACCTCCGAGGACCGTTCCAACGATCATCCCCGTCTCCGGATATTTTTCCTTCGTCTCCTCCGTTCCCTTGATTTTCCGCCATGAGGCTACAACTCACCGACTGGAACTATGTCAACGCCATACAGTTCTCGTTCATAGACGCTGACGAGATTGCCACCCAAAACTACCTGAATGCGGCGTACGCCAAAAAATTAACTGATATCACCAGCCTCATATCCTACAAATACGGCACCGCGACCCTCAGACCAGGCGCAATTCCCAACATCAAATCCCTCGTCGCTGAATCCATCACAAAAGATCTCCCTGAATCAGAGGTATCTGCCAAATACAAAGAACACATCCGACTGCTTCTTGACAAGACTAACATTTGGTACGTTGACAACCACGGCATGAGACAACTGGTTCAAGATGATCAAGTACTGGCTATCGCGGCACGCACGGCGAGGTACAACTATGATGGGAATAAGGATCCTACCATCCAATTGGAACTCAGCATCCAACATTGGGGGTTCCGAAGTGGATGGTTTCCATACAAATTTACCAAGGTGTATGACAAAAACGGTGGAGCAACAGCACTCGAGACATCAAAGTCTCTGGAGCCAATGCCTACGGCTGTGTCATACGACAATCGCGTGGCAAGTATCCTCAAATTCTCCAGGCGAATCATCTCCAGCAAAAATGAATTTTGCTTGGACCTACCAGATCCCTATTTTGAATACATTGCGTTTAAACAAATTTATCGCATGGCCTTTCCTCCCAGCTACGCATGGACATGGAAATACTCCCCCAACAGTGACTCTGTCTCCTTCCAACGAGTTCGATCCAACTCCATCTCCTTCCAACGCTCCACTTCCTCTTCAAGTTCTCGTGTACGATGTCCGCAGGACAAGTTCCATATGACTCCCATCCAATGCCAAGACAAGTCCAATGTGACTGCATCATATGAAACCCCATCTACAATGCCCCATTCAGACCATCATTCTGCCCCACCTTTGGCGCCTACTACCTTCAGTTGGACCTTCAATCCACAGAACGAAATTGCAACATTCCGCCGCCTGCCAAAATCAGCTCCCTCACCCTCACCACAGCCTCCGCCGCACAACCAACTGCTACCATCTGAGACACTTGCTGAGGGCACTGACCTTCCAAACGCCGCTCCTGTATACACCCGATCATTGCAATCTCCATGCCTTAATCCAATTTCCTCCAGACCGAGTCGTTTGCATGTCCTTCGACTCTCCAAACGCCATCGGGATGCCCTCAAGGTCAATCTGTACCTTCTGTATGCCAACATCTTGTCAATGAATTGGTTTTACGATACCTTTGACTGAACATCGCAACCGGCTGCAACTTTCCGATCATCGGTTCGTTGCCTTACCCCATCAAACTATCCTCTGACGTTTCTTGCTCTCTCGCCAGCAACAAACTCGTCATTCCAAGATCTACAATTGATACAAACTTATCCAATCCTTCGCTCCTACGGGTCGCTCCACGACTGCTCTTCCTTTGACCACCCATCTCCGATTCGCTCATCCGAATTAACCTACTGCCGATGAATTGGTTTTACAATACCTTTGTCTGAGGTTTTGTATCATTTACAACCATGGAATTCTATTGAACCATAGAATTGCATTCTTTAAGTGTGAATCACGGGGTGTGCATCTGCATCATGGGGTGTGCATCTGAATCAAGGGGTGTGCGTTGGATAACTGCTTGACGCTTAATTTGAACGCGCTTAACTTCCAGCGCTTTCATCATAAGCCTCCACCACTTTACTTATGGATCCCACTGAAAACAAATCAACGAACCGACTGTTAATTCGCCACTCCTCCACCAAGTGTCGAATCAAGGGGTGTGTTGCCGGTTCTGACGGTATCAAGACAACGATATGATTCAAAGCGTGACTAACACACGAGCTAGATGAGATCTAATACAGAAGGAATCTGTTCTGCCGGTATCAAGACGGAGATATGATTCAAAGCTTAATTAATATACGAGCTAGATGAGATCTAATACAGAAGGAATCTACTAGTCGGCTTTGGACCCCGTTCTTCAATCCCTGACTTGATATTCTCCTTGCATTCCTTCAGATAAATCCCCTTCTACGGCATCCACCGATCATATTGATTCCGATATCTCAATCGTATTCCACACTCAACCGGTTGCTATTTGATTCTGGAATCGATAGATCTGCTTCCTACCAAGTTGAAATGAATCTACTTATCGAGTTTCTATGCGTCGATTCAAATTCCAGCAATGTACTTGATATCCAGCATCGTCTCCCTACAACCTCTCCTTCCTCATTGATTTACGATCGATTCATTCAATCGGTCCGCCTTCCATCTCTCCAAAGAAATCCACTTCTTCGATGTTTAATCTCTACCACCAACATCGTCGCGTCGCTGTGCTCTTCCATTCGCAACGTACGATTCTATCCAAACCACTTTCCAAGTCTCCTCATTGATCTCCCCTACGTTGAGATCTTCAATTCCTCCTCTCGGACTACTCTTTATCCCATCCGTGATATCCAAGACGCTTCATCCAAGCACATCTACTCTTCCCTTTGATTTTGGATTCCACCATGATCGATTATTTCGACTCTCTACACTTGGCATCAATACAATCACTCATGGATCTCCCCTCAGTTGAGATCTTCAATTGAGCCCTCTGCCGTCGATTCTGATTCCCCAATCGCATCTTCCAAGACATGAATCTCTTTCACGTTTCGTTCTGAGTCTATCCCACAAATATCCTTCTTCTCCACGTTTGATTCGAATCTGATCCCTACCACATTCTCAACGTACGATTCTATACTACGGCTTAGAGCAATCAATCCTCGACGTTTGACTTCGTTCTACGCATAATCAATCGAATGCCCCTCTGTCGACTATTCCTACGATCCGATTGAATTCTTTCCTACTCTGGGTATGGCATGATTGTTTGATCCAATACTGTTATAGATCGATCAATTTCTACGGTCCGTTTCCTACGATACTCCGATTTTGGATTCCACTATGAATCGATTCAGATTCTCGAATCTACGTCTATCTACGATCAAGTTTCCATGTGTCGATTCTGATTCTCCAATTTACTCTTGAAAAATACAAGTCAATCGATCTCTAAGATTCTTCTTTTCCATTCCGATTCATAGCTCTTCTACCACCAATCAATCGCCTTCGATTCTGGAATCAACAGACCTTCCTACCAATTCTCTTGTTCGATATGTCTTCTTCTCTCTGATTGGTAACTCTTCCACGATCAATCAACTCTCTCCGTAGACGATCTCAAACTCCAATCTAATCAGCACTACGATTACTTTCAATCTCTCCACTTATACAGTTGGATTCTCCAATCATATCGATTCCTACTGCCTCTTCCGAGTTGATGATTCGTTACCCTTCCAATCGATTCTGACTAACCTTCTCATCGGTCTCGCGCGACCATCGCATACTCAAGCACCTCTCCTTCAATGATACTCCGATTCTACGATCCAATATCTAAGCTTATACTTAAGTTCTTAGAGTTCTACAAGATGGAGAACCGACTTGTAATTCAACACTTCTTCACTACTAAATGTTGAATCAAGGGGTGTGCTGTCGGTCAAAAATACACGTACCCTACTTACGTACATTCTACAGCGGTTACATCCATTCTACACTTGAAAAGTTACTTATACTCCTCCTGAGATAAAAATGACTTCAAGTATCCAGACATTTAGGTCATATCATGTGTTCTCTGTCTTATGACGAATTACACATGATCAACAACCGGTTTAGACATCCCTACATACAACACTAACACAGGGATACCGGTTGAATACAGTAAAATACACAGTAACAGAGCAATCTCGCGATGTGCTCACATCTCTTTAAATTTCAATTATTCAATACCTTACCGGTCGATTTTTAGAGTAACAACACATGGTTGGTTCGACTGTCGATTGGATGATTAGTATTAGTAGTATCAGTAGAGTAGATTATCTATTCGAAGATTAGGTAGTAGTAACACCTAACACGTTGGTATTTGTTTTCCTCGTCGGAAAGATTATGAAATAATCAATTATAATGATAAAGTACTAGTGAAAATAATGTATTACTAGTATCTACTAGTAATAACTCATGCAAAATAGCGTACTAGTTGGTTTTACCGGTACACGAAAGTCGGAATCAACTCGATCGTAATCAACAAAACAATTGTCCACGATTTCCATTTCGATAATCAACAACGCAATTGTCCACAATTTCCTTCTAGTATCTACTAGTAATAACTCATGCAAAATAGCGTACTAGTTGGTTTTACGGGTACATGAAAGTCAGAATCAACTCGATCGCAATCAACAAAACATTTGTCCACGATTTCCATTTCGATAATCAACAACGCAATTGTCCACGATTTCCATTTCGATTCACATTTCCGTGCACCTTATGGAAGAACTGACGCGCCTGCCAACGAAGATATGGAAGAACTGATGGGATTGACCCGTCCGGCGCTGTGTATTAACCCTCTTAAGGAGTTGACTGTACGTACTGTTCACTAATAAACATATTTTACGAGGAATGTTGCAATCATCACTAAGTAGTAATGCATTTACTTTACGGACCATTTTTGCAATCGAAGTATGTGTTGTTACTCTAAAAATCGACCAAAGGTATATGATGTTAATATTTAAAGAGATGTGAGCTCAGAGAGACGCTCTTATTTTTACTGTGTATTTCGTACTGTATTGGGGCTCTCTGTATTTTACATGGTAGAGATCTTCCCCGGTTAGTTGTTACCATTCTCATAACGATACCGTTGCTGCTGTTGCTGTATTAGTGTCGTGTCGGTCTTACTGTATCGGTCATTTGATGGTATTGGTCATTTTGTTGTTAAGTATTCTGTTCGATGGGGCGTATGCTTATTCGTGGTATATGTGCTGGATATAGGTAGGCCCATCTGGAATCGGTATTGATTTTCTTGATTGCAATAAGTAATTTCCTCACGGGATATCAAGTATATTCTTCTGAATGTACTTATGGGTTCCAAGTGTTTACTTACTGTTCAGGTCTTTGGATATTTCTTGTTTCTAACCGGTTATTCCTTTTTGTTTGTAGCCTTAGGTGATACCGTTTTTACCACTTAAGGATTCCAGGTAGAGGAGGTGCGTTTGGTTCTGATGCTCGATCGTTCTTGTATTCCGCACCTCGGTCGTCGTTTCGTTTTGTCGGCTTTTTCGATCGAATTTGATGCCGACAACAGTCCGTATTTTTCGCCGACAACACACCCCTTGATCCAATACTTGTTTTGTATTGGATTACTGTCGGAGTATATCATGTTGAATCGTATTGATAGACAAATCGCATGTTCGGATCAAGACAAATTGAAGAATCGACTCGAGCAATTTTGATTGAGTCAAGATCATCGAATAGCCGAATCCGGTTGTTGTCAATCGAAGCAATCGGATGGAATGAATTAATCTGGGTAGTGTCCCATGATGTATCTTGCATGTCGGGCGTGCAAGATCCATCCCAATGGTTTGGTTAGATCATCAGCCGGGTTGATAACACCCGGAATATGAATCATCTTGATTTCACCATTTTCTTTCCAAGCTTGAATTGGAAAGAACCTGATTTCAATATGTCTGGTTCTTTCAGTTGGCTTCTGAGCATTGATGATCTCAATTGCCGATGCATTGTCTTCATAGATAGGGGTTGGACCAGCTTGGGCAAATCCTAATTCTTTGAGTACGAATCTGAGGTATCTGGCTGTTTTGGCCGCTGTGACTGCAGCAATGAATTCTGCTTCTGTAGAACTCTGTGCAGTGAGTGATTGCGCTTTGGATCTGTAAACAATTGCTCCACCCGCATAAGTGAACACATATCCTGTGGTGGACCTGCGATGTTTTGGATCATTTCCATATGCTGCATCAACAAAACACATCAACTTGCTATCCTTGATATCTACAGGGTATTCTGGGAGTGATTCATCTTGGACTACATCGTTATATGGTTCTCCTGATGGAAGAGATGGTTCTGCATTCGGTCTATAGAATCTAATACCCCAGGATCGGGTTGTTCTGAGATATCGAGCGATGTTCTTCAGACTGGAATAGTGGAATGCAGTGGGATTGGAGCTGTATTTTGACATCAGGGTCACTGCATAGCCAATGTCTGGCCGGCAGCTCACATATGCAAACATCATTTCACCCAAGAGTGTTCTGTAGGAGAACCCTGATGTGGATTGTAATGCAGCGTGTTCCTTGGTGCCTTCCAATGGTCCATTCGTATGTGATTGCAGTTGGCTCAGTACTTCAGTTGATAACGGCGCTGATGGTTTGGAGTGGGGTTTCATCTTAGAATCAGTCTCCCAACCGTGGGATGTCATGATCCGGTCAATGTAATTGGCGCAAGACAGTTCAATGTAGTCAGCTGTCTGTTTGACATCAATTCCATTGAAGTCTTCAAGCAAACCCATTTTGGTGAAGGGGACAGCATCTTCTCTAGGGAGCTTCAGCTTTGCGCCAATTATGTCATAGATCTTGTCAGATATAGATTCTGATGTGCAAGCCAGTGCAAAATCGTCAACTTGTCTCAGCATGTAGACTGTTTCACCTTCAAAAACTGTTGTATAGATTGTTCTGTCATGCGTGGTGGTCTTGAAGTTGAGATCGGGACCTTTCAAGATCTTGTTGATGTGGGTCTCCCATAGTCTACCTGATTCTGGGTGGCCTTGAAGTGCTCGAAGAACTGGAAGTACCAATCGTCGGTCTATGTCCTTTCCATGCTTGTGTCTGTACCATTCTGCATATGCATCGTCAATAGTCATGTATGTAGGGATGTTGGGCCCTGGAGAATGGGCATATGCGTCAGCCGCGTCCCCCCCATAAACTTTGAGATTGAGGCTTGCAGCAATAGCAAAGAATAGCCTTTGAATGGGATGTTCAACACATGATGAGTATGACATTGCTATGGCATGCAGGGTTGGGGCTGCATATTTGCTTCCATTGCAACATTGCCTGGCTCTTCTGACACCATTTCTTTTCACACTGTATTGCCAATGGGGTCTGAGAATGATAGCGTCGGGGTCCTTAGGGTATTGAATTGGTGATCCAAACATTTCCAAATCTTCAAACTGGTCAAGCTGTTTTCGCTCCCCAGCTTGCCATTCAGGCCATGTAGATAAAGGCTTGAGATTCCTTCGAGTGAAGTGCCCTAGTGCTTGTTCTTCAGGTGTAGTTGCCTTGGAATTGATGGCCTTGATTAAGAGTTCAATTTCTTCAGTTGGTAGCGAATCTGCATCTAGTGGTAATGCTTGATTTCCTGGTTTATGAAGCTTGGTGATAGCTCGGAGGGATGCAATATCAATAGTGGGAATGACAACATCCATGTCGTCTTCAGTTGGTGCCAAGTGTTTTTGGATGGAGGCATGGAGTGCTTCAGTGCTATCGACCTGGTTGATTCTTGATTGTATCAGCTGCTTGTATTTTGTACCAATGCGCTGGATAGCTTTGATGGAGGAAATTCGGTCCAAGAATGGTGGATCTTCTTCAGCAGTGGGTTCCTTCCAGGAGGTATTGGGAGCAAATAAACCATATTCATTTGAGTGTTTCCTGACTTCCTTCATAGACAATTTTTCCTCAAGTGCAAAGGTAATTGGTGTATCTATTGAAGAATCCCTCACCCCTCGATCGTGGCAGGTCTGTAAAGCGGTAGTAACATCAGCAGCAGTAAAGACACGATTGTGATTGATAGATACAATATAAGCACCTCGTAGCTTGGAGAGAGATTTCTTGTGTGAGGAGAAAAGTTTTGAGGCAGGGCTATTTGGGAGGATATCCGTGATGTAAGCTCTGCCAAGCAGTGAATCATTGGCATACCGGAGGCCAAATGTTTGATCAGTACAAGATGGGGAGACAGTGAGCCTGAGATTTGTGAGATCGGCAAAGGGGGAGATAGAGAATTGAAAATCACTGGATGACACCTCAGTGGGTTCCGCAGGGAGTGGAATGTTGTCATCTGTCCTGAGCAGGTGTTTGACATTAGTGGGGAGGTCTGCAAGTGGGAGATCATTCATGCCTTCATCAAACCTGACATGCGTGGCTATTTTGACTCTGTGTGTCTCAGTATCATACCACAGAATGTTTCTGGTTGTGTAGGGTACAAAACCTAGAAATATGCCTTTTTTTGCATTGGGTTTGAGCTTGATTGATCTCTTGCCTGGAGGTCTAACCCAAACTCTACAACCAAAGGTTCGGAAATCAGCAAGGTTTTCCTTACGGCCAGTTGCCAATTCCAATGGCGAATGTAGTTGGGTGCCTTCAGGGAATGCATTGGACAACCGGAGTGCATGGTAGAAAGCAAAGGGCCAGAACTTGATGGGCAAATTAGCACCAGACAGCATTGTCCTCATGGAGTTAGCAAGAGTTCGGTGTGCTCTTTCAACTGTGCCATTCTGGTGTGAAGCGTCCGCGCCAGTGGGGAAAATGGAATATCCAAACGCAGAGAATAGGTTTCGGATGTCAGGATTGTGATAGAGTTCTCCACCTTGATCAACTGAAACATACTTGTTGGCACAAGTTGGGTTGTGCTGGGCGAAGAAATGTTCCAACCAGTGTACTGGCGCTGCTTTAGAGATTCGCGTATCTCCATATTTCATACCAGTGTAGTGATCTGTGATGAGAATCCAAGCAGTTTCTCCATGAATGCCTTCATAATCGCGCTTGCGTTTGCTGTTGGAGGATTTGGTACCTGAGAATGCAAAATCAATGGATAAACCTTGAAACGGTTTTGTGGCCTTTCGTGTGGAATGTGAGCCAGCAGGTGTTTTGGTTTGCTTACATTGTATGCAAGTTGGGCATTGATCAAGAATACTGGTTTGACGCTTGAACTTTGGTACTCCGACAATGTGCTTATGAGCTTGATACAGAAAGTCATCGCATGGGTGTCCCAATCGTTGATGCCATAGCAGTTTCGATGTCTTGGTTTTGATCGCGTGGATGGGGATATTCTTGTCCACAATCTTGGTGAAGAACAATTTGGCATCAAACTTTGGCACGTCGCTGGTATCAGACTGAGCATGAGCTGCTTTGGTGCGCTTTTGCAGTGTGACAAGGTTGGTGTATACATCGTATCTGTAGGTGTTAAGGTCTTCTTTGGAGGCCAGTTCACAAGCTTCCTTGAACTGCATGTCATTCGCCAAAGCATAGGCGGACGATGTTGCACAATTGGCATATGGAGATGTAAGATCAATGTCTGGGATCAGTACTGGGTGGGTATAGCATTGGCCATCAATGATGCTTCCATGGAGGACAATGCTGTTGGCAGTGTTCTGCTTGTGATGACAAATAATGGTGAGGTTGCCGTTTTGTGGGGCAGATGAGTCAAGGTTGTCAGTGAATGATTTATGGATTGACTGTCCACTGAACTGACATCGCATGCGAGATGTCATTCCACAGAGATCGTTCTCACTCAGTAATGTCGTTGACAGGGAGGGAGAATAGTAGAAGAAGACTTTGATATATCCAATGTGATTCGGTGCTGGGATATGCAAATATCCTGAGCCTTCAGGGATGCAGGTAGCTGCTTTTCCTCCTATTGCTGCTGTAAGCCTGACAGGACATTTCCTTATCCTGGTGTAAGGTTTGTAACCGTGCAGGATGTGTTTGAGATTTGTGCAGGAAACCTTTGCACCGGTGTCAATCTGAGCCCGGACACCCTGTTGGAAGTAGGCTGTAGCTGCAATAGGGTCCGGTGGGACGAGGGATTGCACATTGTATGTATCAACTGGCGTAGGGTTGTCCCTATCGAAATTGGGATCCTCATTGGTCTTCAGGTGTGATTCCAATGTAGGGGATGTAGCCCTGAGTGATTCCATGTCACAGTAGACATCAATTGGTATAGATGACTGGAGGCTGTCTTTTGGAAGGAGGTCGACGGCACCAATTATGACAGATTCATAGGAGCTGACACTGCTGGAGTCCAAGGAGGGGCATAAGCTGTTCACTTGGGACGCTGTGATGTTGTCAAATCCTTGAGGATCATCTTGAGGTGATGTCATAGTATGGCTCCAAGAAAGACTTTCTATTCTTGGCCATTGCAAAAATTTTGGTTTTCTACTGCAGCATCAGGTGAAACCTCATCTTGATCTTCATTACCAATGTTGATCTGAGAGATTTGTTGGGTGGAATCCAAGAGTTGTTGGGTCTGTTTATTGGATTTGTTCAGAAAAACAGCCGCAGCAATCCTATGTTTCTTCAGGGACTCAATATCTTGCAATGCAGGACAATTATCAAAATTGTGACCAGACATGTGGCAAACAATACATTTTCTGGATGTGTCAAAAAGACTAGGTTGCTTATCGAATGCCGTGATGGCATTGCAGTATGCTTGGTGGAGGAAGGGATTGTCAGATTCTTCATCCATCTCCGGGTAGCCAAGTGATTCAATCAGGCTGATTGAGTGGGATGTCAAAGTAGAAGGTGTCCTAACAGTGCTGTTGCTAGCGCGCTTTTGAAACCGATCATTCCGACGGGGACCTGGCCTGGTACCTGAGACAGGCAGTTGCTTGGGCCGAATTGGTTTGGAGGTGTCCCTCTTGTACTTTTGTTCAGCCTTGATCTCTTGTTCATAGGTTTGAAGGGTTTGGAGAAGCCTACCTGCCTTGTATTTGTCTCTTTTGAATTGATCATCAGAGTCGCGTTCATCTTCTGTCTTTTTGAAGAGCTCTTCTGAGAGGGTGGTTCCTGCAATCAGGTTGCTAACTTCTTCTGTTGAACTGATAGTGCTGGGTTGGTTTTGGAGGAACACTCTAAGTCTCAAATAATCCTTGTACCGGAAGTAGTATTCTTCAAGAGATTCATTTGGATCTTGGTTGGGAGGGTTTCTGACCATTCTGCTGGCATTGGATGGCCTTTTTGAGTTGGGATGTGTTTGAGCAATAACTGTGTATAGCGCTTCGTATCCTTGTCCGCCTTCAAAGCTCTGAATAGTGGCCTTCATACTTGCACATGAGTCAGGGATGATTTTATCAGTTCTCAGTGCCGTGTAAATGAGATTTCCCCATTCATTGATAGCCAATTCATATCTAGAAGGCAGGTCGTGTGGAAGGTCATCACCAATTGTGAATCCTCTGAGGTGGTCAGCTTCACGTCTGAATAGATAGTATGGGTGTACATAAATATGATGTTGCTGGGAATGAGCTGTGATTTCTCGGTACCATTTCCTAACCTGAGGGTCTGTTGCATCCTTTAGTTGTGGGAATCCTGAGAGGAACAGTTTGTCTCTAGCTGCTTCTTTGGACTTGTCAGAGGCTCTGGTCAGATCAAAACAGTCACCGCTTCTGGTGATCAGACGTTGGTCATTTCTCCCGCTGCCTAGATTGTGTAGGTAGTAGTTTTGCCTGACAATGGTTTCATTTCCCGATGAGTCGGTGTAGGTGATTGGGAAGTCTTTCATGTCATCTCTGGTGAGGAATTCATCTTTCCTGTAGTAACGGTCCTTCACTGGTGGTGGTAATGTTGCTGGATTCCATGGAAGGTCAAGAGATTGGTGGTTGGCGCCGGTATTGTTGTTGGTGGCGTTGTTGTTGTTATTGTTGCCGTTGTTGACCAATTGTTGGAGTAGGGTGGTTAACTGTCCCATCTCGGTAGGGGAGACAGTTGCAGCCGTTGCAGCAGGTGTATCTGGAACGTCTACCTCATCATCTGATGGTGGTTCTCCAGTGTAGGCTTCCATGAATAGGTCTGGGCGCCAATTTTTTTTGAAACGCCAGTGGGTAATTGTGATTTCGATTAGAACAATTGGCTTATCATCTGTGTTGGTCCGAATGGCATGTTTTGCAGCAGCGTCGAATTCTGTTTTGTGTCTCATGCGTTTTGTAGATCCACCATTTCTGACATGCTTGATAACACATTTGTCGAGGAGATTGGCAATGTGGCCTTTTGTTATTTCATCCGGTGGTGGCTCTACTAGGTTGATGGCTATGGCCTTTGCAATGCAATTGAGGATGTGGAGTTGTGGATCCGGAGCTATTTCTAGTGGTCCTTCTTCTTCTTCTTCATCCTCGCGGGTCACAAAGAATTCTGAGAGTTCATCTTTGCCAATGATTTCGGAGTAGGCTTTGTTTAGGGATGTGGCCGCAGTTGGGTTGCTAGCACTTGCAAATCGGAATTCGATTCCAAAAATTGGAGTCCAGTCAAATGGAGTTGGCATTGTACGTTCGATTGACCGTGGCGGTTTGCGTTTGGTGATCGATCGTCGTCGTTATTGATTGTCAAAGAAACAATCGTTCGCGTCAGTTACAGATGTCCGGAACGTTCTTTGGGTGAAACGGCGGTGTTGACAAAATGACTGAGCGAAGGTGCGACAGCAGTGTCAAAAGGATGACCGTAGGAATGGTACGAAGAATTATGAAGGAAGAACCGATGGAGAATCGGAGGGGAGGATGATCGAAGTTATCGAAATATTGGAATATCGAGTGATCGTCGGAACGATATGCAGAGGTGCGGAAGAGAGGGTCGAAGAACGGGATCGATGTAATTAACCGATTGTTTTGTCGATTGGTGGTTGATTGGAGAAAACAATCGACGGCGTTCTTGTATGGTAAGTAATCCGTCGTCGTCTCTGTGTCAGCGCTCGATCCGTTTGATGGGTGAAAGAGATTCCGTCAAATTAGCCTTGGATGTTGCCGGGGAAACAATCAATCGTCGTCAGGCGGAATGTTCGATTAACCGTTGCTTGGTCGTGAATTACAGAAGAAGATTCTTGGTAGAAGAAGCGGTAGTACACCCCCTGATTCACGAGCAGGGAGGTGAAGAGAAAAAAAGAATGAGATGGGGGGAGGCCGAGAACGTGCCGCACAGGGAGCTAAGCACAGAATTTCCTCTGGATTTAACCGACAGTGGAGGTGCTGAACGGCCGGAGATAGGTAGCTTAAGGTAAACACTGGTGCTCTTGCGGGACACAAGTGTAAGTTATAAGGGCTCTATAACCTGTTGTTCCTCTAAAAATCGACCAAAGGTATATGATGTTAATATTTAAAGAGATGTGAGCTCAGAGAGACGCTCTTATTTTTACTGTGTATTTCGTACTGTATTGGGGCTCTCTGTATTTTACATGGTAGAGATCTTCCCCGGTTAGTTGTTACCATTCTCATAACGATACCGTTGCTGCTGTTGCTGTATTAGTGTCGTGTCGGTCTTACTGTATCGGTCATTTGATGGTATTGGTCATTTTGTTGTTAAGTATTCTGTTCGATGGGGCGTATGCTTATTCGTGGTATATGTGCTGGATATAGGTAGGCCCATCTGGAATCGGTATTGATTTTCTTGATTGCAATAAGTAATTTCCTCACGGGATATCAAGTATATTCTTCTGAATGTACTTATGGGTTCCAAGTGTTTACTTACTGTTCAGGTCTTTGGATATTTCTTGTTTCTAACCGGTTATTCCTTTTTGTTTGTAGCCTTAGGTGATACCGTTTTTACCACTTAAGGATTCCAGGTAGAGGAGGTGCGTTTGGTTCTGATGCTCGATCGTTCTTGTATTCCGCACCTCGGTCGTCGTTTCGTTTTGTCGGCTTTTTCGATCGAATTTGATGCCGACAACAGTCCGTATTTTTCGCCGACAACAGTATGGTAGTAAGGAAATCTACCGTACAAGAAAACACATCACACACAAAATAATACGCTTATTTATTTTTTTCCTTTCAACAATTCATCTTGTTGTTACTCTAAAAATCGACCAAAGGTATATGATGTTAAAATTTAAAGAGATGTGAGCATATCATGAGATTGCTCTGTTACTGTGTATTTTACTGTATTTGACCGGTATCCCTGTGTTAGTGTTGTAAGTAGGGATGTCTAAACCGGTCGTCGATCATGTGTAATTCGTCATAAGACAGAGAGCACATGATATGACCTAAATGTCTGGATACTTGAAGTCATTTTTATCTCTGGAGGAGTATAAGTAACTTTTCAAGTGTAGAATGGATATAATTCCTGTAGAACGTACATAAGTAGGGTACGTGTATTTTTGACCGACAACACACCCCTTGATTCAACACTTAGTGAAGGAGTGTTGAATTACAAGTCGGTTCTCCATTTTGTAGAACTCTAAAAACTTAAGCTTAGATATCGAATCGGAGGATATCGAATCGGAAGATTGTAATCGTAGAATCGGAGTAGCATTGAAGGAGGGGTGCTTGAGTATGTAGTGGTCGCGAAATTGACGTGAAGCTAACGAATCGTCAAATCGTAGGAGACAGTAAGAATCGATATGATTGGAGAATCAGAATTGACGCATGGAAACTTGATCGTAGATAGTCGTAGAATAGGATTGATCCGTATGGAGGAATCAACTGTATCGATGGAACTGGAACAGAAGGCTCAATTGAAGATCTCGACGGAGGGGAGATCCATGAGTGATTGTATTGATGCCAAGTGTAGAGAGTCGAAATAATCGATCATGGTGGAATCCAAAATTGGAGAGAAGACGGAATATTGCTGTATCGTAGAATCGCAGAGAGACGTGTTGTAGAAACGAATGGAATCGGAGGGGATTCATTTCTGACTTGGTAGGAAGAAGATCTATTGGTCCCAGAATCAAATATCAAACGTCGGCCAAGGAATTGAATCGTAAGATCGGAATGCGATCGAGAGATTGTAGGAATCAATATGATCGTAGTGGCGAATCGCAATCGTAGTTCATTGGAGAATTGATTGACTGTAGAATCATGAGGAGACGGGTTGTAGAAATTAGATTAGACGTCGACGGAGAGAATGGATTGGACAATGCTTGGTACCTATCACGGAGGGGATGACCAAGGGTCGTTTGTGAGGAGGAACTGAATTGAATCAAATGGTAGGAGAGAAAATGGAACATTGATTCGTATCCTTGAAGCGGAGATCGAATCCAACGTAGTCGGATAGATGGATCGAGACAGAGGAAGACGCAAATCGTTTCATCGTAGATCACGTCGTAGGATAGGTCGCTCCAGGCTGCAGGATAGAATCGTACGTAGAGAAGGGAAGAGCACAGCGACGTGACGACGTTGGTAGTAGAACCAGGTTGGAAACAATCGATTGGATATCACGCATGGGATAAAGAGGTTGTAGAAACAAAGAAAGGATGGGTTGGTTCAATTTCATTCTGAGAAATGAAGGTCCATACAAAATTGGTTGTTTCACAAGGTGGAGACTTGTCCCGATGTTGGACAGGAGGACTCAAAGAAGGGGCACGTTGAAAGGAGATTGGGGAATCGGAATCGACGGAGAGCGTTGATTGATCGTGGAAGAGTTACCAATCGTAATCTAGGATGGATGGTAGGTTTTGATCCAACTTAGTAGGAAAGATGGATCGAGACAGAAAGATGTTTGAATCAAACCTTAGGTAGAAGTTGCGTTGAAGGAATGCAAGGGAAGGAATCGATCCAAGGAGGAGATATGGTCGTAGAATTCGATTGAGAAGTAGGAAAGAATTCAATCGGAGGGTAGATCTACCGTAGAAAACGAACCGTAGGAATCGATTGATCGTAGAAGAATTACGAGCCGTAATCGATGAGTGATGGATATGGACATATTGAACTATTGTATATCGATTAGACGTGGTGCCGTAGAGACAAAAGGTATGTCTACAGACGTGTCTTTGGAGAAGAGGAAGACGGATCGTGCGGAATCGAATGTCGATGGAGAGGAGATTTGCTCTTAGCCGTAGATGCAGGATTGGTTGGAAGGAACCCAAGGATAGGATTGTTGTAGGGATCTTGCCATATCAATCATAGGAAATAATTCAATCGGAGGTCACGAGAATCTATAGTGAAATCGGATGTAGTCTTAGGTTCAATTCAATCGTCGAATAGAATAAATCGAGTCAATTCTTGTTGAGGTGGATTGACTGAACGGGAGAGGAAGTATTGATTGTGGATCTCAACAGATGGGAGTCATATTCTCGAAGATGAGATTGGCTTATCGTAGAATGTCATAGAGACGTGTCATAGAAACGAATGGAATCGTGGAAATGAATGGAGTCGGAGGGGTTCATATCTGACTTGGAAGGAAGAAGATCCTCTATCAATTCCAGAAACAAATATCAAACACCGATGAAGGGATTGAATTGTAGAAACGAATCATAATTGTAGTTGATCTCAAATCAATTGGCTTGATGATGGAAAGGATTGAGATTGGGGAATCCGAATCGCCTCATATAAATTTGATCGGTGTCAGAGGGATCTACAATAGTATAAATCGAATGGAAAGGAGAGTCGATACCGAATGGATGTAAAGGAGAATATCAAGTCAGGGATTGAAGAACGGGGTCTAAAACCGACTAGTAGATTCCTTTCTGTATTAGATCTCATCTAGCTTGCATGTTAATTAAGCTTTGAATCATCTCTGTGTCCTAAGTAAGTTCCGTGAATTCGTCGGAACCGGCAACACACCCCTTGATTCGGCACGGAGTGGAGGAGTGGTGAATTATCAGTCGGTTCGGTGAGGGTGTTTTCAGTGGGATCCATAAGTAAAGTGGTGGAGGCTTATGAGGAAAACGCTGGAAGTTCAGCACATTCAAATTAAGCGTCAAGCAGTTATCCCACGCACACCCCTTGATTCAGAGGCACACCCCTTGATGCAGATGCACACCCCCTGATTCACATTGAAAGAATCGAATTCTATGGTTCAATAGAATTCCATGGTTGTAAATGATACAAAACCGTAGGGCGAAGGCTGATGTGTCATCAACTGCTGATGTAAGGAGACCAAGTGAGATGACAAAAGATCACATAGACATGATATTAGTATGTAGGTGGTACAGCTTGATCCTGAGAACATGGGGGGGTCAGTTGGTGACTCGCACCAAGAGGAGACGCATGTAGGGAAAATGGTTGTGGCAAGCGGTGGAACACCACAGATTGGCTCTGGGGATTAAATGTCCGTCGGAAGTCGGCTGACGTCCCTGAGAGAGCTGCGGCAGCAAGAAGACAACGATGGATTGATTGTATCATAGAAGTCGATTGAGTGTCGGATACGGTGATAGTAGAATCAAATCAATCAAATCATAGGATCAAATGTGGACAAAGGGGACGTATGTCATAGTGTAGATCGATTGTAATTGTCGAAGAGAATCAACGCCATTGACCTGTTCAGAGTGTTCATCATATGGGTTGTTGCCCTTGAATCGGAAGTGTATGCCATCAATAGCAGTCCAATCAAATTGGTCAACCACGCTTGCTTGTGGATTGCCAAGGAACTGCGTGTAGGAACAGTGGACACATTCCCTGATGCACAAGCAGGAGGGGAAGAAGGATGACTGGAAAGGGCGAACCTAAAGGGCGGCTAATATCCAAGCAGAAGAGGGATCGGAGGGAACGTTTGTTGTAGATACAATCAAGGGTGCAATAGAACAAGCGGAGACGTGCGGGTTTCCGGAGAAAAAACAAAGATCGACGGAGGAGTTCGATTGAAAAATTGACGGAGAAGGGAGGAGCGTTGTACCAATGGAGTCGGTGCACAGGTTGGAAGAGGAGCCTGAGCGCCATTTTGGTAGACACCCCTGGATCCATTACAGGGGGTCATATTTTATATATTGAATCGTAGATGTAAACGTAGCGTAGAAGCGATTTCAGTGAGGATATCGAGTGGAGGCAAACGGCAATAATAATCGTAGAGACATATCATAGATCGGATCGTAGATCGAATCGTTGGAGCGTAGATTGATCTTAGATTGATCTTAGATGGATCGTAGGTCAAATCGTAGATCAAATTGTAGGTCAAATCGGAGATGAAATCGGAGATTCAGATCCATACAAGTCCACTGAAGTCCAGTGATCGAATTGTGATCGTAGAGATGGAATCGAATCGTAGTATCGTCAACATACGAATCGTAGAACCTCGGATCGAACGTAGATTTTAGGATCATGCGCTCAGTTCGAAGGCAAGCAAGAAGCTTGGGAGGGAGCGCTATCGAGTCCAGAATTGGTTGTTACGATCACATGGTAACAGAACGGGCGATCAGTAGGACCTAAGGGAAGTTTGTCGGAGGGACAATGGAGGGAAATTGTAAGGGAGTCGCGCAACAGCGGCCTCGCGACAATCTGTGCATTGGTGGTGAGGGTTTAATGCTCAACAGCAGTGTCCACTGGCTGTAACCGGTGAACGACCGTCGGATGTGATGAGGGAATTCGATAGGGTAAAGCAACTAACTAGCAATGGGGAAGTTGCAGTCGGTTGCAATGTTCAGTCAAAAGTGTTGTAGAACCAATTCATCGACAAGATGTTGGCATACAGATGATACAGATTGACCTTGAGGGCATCCCGATGGCGTTTGGAGAGTTGAAGGACAGGCAAATGATTCGGTCTGGAGGAAATTGGATTAAGGCATGGAGATTGCAATGATCGGATGTATGCAGGAGCGGCGTTTGGAAGGTCAGTGCCCTCAGCAAGTGTCTCAGATGGTAGCAGTTGGTTGTGCATCGGAGGCTGTGGTGAGGGTGAGGGAGCTGATTCTGGTAGGCGGCGGAATGTTGCAATTTCATTCTGTGGATTGAAGGTCCAACTGAAGGTAGTAGGCGCCAAGGGTGGGGCAGAATGATGATCCGAATTGGGCATTGTAGACGGGGTTTCATGCGACGCAGTCACAGTGGACTTGTCCTGGCGTTGGATTGGAGTCGTATTGGGCTTCTCCTGACATCGTACACGAGAACTTGAAGAGGGAGTGGAGCGTTGGAAGGAGATGGAGTTGGATCGGACTCGGTGGAAGGAGACCGACTCACTGTTGGGAGAATAAATCCAGGTCCAGGCGTAATGTGGCACTTGATTTGGCATAGGAGCATTAGCAGTGTGAGTATCAGCTACTTGGCAATCAACGGGTTGGTCGGCACTATTGGAATGGTTCAAGTTGGTATCATCGAAAGACCGGGTCATATAAGGCAGACAAATCCTAACAGTAGTATCGGCGTTGGGTTTGGCTGGTTTGACAGGGTTCAAGCTGGGGTTTATCAGGTTGGAACTGGGAGCGGGCGTATCAAGAATGGAGTCCGCTGCTTGTACAGGAAGCAAAGCAGAGGTGGTTTTGATGGGATTGGAAACAGGAAGAGTCTCGCTAACGACAGGAGCAGTAGGCTTGGTGCGATGCTTCCTTTTGGGAGGAAGTGTATCGGTCGTTTTATTTTTGCCAAATACTGCTTGTAGGTAGTGTGTAAGTAGAATCTGCTCACATTTTCTTTTGTTGACCAATCGTGATCGGGAAGGCGGTTTGACAGACAATCCTGTTTCGTCTGATGGAGTGCCAGTTGTAGTGGTATAAACCTTGTGGAATTCATATGGGTACCAATCTTTGTGAAATTTCCAATGCATGGTATGCAGTACCAAGTTTATGATTGGGTGTCCCCGTTGTGCACGTTGGGCGGCTATATCTAACACTTGGTTGTCTCTAACTCGTATTCTCCCCCCGATGGCTTTTGAATGCCAAAAAAGTGTGGTATTGGCAATTAAGGAGGAGATATGGCGTTTGTGCGCTGTAGATACTTCTGAGGGTGGGAGTCCATCCATGATGGCTGCTACAATGAGAGACTTGAGGACAGGGATTGGGTCCGGGCGGAGAGTCTCGACACCATCATCATCAACAAGGAAGAGGCTTGCAATATTAGGCAATATCCAGGAAAAGACTGCGTTGAGGTCGCTTTGTCTGTTGCCGGTTGTGAAGTTGGGGCCAAAGGAGAAGTGTATTCCCCGGACTTCATTCCAGCTGACTGCAGTTTGTGGCATGGTGGAAAATCAAGGACAGATAGGAGGAGATAATCGTCGGCGTCAAAAGAAATTACAGGAAGCCCGGCACTGGAGAAATAGCCGGTAAACGAGATAACCGATTGGTAGAGAAGCAATCGGAGTAGATCAGAGCAGTAAATTACAACCGTGTCCGGAAGGAGTTAACCGGCAGAACCGACGAAATGACCAAGCGAAGGTGCGGCAGCCGTGTCAAGGGGATGACCAAAGAAATGTTCCAAAGAAAGTAACCGGAGACGGGGATTGATGACCGGAAGAACCGAAAAGAAATAACCGACGTCGGCGGTAGAAGTGGCGATTACCGGAGAATTAACCGGAGAAAGGACTGAAGGAACGTGCGCCAGAGAAATGGATACCAAGGAAAGAACCAGAATCGATGCCGAGGAGGGAACCGGAATCGATGGTCGAATCTGTAAAGGAAGAAGTGATTCGATGAAAGGGCCAAAGGAATGTTCCGAAGAAGGAACCGAAGATATGGCCGAAGAACGACAGTCGTAGGGTCGAAGGAAGGGACCGAAAGACCAATCGACAACCGGAAGAACCAGAAATAACCGGGAATTGGTGGTGAAACCTGCTAAGGAAGAAGTGATTTTATGACCGAATGGAGACGAAGAAATGGTGGAATGGGAGGAGCAAGGAATCCAAGTTGTTGGAGCCGTTGGAATGATCCGCGGAGGTGCGGCAGTCAAAGGGATGACCGAAGGAATGTTCCGAAGGAGGAACGAACGTCGGTGTATTGCTGGAAGTGAATTGTTGTTGTAGGCCGTGGAGGTAATAATCGTCGTCCTTGGATGTGTATTACAGAAGGAGATTCTTGGTAGAAGGATCTGTAGACACAGTGGGTCGGGGATCGAAATATTGAATTGTCGAGATGTCGAAAAGGCGTGGTGGACCGAAGGAATGTTCCACAAAGGAAGGATAAACGATCAAAATCTTGAAGTATCAAGTAATCGTCGGAACGGCTTCGGAGGTGCAGGAATAACCGAAAAGACCGTCGGAATGTTCCGAAGGAGGAACAGACGGCGGTGTGGAATGTAGTGAATAAAGCAACTATCGTAGGATGAGTTGCAGTCTGTTGTGGTTGTTGTATAAAGAAGTGTTTAGCACAATCAAATGGGCGTCGATGGTCCGTTATAGGGATGATGGACGCGGAGGAAAGATATGGTTGGGTGATTGCAATCGGCGTGTCCGGTGCAATGCTGGGCTTTCATTAAAGACGTCGGTGGTCTGTAGTTTGTAATTGTAACTGTAATCCAGAGAGCTGGTTGTGGGTTACAAGGCTTGTGATAGCGAGTACACCCCCTGATCCACAAGCAGGGAACAGAAGGAAGATGTACATCGAGGGGAGGCCGAGAATGTGCCGCACAGGGAGCTAAGCACACAATTTCCTCTGGAGCTAACCGACAGTGGAGGTGCTGAACGGCCGGAGACAGATAGCTTAAGGGATACACGATCCTACGGATGGGCAGCAATCGTGTGAGTTATAAGGGCTCTATAACCTGTTGTTACTCTAAAAATCGACCAAAGGTATATGATGTTAAAATTTAAAGAGATGTGAGCATATCATGAGATTGCTCTGTTACTGTGTATTTTACTGTATTTGACCGGTATCCCTGTGTTAGTGTTGTAAGTAGGGATGTCTAAACCGGTCGTCGATCATGTGTAATTCGTCATAAGACAGAGAGCACATGATATGACCTAAATGTCTGGATACTTGAAGTCATTTTTATCTCTGGAGGAGTATAAGTAACTTTTCAAGTGTAGAATGGATATAATTCCTGTAGAACGTACATAAGTAGGGTACGCGTATTTTTGACCGACAACACATCTTTTCGACCTCCGTCCTCTCGACCCATTCTACTGATATTTTCCTTCAAGCAACTCCGCAACATCATGCCTCCTGTTATCAAAACCCCTCTTCTATTCTACTGCCGTGGTTGCTGGGATAAGAAAGGAAAAAAATCCAAGAGTTTTAAAGGATACAAATCTGGGTCAAAAGAGTGCAATACCTTGAAATATGTCTCGTACGGCCTAAGAAAACATCTCAACTACAATATTCAATGCTACAACTTATACAAAAGTGATGGTCTAATTAAACGCAAGATCTCTAACTTCTCCACCTCTGTCAAAGTGCAGCTTACCTTGCCGTCTGTTCAACATTTGTTTGAAGTCGATCGAACGAGCGCGCGCTGCGGAATAAATGAGACGTGAATGAGTAGAATGAGACACGAGTGAGACGCGAACGAAACGCTAGTGAATGAATGAGACGCGAGCGAATGAATGAGACGCGAGTGAATGAATGAGACGCGAGTGAATGAGTCTCGTGATCGATCGTACGAGTCATCTTGCTTCTGCAGGAATGGACTAACATGAATGGAGATGGGAATGGAAGTGGGAATGACAATTTACCACTTACCGGTTCCGGTTCTCCTTCTTACTAAAAATAGGGCCTTATGTACCGGACCTACAGGGCACAAGGTAAATCTCTACAGCTCATTGGTACAAAGGACAAGTGCATCGCATCGAAGTATTAGCGGGTCGATGCAATTATTAGTGATTTAGTGTGTGCATTGGAGTATTAGCAGTCCGATGCACCAATATGGTGATTTTAGTAAAAGAGCAATTTTCTGCTCACAATTTCAAGTAACAATTTCATGTAATAACCAACAAAGTTAAACTACAAAATACCGACTGTTCACCTCCATTTTCAGAGCCCTCCAAACAACATTCCCCGTCAGATTTTGGGATGACTATGACACAAAACGGCCCATCTGTTCCCCCTTCCCATCTCTCCCAGCACCACACCGTCACAAGTCAATCAGCCACAGGTCTTCATTCCGTTCTAGACCAACAGATTGTCCATGATGTCTTTTTACCGCCAATGGATCGGAACGCCATTGAATCTTACATGGCTGTTTCCGCTGTTCAAGATGAAGATGCATTCCCGCTGAATAATGATATTGACAATTCCGATGACGAGGATGACAATGACGATGACTTAAATGAAAATAACGACATCAATTTTACCAACAACATAGATTGTGGAGACAACAAAGAAGATCACACTAATTGTTCTGATGTTAAAGTCGCTACTGCTCAGCAACCCCTCCACCACCATCTTTTCATGAAATCATTAATCTGAACGAAAGAGAGGATGCATTTCAAAGCCACACAAAACTACCGCCGCCTCATCATCTTCTTGCAGAATTGGAACTCATGAATTTAATGGCCCGACATAAGTTGCCACTTAACACATTCAAATCAATTTTCCAGTGGGCAAAGAAAAGTCAAATGAGACCTGGTTTTGATTTTTGCGATGCCAAAATTAGATCTCAGAAAACAATTTTTGACAATCTCCAATCCAATCTTGGTCTCTCTGATATGAAATTTCATCCTCATATACTGAATTGGTTACCTGATAATAAGCCCACTCAGGTGTATGTCCGTTCTTTTAAGGATGCCATTTATTCTCTTCTTTCTGACCAGCAGCTAATATATTTTTCCTTCTGAATCCGATTCGTTGAGAGTCTGATTCAAAGGCTTTTGAAGAACAGCAACGCTGCGTTAGTGTGTTAGTAGACGAACAATTGTACTCTACGCGTGACAGTTGTGTTTGGATACTTTCGGCAACGGATAATTGGACTACAGGCGAGACTTGGGAAACGCCAGATCTCTTCTCGCTGTGACTTATTCAGATTGCAGCAAGACAGACCTTAGTATGTAGGTTACAAGTAGTTGGTAGCAACTAGTGTGAATTTTGGGATATAAATCAGTTGAATGTTAAAAGTATGAGATAAAGTGAAATCTTGCTGAAATGCAAGATATCTCTTTTATTGAGATGAATACGTTGCAACTGCTGTTGCATAGTGCTGAGATTACTCGCTGATTATTTCCGTACATGTATTAGTCGTTGACCATATATATCTGTATGCATGTATATGTATTGTGTGAGAATCACACGCCAACGGTTTTCTTCTCTTGTTCCGTTAGGAAGACTTCATGATATGTTTATCATTAAGGTTAGGAATTGCTCCCGTAGCTCGTGTGATATTTTATGAAATCAGAGTTTGCTCACCGAAGAACAATGGCAATATTGTAAAACAGGGATTGCTCACCGTTGATGCGCGATGGGAATCGATGCGCCGTGGGAATTGATATGCCGTGGGAATCGATTACTTAGATTGATACGGGACTCATTGATTCATACGCATAGGAAATCTACCCTCTGGTAGCTTTGGTACTTCTGGTCACAAAAGGAATTTAATAAAATCCAGTACCCAAATGCACTCATTAGGTGGTGACACACAAACTATCAATCTTGGTCTCTCTGATATGAAATTTCATCCTCATATACTGAATTGGTTACCTGATAATAAGCCCACTCAGGTGTATGTCCGTTCTTTTAAGGATGCCATTTATTCTCTTCTTTCTGACCAGCAGCTAATATATTTTTCCTTCTGAATCCGATTCGTTGAGAGTCTGATTCAAAGGCTTTTGAAGAACAGCAACGCTGCGTTAGTGTGTTAGTAGACGAACAATTGTACTCTACGCGTGACAGTTGTGTTTGGATACTTTCGGCAACGGATAATTGGACTACAGGCGAGACTTGGGAAACGCCAGATCTCTTCTCGCTGTGACTTATTCAGATTGCAGCAAGACAGACCTTAGTATGTAGGTTACAAGTAGTTGGTAGCAACTAGTGTGAATTTTGGGATATAAATCAGTTGAATGTTAAAAGTATGAGATAAAGTGAAATCTTGCTGAAATGCAAGATATCTCTTTTATTGAGATGAATACGTTGCAACTGCTGTTGCATAGTGCTGAGATTACTCGCTGATTATTTCCGTACATGTATTAGTCGTTGACCATATATATCTGTATGCATGTATATGTATTGTGTGAGAATCACACGCCAACGGTTTTCTTCTCTTGTTCCGTTAGGAAGACTTCATGATATGTTTATCATTAAGGTTAGGAATTGCTCCCGTAGCTCGTGTGATATTTTATGAAATCAGAGTTTGCTCACCGAAGAACAATGGCAATATTGTAAAACAGGGATTGCTCACCGTTGATGCGCGATGGGAATCGATGCGCCGTGGGAATTGATATGCCGTGGGAATCGATTACTTAGATTGATACGGGACTCATTGATTCATACGCATAGGAAATCTACCCTCTGGTAGCTTTGGTACTTCTGGTCACGAAAGGAATTTAATACTCCCCATGTCTCCTTGTGAAGGGTCATCACGCTCTACATGATGCTTCCATCATCCTGAAGAAGGTTGCCGGTATTACCACAGAAGTGGAAGATGGGCCTGAGCCGTGGATACACAACTGAGTGACTCCAATGCTTGGTGAGAATATCTGCACAGTTATCCTTACCTGGGATGTGCATCATTAAAATGAAACCTCTCGCTATCATGCTTCGTACGTAGTGAAACGACAGAATATTATGACGCTTGTGCAACCTTGCGTAAGGGAAGGTTGACGTTTGGATCATCTTTTCGTTGTCACCCCAAGAGTATGAGATATCATGGACTCGTGTTCCTAGGTATCGGAATGAGTGGCGTAAATCGACGATCTGTTCAATGCAAGTCCTTCCTGCAACAAATTCAGCTCCAAAGGTGGCTGTTTCCGTAGTAGACTGCTTCTTTGAGAACCACATCATGGGAGTCTTGTTCGCGAAATGAAGAATGCCGGTTACAGTCTTACCACTGAGAATATCATGCATGAGGTTGGCATCATAGAAATGTGTCAACACTACTGTCTTTCCAAGCGGTGCAGGAGCGTCGTCGGGTAGCTCTTCAGATTGCTCCCCATAGACGGTGTTGGACCAGTCGATGGTGTCGGGTTTAGTCAATATAAAATCAGGTGGTTCCACGCGGAATCTGATTTTAAAATGTCTAAACTTGGAGATATATCCATAGATACGTTTTGCACGTTCGAGATGCCCATCTCGTGGCTGAGCTCTGAAACTTGAGAGCGTCATCACGGCTGTTTGTACATCAAAACGGCCAATAGCGATGATCCATTGGAGTGAACCAATCATACTTTGGTATTTCTGTATACCAGTTTCTTCGAGAAAGGCTGAGGAGTCCAATTCGGGATGATTGTTTTCCGCAATGGGTGATTGGAACCTAGTGCTAGGTTTGCATCCGAACATTTGTTCGTAAGACGCTTCCATCTTTTCGATGAACTTTATGGGATGAACTTTATGGGATTCATGCATAGAACACCATGTTCGTCGCGCTCAAATCCACAACCTAAGTGAAAGTTCATAGGTCCGGATCCCTTCAATTTGAAGTTATATGGTGACGATTGCAATATCTTCAAGAAGGAATTGGGATCTGCCATGCAGAGGCATAGGTCATTGACATATGTGCATATAAGTTCATATACACGTTCACCATGTCTGTTCATTCCAGGCTTGAGGAATATTTCCGGTTCTGCGCGGGATCTTTTGAAGCCGAGTTTGATGAGACAAGCCGCGAGTAAGTCTCCAAAGCACTTGCCTGAAGACCTGAGACCATATAGGGCTTTGTAAATGATCAACAGGTGACCTTCCAGCGATCCGAATTCGGGACCTGCCTTGATGCATACTTTCTCGCAGGTAACTGCTTCTAAGTAGGCGTTACCTATGTCAGTACCCCATGCTTCTAGGTCGTTGAGTTCAGCTAGGAATAGGCACATACGTAGGCCGCGGAGAGATACGACACCTGCGTAAACACTGTGGATAGGGGCCTCAGTTAGATTACCGTTAGCAACGAGGCGAGCCTTGTGTCTACCGTCGTGCTTGACAGCGTATATCATGTGTACCTTGATCTGTTGGAATCCGGGGGGAATGGAGCTTGTCTTGTACACGCCTTTATCAATGAATGTATTGTACTCATTGAGTTGTGCCATTTCCAGAGTGGTGGCATCTTCCCACTCGGTGTTTCCGTTGGCTTGATCAAATCGGAGGGCTTCTTCGTGGTTACGAGGTACTTTGAAAATCCATATTGATACTGCGGAGTGGTACGGTAAGAACGTAGTTTGGCTTGGTGCACGAGCCGATCAAGTTTCTTGGTTCGTCGCGCTAGGTTGGTGATTTGCTTGAGGCGTTTCCAACCCGGGAGGTCAAGCAAGTTGTTGTCTTTCCCATATTTTGCAACGGTGACAGGGTCATCAGCCGCAATGTTGGCCAGAGGTTCATATGTGCGTTCCATATTCTCCCATTCAATCCAAAGGTTATACTTGGAACCTTTGTATTGAGGATGCTTGTTATCCAGTGGACCTTGGTGTCCTAGGATGCGGCGAAACGACCAGAGTTTGCCGTCTTCTTGTGTTGAATCACGATGTATGTAATTCATGACATCATTGTATGCAATGATATCATTGAGTTTGTCATCGGAGTGTTTGCACTTGAACTTGATGAAGTCGTTGTTGCGTTCAAGACTGTCTTCAACATCGACGATGGTAAGACGTTTCCAGGTGCCATCTGGATTGGTTACAAGGAAGGATCGTCCTTGTAGATCGGCAATCGGGATTGTAGGAATGGTAATGGGTTTACCATCAGCATCAAATTGTGCGTTACCTTCTTCGTCGGTAACAACTACCTGTGATGGGTCTACTAAAGGAGTAGTGGGGTTGGTGTTTGGAGTTGCGACGTCACTAACATCAAAGTATGCTAATTCCGGTGGGTCAAAATCATCTTCAGTAAGGAGAACGCCATCCGAGGTCTTGCTGAAGATGTGTGTCGTAGGAGGACCATCAAGACTCTCCCCATAGTTGTTAGGGAGTGGAGAAGGTGACCAGCTAGGGCATTTAAAGAGATGTGAGCTCAGAGAGAGGCTCTTATTTTTACTATGTATTTTCACTGTATCGGGGCTCTCTGCTGTATTTTGCTTGGTAGAGATCTTCCCCGGTTATCTGTTACTGTTATTTTCATCGTACCGATACTGCTGTTGCTGTTGCTGTATTAGCGCCGTGTCGGTCTTACTGTATCGGTCATTTAATAGCATCGGTCATTCATGTTGTTAAGTATTCTGTTCGGTGGGGCGTATGCTTGTTCACGGTATATATGCTAGACATGAGGCCCATCTGGAATCGGTATTGATTTTCTTGATTGCAATAAGTAATTTCCTCACGGGATATCAAGTATATTCTTTTGAATGTACTTATGGATTCCAAGTGTTCACTTATTGGTCAGGTCTTTGGATATGTCTTGTTTCTAACCGATTACTGTCTTTTGTTTGTAGTCCTAAGTGATATCATTTTTACCACTTAGGGATTTCCAAGTAGTGGAGGTGCGTTTGGTTCTAATGCTATATCAGCGGAATATTCGTATCTCGTACTCCGCACCTCGGTCGTCGTTTTGTCGTCTTTTCGATCGAATTTGATGCCAACAAAGTCCGTATTTTTTGCCGACAACAAGGAGACCCGCAACGTATGTCATGCACAGTAGCCATAGGTGTGGTGGTGTGCCTGTACGATCCATGACGCAATTGACAATGCGCTTGAATGTTTGGTATCGTCATTCGAATTGATTCTGGTGTTGGTGATACGGTTCACTTTGCCAGAGTCCAATCCATAACATTTTGAGGTAATCGACGACCTTCTTACTGGATTGATAGTTACTGTGGTCGCAAAGGAGGCGAATGGGCCTGCCCCATTTTCGAACAAAGTTCTGGAAGCAAGATAGGAAGTCGCCGGTGGTACGCATTTCCTCAACGTGTATAATATGTGATTTGCGGCCGAAGAAGATCTGAGCAATCTTGGAGCCACCATCAATTGCTGGGACATCTGAATAGACAGCATCGGACATAACATCGTCATTGAAGGGGCGAACGTTCATGGCCGGTTGAGGGGAATGAAACCGTTTGAAAATGTTTCCATCAGGGCTGACCGCTAATGAACCATATTGGGTTGAGTTTTCATACGTAGCCTTGATGCGATCGGTGGAAACCCAACAAAAGAAAGGTTTCAGGGATAAGTAGTCATGTTCGTTGGGGTATCTCTCGCGGGGCGTAGCTGCAATATGTGTATTATCACTGGCAGTACAATCCGTCGGAAACGCAGTGACTGTTCCAGAGACTGCGGGTAGCGCGCAGCATGCGAGACGTTCTTGATGAGCGTAGTCGGTGGAAGTAAGCCAAAAGGAGCGATTGTTGGCCCTATGATCATCAATAGGAAGAAAGGGAGATCAAGTGGAATGGCTGGAATACGAACTGAGGGATGTGACCGTGGAGGACCCGGGAGAAACAGATATATCTAATCCTTCAAGACAGCGTGGGTTCCCATATTCGTCGTAATTGGCATAAGGGAGTTGTTGTGGTTGGGGAGGATATTTCTGGAGAAATTGTTCATCCTTCGCACTGATCGTGGTATCGAGAACAGATGGGTCCCAATGCTTATCAGATGTCATGATATTATGTGGGAGCGTGTCAAACTCAACAGTCGTATACTTTCGCATCGCAAGGTATGGTAAACCGTGTCGTATGCTAAGAGGCAGTGCATAGCCATCGGAGGTGGTGATGACCTGTCCGCCGCCCGCTTTGATGGATGTGTCGTCGACAGTGGAAAAATATGCTTCCATCTGACCGGAAGATAATATAGAAGGGTGTTGTCCTGTATAGGCACATTCATTGAAAATGAGGATGACGGGGCCTCTGTTCGACATGGAATATGCCCCGCATGTAGCAATGGGGATATTTTGTACCTGATGATTGTTAATGCCGGTGACATTAACATATCGCGGTGGAATATCCTTGGAGATGAGACATGCATCATTGCCAATGATGCAACCATTTGCGCCGCGATCGACCATGGCAAAACCAGGGCTAGTGACCGTAGTTTTGTGTATGCGGTATGTGTACGACGTTACTGGACTACCGTTAGGAAAGGTGAGATCATCCTCGGGAGTATACCACTGGTGAAAATTGGCGGAATAGGAGGATGTTCCTACAGGTATTTGGGTGTCACCGTCCTTTTTGTACTGAATGTCAGGGTTGTCAGAAAGGAATCGAGCGGGATGCGCGGGTGACACGGAAGACTTGAGAGGTCGCTGGTCCTTGGACGAGGAGGTCGTTGATTTGTATACACCTAGGGATGCATGGAAAACACCTCTACAATCATTTTCTACAGCAGGATGAAGGTCTGCTGCGGAATTGGCATGCTCATCTTTGGTCGAAGTATCGTCTTCTCGAAATGATACCAAATGTCCATGTTGATATGCCTTCCGGGTAATGGGTTTGACACTGTTGGGGTCAGGTTGGTCCGTGTTAAGTAAGTCGTGTCGCAATGAGGCAACCACGATTTTCTTGCCTTCCGGAGAAAAACTAAGCCAACTCTTCTTGTCCTGACGTGACAAGGCCTTCCATATGTTTGTAGGCAACCTTGTGGTAGGGTCAGGGGTACCTCCAGCCTTCAATACCGCATAGTCTTGATAGTCTCCTTCAAATTCGACAGGGAGAGCATAGTCATCATGGTTTTGGCTTTGTTCAGATGAGAAGTCATGAATGTGTGCACGTACAGTTGACTGAGGAGCAGACATCGCGGACTGGGAATCGAGTAAAGTTGCTTCGAGTAAAAGCGTGATTTTAAGATCGTGGATAGCAGCTGCTTCGGCGACCGCATCCGTCACGGTGCTATTCGTCCCACCTGGATCCTTGACTTTGGCAAACTGTTCGTTTAGCTGGAAGCTGGAATAGCATGCCTGACACAATGCTGATTTAACAGTATGGTACTCAAGAGGCTTGTTGGGAGGACGGAGCTTATTGAGGTGATTTAATTCATCAAACCAATGTGTAATGAATTTCACTTTGGATTCCTTCCAATTGTTGAGATTCAACTTGAGCAACGCTTGTAGCTGAGTCGAGTTGTCATATACCTTTGCTTTTGATTTGCTATGAAGGTTTATGAAATCGTAGTAGGCCTTGCGTCCATCACGAGTGGTAGAATGACTGTGTACACATGATGCAGAAAGGTCACTCTTGAAGACTTCCAACATTAGTACCCAGAAGAAGGCACACTGCTTGACGAAGAGATCACGGGTATAACCCAGAAGCGTAGCTGGAGGCCAAGTTACATCAAGGAATGTCTCTGTGTCGATGTCGTATGCCTCGAGTTTAGCTTTGAAACCGACGAGCCAGTGTTCGAATCTCGAGTCATTCGTGAGGGGTGTAAAGGACTTTTCATCTCGTGCTTTTTGGCACCATGATTCGTACTTTACCTGCTGAGGTGACTTTTTGAAAAGAATTCACCGTGTAACGCGTATCGCACGTACGAAGAGTCACAAAGGCAAATAACCTTATTCGTAAGGTTATTTAACCTGAGTGAATAATCGTCGGTGATTAATCCATGTGGATTGTCTCTTAGGGAAATTCTTCCCGTCAGCTCACTCTTCGAAGAATTAACAACTCTAAAACACTATCATGCCCTAAAATCTATGTACAACCTAGTACTAATTCTACACAACAAAGGTACAATACGGTGATATTCCAATGAGAATATCACGGTGAATTATACGGTAATACGATACAACAAAAGACCGATCGAAGATGGTTTTGCATGTGTTTTGTGTCTTATTTTACGTGTGCTTTGTATGCTAAGAATTACGCGGTAATATGCCGTAAATCGACACGACGATACAATGGGTAATTAACCTGTCGACAACGACAAGGCCGAATGAACTGTAACAACATTACTCTTGCTCACTAAATCAATCGATCGTAAGACCGTTTGCGTTTGTTTGTTACGACACACTTTCTTTAGTTTATCAGACCCACGGCATCTACGGGCTGTGGCCAGCATCCTACAATGCTGAGGACCGAATGGCGTTTCCATCGAAACGCAGTTGAGCTCGAAGACCAGACTAATCCGGACTAGCCTGATCAGCTACCGGCATCAACCCTCAAGGATGTAAGAGAGGCAGTTGCCTGTGGAGCCCTGGAATAGACCAACACCAGGGCGGTCTCCCTGAAAGAAGAGACCAAAGAACTGAACCGAGGTGGTGGCTCCACCGGGTTTCGGGATCCAGCAAAACAAGCAAGGGAAAAGAAGCTGGACGGCTCAGTCGAAAGGGCCGCCCAGGTTGGCATTAGTTGAAAGGAATCAATATCCGATCCGAGAACACTGATCTTTCACTGAAAACAAGAACGATGTGAGCCAGAAGATTGAGCCAGAAGTATTCTGTGGCGAAACAGATTGCGAAGAACATCTACTTGCAAGAAGGAACAGATCGCAAAGAGCATCTGCCCGCGAAAACGAAAAATCCAAAGATATGAGAACACGAAACCGATCAAAAGATCCAAAACGAAAAAGAGAACACTAAATTCTCAGGAAACAATCTTTCAATCTTTCACCACAGAAATACAGAATGAGCAAAATCCCAAGAAAGGATAGGAAAGCTCACAATCTTGATTTGCAACAAAAGCAAAAGCTCACACAAATACAGACAAACGGAACGAAAATTCGATCCGAACAAAAGTATACAAACCAGAACGAAAATTCGATCCGGATAAATACAAATCACTCGGCAGTCACAAACGATTAATACCCATCTCTCACACCCAACCCTCGATTTGATTACACTCTTCCACCCAATACCAACTTCCATCGAATACCACCCAAGGAACCGCCCATCCATATTTTTGAAATATCGCAATTCCCCATCCATACTTTTGAATTATCGCAATTCTCCATCATGGTACGAACTAGAGCAGACGCCGACATAGAAGAAACAAAAATGGAAGTGGACGAGGACGATCCACAGAATCCTAATGAAAACAATGGAAGAGGTATGCAAGAAGAGGAAGATTTGGAAGATAAAATCATGGAAGTCATGGAAAGGGCCCTTGGGGACCCAGAATCAAACTCAACCATGAAGAGAATCATCGACCAAGAAGTAAAGAAGAGAGTCAGGGCAATGAGAGATGCGGAAAGAAGGGGTGAGAACCCAGGTGACACGGATAGTGACAATGATGAGGATGAGGGAAACGATGCTAACCAAAATGCCGAGGATGCAAGAGCAGATCGGCGGGGTAGAAGGTCGTCCCAACCCAGAATAAAAATCAGGGGATTCAACAATGGTAGATTTCTGAACCCAGAACAGCTTGCTTTCAGGAGCAGCCTAATGGATTTTGGTATCAACTATGAATCAGCTGAAGAAATTATGAGGGGAGGGATGTCTAATATTCGTGAAATTACAGACCTCAACAAGGAAAGCATTAAATCATTCATGCATGGATTGAAATCTATCAGTCCGGACTGTCCTAATCCAAAAAGTATCCACTATGGCAACAGGCTATCATCAAGGCTCCTAACTTGGGCAAATTGGGCCCGGTATCAACCATTGATTGGAGTCAAGCCAAGGGCTACCGACTGGAATGCAAACCCAAACAACTTGGAACTGCAGCAATTCAGAATCAAGATGATGGAATCAAGTGTGAAATCACAGGAAAAAGCAACCCCACCCGAGCTGAAGGATCTCACAAAATTCAGGGAATGGGAGGAAGGCTTCCGACAAAACCTGAGGTACAGATTCAACTCTGAGGGATTCCCAATCTTGTATGTCATAAGACCCCAAGAAAAGGAAGAAGTTACTGATGAAGCCAGGGCTGGAACAGTCGGGCAAAGTACAATAGACACTTATCCAACTTGGAGTGATTACAATGAAAGATGTGGCGTCCTGTCAGGTCACCAATATGATGAGGACAACAACGTCGTCTGGAGGTTGCTGTGTGACGCAACAAGAAAGGGTCCTGGTTGGGAATATGTCGCACATTTTCAAAACACTGCACTGAATTCTGGTAATGCCAGAAATGCTTTCATTTCTCTCATGCAACATGCTTACACTGATACCAATATCACTATGGTTCTGAATAAGACATATCAGGAAATGAAAGATTCACACTACACTGGAGATTCTAAGAATTATGACTGGAACAAGCACAAGCGAAACTGGACTGCTTTTCATGGGACAGTTCTGAGATTTGAAAAGAATCATAACGAAAGAAGATTTGTTTGGGATTTTATCAATTCAATCAGTGATGAGCGACTTGATGCTGCAAAAGCAGATGCAATTGATGAGAGCAAAGATTACCGGGACAATTTCAATGAATGTTTGATTCTATTCACCAATCGTCTTGGATTAAAGAAGCTTGCAAATGGGAAGCATCAAAGAAGTTCCAGGAGTGTTTATTCTATGGGTACATCAAGCAACAAAAAAGCAAAAGACAACTGGGACCTTTACAGGAAAAGTTGAGTGCAAGCCTTATCCGACAAGTGTTTATAAAACAATGTCAAAAGAACAGCGCCAGGAGCTTTACCAGATGAGACAGGCTAAGAAGAAAAGAAATCTCAAGGCTGCTGAGACCAAAAAGAAAGAAACTGAAAATGAAGGCGCGGGTGACAGTTTTGGCTCAAAATCTAAGAAATGACATAATAACCGGACACTATCACTAGAACACAAATTGTTAACAATGGTGAGCCGGTCATTATACCAGATGAATGTCCCTGTAGATTTTGATGATGGGGAAAGTGAAGAAGGATATTGTGAGCTAGACTCACATGCAGACACTACTGCAGCAGGAAGCAATATGGTATTACTGAATCCTAATCAGATCACAACACACGTTGATGTTGCACCTTTTTCTGAAGAATACAAGCCCATCAAGAAAATCCCAATTGGAAGCTGTGCTACTGCATGGACGAATCCAATGTCAGGCCAAGTATATATCATAGTGTTCCATCAAGCACTGTACTTCGGGGACAAATTGAAAAACAGCTTGATATGCCCAAATCAAGTGAGGGACTGCAATTTCAACTCTGTTGAAGAAACACCCCGCCAATTTGATTCACGATCCAAGCATGGAATTACAATTCAAACTCCAATGGAGGACGATGATCCGAAGAAAGTTTTTATCAAACTGAGTATGAGAAACGTGATCTCATATTTCCCCACAAGAAAGCCCACAAGAATGGAACTTGATGAATGCCAACATTTGATTGCAACAAATGATACCCCGTGGGATCCACATTCACTGAAGTTCAGGATGGCTGAGTTAGCGATCGACAATGGAGATCCAATTTCAGGGGACCAATTCAGCCTTCAAGCTATGTCGACCAAAGAGGACCAAGAAATGGATGAAAGTTCGGTAGTAACAGAACCTGCTAGTAACGTTACAGATAACCTCCCCAAGACCAGCTTAGGACAAGAACGGCATCCAAGTGTCATGCAGAAATGCAAACTGATGAGGGTCCATCAGGTATCCACAAGGAGAATGCTAACTGAATGCCAGATTGCAACGGATGGAAATATAGCTCATCGAATTTCTTCAGTAAGGAATATTTCAAACGCGCGAAGGGTAGACCAATTTTTGTTTGATGATACAGAATTTGACTTTATGGAAGCTCCTGAAGAAGAATCAAAACAGGCCCCTAGCTTGCAAGAAATTGACAATACACTTGAGAGAAGGTCTCTTGACAGAAGAAATCAATGGGGGCCGTCAGTGATAACAATTGAAGGCCCAAACAAAGTTGACTGTGAACGCCTAGCCAAAACTTGGAACATCAGTTTCAAGAAAGCTGAGCAGACATTGAAAGTCACGACGCAGAAGGCACTCAGGAATTTGCAATCACCATTGATGAAGCGGTTGCCTACTCAGCGCTTCAGGAACAAGAGAGTTGCACAAGGAACCTGGTACACTGATACTTGGCATGCAAGAACGACCAGTATTATGAGGCAAGAAAAATGTGCACAGATCTTCACGAATGGAAATGGGTTTGAAGTATTTATACCAATACAGGACAAATCACAAGCCCATCAAGGATTGAAGACATTCATTCATGAAATTGGAATTCCAAAGCATTTGATTTCTGATGGTGCGCCAGAACAAGGATCTCCAAGAACCTACAAGACACACTGGAATTCAATTGTAAAGCGCAACCATATCCATCAGATATTCATCCAACCACATTGCCCATTCCAAAATCGAGCAGAACAAGCAATTGGTCATCTTGGTAGTGCAATCACATCCAAGTCTGCAAAGAAAAAGTCGCCGAGAAGATTATGGTCCTTTTGTGGTGAACTATGTGCTAATATCAGGCAGCGAACAGCCTCGAACAACCCTTCTTCAATGGGGAGAACCCCATTCGAATTGGTCCATGGCTATATACCGGATATAACACTATACACTTCATCAGAATGGTATGACTTTGTGTTTTATTATGAAAAAGGTGATTCTTCCACCCGAGGTGTTGAAAGGCTGGCGCGATGGTTGGGTCCCTGTGGCAATAAGGTAGGTGGGGGTGATTGTTTTTGGCTCCTGCCTGAATCAGCAATACCAATATCTACAAATTCAATACGACCTGTCAAAGAATTTGAATGGAGGGATAGAGATATCCTAAGACGAATGGAAGCAATTGACAAATCAATTGAATCCAAGATAGGAGATGAAGTGAAGGATAGCGCATCCTTCTTCCAGGAAAACTACCCGGAGCCCCAAATGGAGCTATTTGAGAATCAACCAGTAGAATCACCTGATTTGAAACTTAAAATGGCTGAACCAGAAGCATCAGTAGAAGATATTGATGAACCAGATGAATATCTGGGGAATGAAGTGATCATTGAAAGAGGTGATGAAAGACTCAGGTGTGTTGTCAAGGACAGGGTTCGCGACTTGCAAAACAGACCAATAGGACTCAGAAATGAGAATCCCATACTAGACACGAGGCTGTATAAATTGCAACTACCTGATGGCACCATGGAGGAATTCATGGCAAATATTGTTGCAGAGAGTCTGTACAGTTCTGTTGATGATGACGGAAGGATGTTCACTCTACTGGATGAGATCATTGACCATGAATGCGACAACACCGCTTTAAGTGATGAGGAAGCGACAACTATAGCAAAAAATGGCAGGAAAACCCATAAACCTACAACTAGGGGTTGGAGGATTTTAGCCAGTTGGAAAGATGGCACTGAATCTTGGTGTAAGCTAAGTGATGTGAAAGAGTCATTTCCAGTGCAATTAGCTGAGTATGCTGTCAACAATAATCTTGAAAAATTACCAGCGTTCAGATGGTGGGTGCACAAAATTTTGAGAAGGAAGGAACGAATCCTTAAGGCAGCCAAAACAGCAAAGTATTGGTTGAAAACTCACAAGTATGGCGTTGAGTTGCCACATTCAATCAAACAAGCGCTGGCTATTGATAAGAAAACAGGGACTGACCACTGGGAAAGAGCAATCCATAAGGAAATGACAAACAACATGGCAGCGTTTGAATTTTCTGATGATGATGTTATTCCAGTTGGCCATAAGCAGATAACAACCCATATGATCTTTGACATCAAGCTTGGATCCCTAACAAGGAAGGCTAGGTTGGTAGGGGACGGTCATAAGGTCCCTGCGGTGGCAAAAGAGAATACTTATTCATCAGTTCCCAGTCGAGACTCAGTAAGAATATTCTTTCTGCTGGCAGCGCTGAATGATTTGAAGGTTCTCTCAGCTGATATTCAAAATGCATATTTGACAGCCCCAATTAAAGAGAAATATTTTCTAAAAGCGAGAGCTGAGGATGGTTTTCCACCACATCTTGCAGGAAGGCCTTGCAAGATAGTTCGCGCATTGTATGGACTGCCAGTTGCAGGTGCATCTTTCAGGTCATATCTCACACAGCATTTGAGAGATCTAGGATATTCACCGTGCAAAGCAGATCCGGATGTACACTTACGAATCGAAACTAGGAAAGATGGATCCAGACACTGGGCAATTCTCATTGCCTATGTAGACGACATCTTATGTTCTGGTGAAGATTCAAAGTTCCAGCTAGAAAACATTGAGCGAAAGTTCAAACTGAAGGATGATACCATTGAAGAACCAACTCTGTATCTGGGAGCAGATATTGGAAAATTCTATTTTGAAGGTGATTCAAAGCCAAGATGGTGATTATCAAGCACTAAGTATACGGCGAAAGCTGTTGCAGCAGTCGAACAAGAGTTAGGAACTGAAAAATATGGCTACAAGTATCTACCAAAATCAGCGTCCAGTCCACTGTCACATGATTATCGACCGGAAATTGATATATCAGAAGAATTGAACCCTGAATTGCAAAATTACTACCAAGGTTTAATTGGAGTCCTCAGGTGGATTTGTGAATTAGGAAGGCTGGACATTGTAATGCCAGTCTCGCTGATGTCAAGGTATTTGGCACAGGCAAGGATCGGGCATTTGAATCAGTTGTTTCATATATTTGCATATTTGAAAAAGTACAACAGGTCGAAATTGGTTTTTGATGATACTGTACCAAATGTTGACGAGAGTAAATTTCAAAAATGTGACTGGTCTGAATTTTATCCTGGTGCCGCTGAAGTCATACCAGCAGATAAGCCTGAAATCTTTGGGAAAACATGTGACGATGAGCTGTTTTGTCGATGCTGACCATGCTGGATGCAAGGCAACAAGGAGATCTCATACTGGCGTTATTATCTTCATTAATAATGCACCGATCATTTGGTTTTCCAAAAGACAAACAACAGTTGAGACATCAACTTTTGGATCTGAAATCATTGCTTTGAAAATTGCAATAGAATTGGTTGAAGGTCTAAGGTACAAGTTGAGAATGATGGGTGTTCCAATTGATGGAAGCACAAATGTGTATTGTGATAATGATTCTGTTGTCACGAATGTTACGCGACCTGAAAGCCCATGTAAGAAGAAGCACAACAGCATTGCATACCACAAAGCACGCGAATCTATTGCAGCAGGGATTATCAGAGTTGCAAAGGAACCAGGTTCAACAAATATTGCTGATTTGTTTACAAAGCTAATGAGTGGCGCTGTTTTCAGAGAACATTGTTCTCGTTGCATGTGGTAAAGTAAAAATCAATCGTTCGATGGAATGTTCGATCAATCGTTCGACCGAAGCAACAAGTTGATTTAAGTTCGATCATGGAAACGAATCGATCTGCAATGAGCATTTCGAAAGAAAAATGGATAATTTGATCCATGAACACAATATATCAAACCGGCAAAGATCAGGGCAAAATGCCATGATACGAGCCAGAATGAATGGCAAAATGCCTCCCCATTTTCTTTTGATAGGGCCTCTGATGGTAGACTGGATACAGTTTGGTATTCAACACGACAACGACTCACGATGAATAGGTTAAGTCATAGAATCCAGCCGCTTAACGGTTGGAGGATTTACGACTGAAGGGGACTGAAAAGAATTCACCGTGTAACGCGTATCGCACGTACGAAGAGTCACGAGGGCAAATAACCTTATTCGTAAGGTTATTTAACCTGAGTGAGTAATCGTCGGTGATTAATCCATGTGGATTGTCTCTTAGGGAAATTCTTCCCGTCAGCTCACTCTTCGAAGAATTAACAACTCTAAAACACTATCATGCCCTAAAATCTATGTACAACCTAGTACTAATTCTACACAAAAAGGTACAATACGGTGATATTCCAATGAGAATATCACGGTGAATTATACGGTAATACGATACAACAAAAGACCGATCGAAGATGGTTTTGCATGTGTTTTGTGTCTTATTTTACGTGTGCTTTGTATGCTAAGAATTACGCGGTAATATGCCGTAAGTCGACACGACGATACAATGGGTAATTAACCTGTCGACAACGACAAGGCCGAATGAACTGTAACAACATTACTCTTGCTCACTAAATCAATCGATCGTAAGACCGTTTGCGTTTGTTTGTTACGACACACTTTCTTTATTTTTGTTACTTCCCGCCGGAGGAGGCGGTGGGTTCAGAGCAGATTCGTTACGCAAGCGTTGGGCACGTTCTTCGCGGAATGACTGGAATTCCCTGTATGTATATGACTTTACATCTTTCCGGTTCCTCTCGTCTTCTGCTAGAGCGACATTGACTTCTTGTAGATCGATAGCGAAATCCGCAAGTGCTTCTATGCTCCTTTGAATGGATCGAGGGATATGCGTTGGCAGTCCTCCCTCCGTATAGGTAAGTTCGCGTGCAAAATCCGTTGCTTGTTGGTCTAATTTTATATTTTGGTCTAATTTTATATTTCGCTCGCATCCTTCATATAGATCCGATAGTTCTCTGCTCAACTCCGTATGGATGGATTGGTGTTTGATGAAATTGTGAAAAGAATTCACCGTGTAACGCGTACTGTACGAAAAGTCATAAGGGCAAATAACCTTATTCGTAAGGTTATTTAACTTGAGTGAATAATCGTCGGCGTTTCATGTGGTTTGTCTCTTTACCAAATTTCCCCATCAGCTCACACTTTGAAGAATTAACAACTCTAAAACACCATCATGCCCTAAAATCTATGTACAACCTAGTACTAATTCTACGTAATAAGGTACAAATACTGTGATATTCCAATGAGAATATCACGGTGAATTATACGATAACACGAAAGACCGATCGAGGATGGTTTTGCGTGTGTTTTGTGTCTTATTTGCGTGTGTTTTGTATGCTTCGATTTACGGAAATATGCTGTAAATCGATCGGCATCGATGAGGCCGAATGAACTGTAACAATGATTACTCTTGCTCACTAAATCAATCGATCGTAAGATCGTTTGCTGTTTGTTACGACACACTTTCTTTAGTTTATCAGACCCACAGCGTCTACGAGCTGTGGCCAGCATCCTACAATGCTGAGGACCGCGTTTCCCACCGAGAAACGCAGTTTGAGCTCGAAGACAAAGAATCCGGATTAGCCTGATCAGCTACCGGCATCAACCCTCAAGGATGTAAAAGAGGCAGTTGCCTGTGGAGCCCTGGAATAGACCAACACCAGGGCGGTCTCCCTGAAAGAAGAGACCAAAGAACCGAACCAAGGTGGTGGCTCCACCGGGTTTCGGGATCCAGCAAAACAAGCAAGGGAAAAGACACTGGACGATTCAGCTGAACGAATCGCCCAGGTTGGCATCAGTTGAAAGGAATCAATATCCAATCTGAGAACACTGATCTTTCACTGAAAACAAGAATGACGCGAGCTAGAAGATTGAGCCTGAAGTATTCTGTGGTGAAACAGATTGGAAGGAACAGATTAAAAAAAAAAGCATCTGCCCGCACGAAAACGAAAATCCAAAGATATGAGAACACCAATCCCGAAGATCGGAAAGATCCAAAAATGAAAAGGAGAACACTAAAAGGAGAACACTAAATTCTCAGGAAACAATCAATCTTTGAAATTCACCACAGAAATACAGAATGAGCAAAATCCCGAGAAAGGATAGGAAAGCTCACAATCTTGATTTGCAACAAAAGCAAAAGCTCACAGACCGGAACGAAAACTCGATCCGAACAACAGTACACAAACCGGAACGAAATTTCGATCCGGATATACAAATACAAAAACAGATAAGCGAATCACACACGACAGTCACCAACGATTAAAATACATCTCTCACATCCAATCCTTCGATTTGATTATACCCTCTTCCACCACATATTCGATCGCATCTTCCATCGAATACCACCCAAAACGAATATTCCGGAACGAACATTGACCATCCATACTCCTCCAATATAATTCGAGACTCCGTTACAATTCATCACCATGGTACGAACTAGAGCGGACGACGACATGGAAGAAACAAAAATGGAAGTGGATGAAGATGATTCTGACGATGATTCAGACGATGACGATTTGGAAGAGAAATTGGAAGATAAAATCATGGAAGTCATGGAAAGGGCCTTTGAGGACCCAGAATCAAACTCAACCATGAAGAGAATCATCGATCAAGAAATAAAGAAAAGAGTCAGGGCAATGAGAGATGCAGAAAGAAAGGGTGCGAATCCAGATGATGAGGATGAAGGAAACGATGCCGACCAAAATGCAGAGAACGCAAGAGCTGAACGGCTGGGAAGAAGGTCATCCCAACTCAGGATAAAAATCAGGGGATTCAACAATGGTAGATTCCTGAACCCAGAACAGCTTGCTTTCAGGAGCAGCCTAATGGATTTTGGCATCAACTATGAATCAGCCGAGGAAATTATGAGGGGAGGGATGTCTAATATCCGAGAAATTACAGACCTCAACAAAGAAAGCATTAAATCGTTCATGCATGGACTGAAATCTATCAGTCCGGACTGTCCTAATCCGAAAAGTATCCACTATGGTAACAGATTATCATCGAGGCTCCTAACTTGGGCAAATTGGGCTCGGTATCAACCATTGATTGGAGTCAAGCCAATGGCTATCGACTGGAACGCAAACCCAAACAACTTGGAACTGCAGCAATTCAGAATCAAGATGATGGAATCAAGTGTGAAATCACAGGAAAAGGCAACTCCACCAGAGCTGAAGGATCTCACAAAATTCAGGGAATGGGAGGAAGGCTTCCGACAAAACTTGAGATACAGATTCAACTCTGAGGGTTTTCCAATCTTGTATGTCATAAGACCCCAAGAAAAGGAAGAAGTTACTGATGAAGCCAGGGCTGGAACAGTCGGGCAAAGTACAACAGATACTTATCCAACTTGGAGTGATTACAATGAAAGATGTGGTGTCCTGTCAGGTCCCCAGTATGATGAGGACAACAACGTCGTCTGGAGGTTGCTGTGCGATGCAACTAGAAAAGGGCCCGGTTGGGAATATGTGGCACATTTCCAGAACACTGCACTGAATTCTGGTAATGCCAGAAACGCTTTCATTTCTCTCATGCAACATGCTTACACTGATACCAATATCACTATGGTTCTGAATAAGACATATCAGGATATGAAAGATTCACACTACACTGGAGATTCCAAGGGTTATGACTGGAACAAGCACAAGCGAAATTGGACTGCTTTCCATGGAACGATTCTTAGATTTGAAAAGAATCATAATGAAAGAAGATTTGTCTGGGATTTTATCAATTCAATCAGTGATGAGCGACTTGATGCTGCGAAAGCAGATGCAATTGATGAGAGCAAAGACTATCGTGACAACTTCAATGAATGTTTGATTCTATTCACCAATCGACTTGGATTGAAAAAGCTTGCAACAGGGAAGAGTAAAAGAGGTTCCAGAAGTTTGTATTCTATGGGCACAACCAGCAATAAGAAGCAAAAGACAACTGGAACTTTTACAGGAAAAGTTGAGTGCAAGCCCTATCCAACAAGTGTTTATAAAACAATGTCAAAAGAACAGCGCCAGGAGCTTTACCAGATGAGACAGGCTAAAAAGAAACGAAATCTCAAGGCTGCTGAGACCAAAAAGAAAGAAACTGAAAATGAAGGCGCTGGTGACAGTTTTGGATCAAAATCTAAGAAATGACATAATAACCGGACACTATCACTAGAACACAAATTGTTAAAAATGGTGAGCCGGTCATTATACCAGATGAATGTCCCTGTAGGTTTTGATGATGGGGAAAATGAAGAAGGATATTGTGAGTTAGACTCACATGCAGATACTACTGCAGCAGGAAGCAATATGGTATTGCTGAATCCTGATCAAATCACAACACACGTTGATGTTGCACCCTTTTCTGAAGAGTACAAGCCCATCAAGAAAATCCCCATTGGAAGCTGTGCGACTGCATGGACAAATCCAACATCAGGCCAAGTATATATCATAGTGTTCCATCAAGCACTGTACTTTGGGGACAAATTGAAAAACAGCTTGATATGCCCAAATCAAGTGAGGGACTGCAATTTCAACTCTGTTGAAGAAACACCTCGCCAATTTGATCCACGATCCAAGCATGGAATTACAATTCAAACTCCACTGGAGGATGATGATCCGAAGAAAGTTTTTATCAAACTGAGTATGAGAAATGTTATCTCATATTTCCCCACAAGAAAGCCCACAAGAATGGAACTTGATGAATGTCAACATTTGATAGCAACAAATGATACCCCCTGGGATCCACATTCACTGAAGTTCAGGATGGCCGAGCTAGCCATTGACAATGGAGATCCAATTTCAGGGGACCAATTCAGCCTTCAAGCTATGTCAACCGAAGAGGACCAAGCAATGGAGGAAAGTTCTGTTGTAACAGAACCTGCTAGTAACGTTACAAATACACTTCCCAAGACCAGCTTAGGAAAAGAACGGCATCCAAGTGTCATGCAGCAATGCAAACTGATGAGGGTCCATCAAGTATCCACAAGGAGAATGTTAACTGAATGCCAGATTGCAACAGATGGGAATATTGCTCATCGGATTTCTTCAGTAAGGAATATTTCAAGCGCGCAAAGGGTAGACCAATTTTTGTTTGATGATACAGAATTTGACTTTATGGAAGCTCCTGAAGAAGAATCAAAACAAGCCCCTAGCTTGCAAGAAATTGACAATACACTTGAGAGAAGGTCTCTTGACAGAAGAAATCAATGGGGGCCATCAGTGATAACAATTGAAGGTCCAAACAAAGTTGACTGTGAACGCCTAGCCAAAACTTGGAACATCAGTTTCAAGAAAGCTGAACAGACACTGAAAGTCACGACGCAGAAGGCACTCAGGAATTTGCAATCACCATTGATGAAGCGACTTCCTACTCAGCGCTTCAGGAACAAGAGAGTCGCACAAGGAACCTGGTACACTGATACCTGGCATGCAAGAACCACGAGTATTATGAGGCAAGAAAAATGCGCACAGATCTTTACAAATGGAAATGGGTTTGAAGTATTTATACCAATACAGGACAAATCACAAGCCCATCAAGGATTGAAGACATTTATTCATGAAATTGGAATTCCAGAACATTTGATTTCTGATGGTGCGCCAGAGCAAGGATCCCCAAGAACCTACAAAACACACTGGAATTCAATTGTAAAGCGCAACCATATCCATCAGATATTCATCCAGCCACATTGCCCATTCCAAAATCGAGCAGAGCAAGCAATTGGTCATCTTGGTAGCGCAATCACAACCAAGTCTGCAAAGAAGAAGTCACCGAGACGATTATGGTCATTTTGCGGTGAACTATGTGCAAACATAAGGCAGAGAACAGCATCAAACAACCCTTCTTCAATGGGGCGAACTCCATTTGAATTGGTTCATGGCTATAGGCCCGATATTACATTATACACTTCATCAGAATGGTATGATTTTGTGTTTTATTATGAAAAAGGTGATTCTTCCACCCGAGGTGTTGAAAGGCTGGCGCGATGGTTGGGTCCCTGTGGGAATAGGGTAGGTGGGGGTGATTGTTTCTGGCTCTTGCCCGAGTCAGCAATACCAATATCTACAAATTCAACAAGACCTGTAAAGGAATATGAATGGAGGGATAGAGATGTCCTAAGAAGAATGGAAGCGATCGACAAATCAATTGAATCCAAGATTGGAGATGAAGTCAAGGACAGCGCATCATTCTTCCAGGAAAACTACCCAGAGCCCCAAATAGAGCTATTTGAGAATCAACCAGTAAAAACACCGGATATGAAACTCGAAATGGCTGAGCCAGAAGCATCAGTAGAAGATGTAGATGAACCAGATGAATATCTGGGAAATGAAGTGATCATTGAAAGAGGTGACGAAAGACTCAGGTGCATTGTCAAGGATAGGGTTCGCGACTTGCAAAACAGACCAATAGGGACTAGAAATGAGAATCCCATACTAGACACGAGGCTGTATAAATTGCAACTACCTGATGGCACCATGGAGGAATACACGGCAAATATTGTTGCAGAAAGCCTATACAGCTCTGTCGATGATGACGGGAGGATGTTCACTCTACTAGATGAGCTCATTGACCATGAATGCGACAACACTGCACTAACTGATGATGAAGCCACGACCATAGCAAAAAATGGCAGGAAATCCCATAAACCTACCACTAGAGGTTGGAGGATTTTGGCCAGTTGGAAAGATGGCACTGAATCGTGGTGTAAGCTAAGTGATGTGAAAGAGTCATTTCCAGTGCAATTGGCCGAATATGCTATCAACAATAATCTTGAAAAAACACCAGCTTTCAGATGGTGGGTGCACAAAATTTTGAGGAGGAAAGAACGAATCCTTAAAGCGGCCAAAACAGCAAAGTATTGGTTGAAGACTCACAAATATGGTGTTGAATTGCCACATTCAATCAAACAAGCGCTGGCTATTGATAAGAAAACAGGGACTGACCACTGGGAAAGAGCAATTCATAAGGAAATGACAAATAATATGGCAGCGTTTGAATTTTCTGATGATGATGTTATTCCAGTTGGCCATAAACAGATAACAACCCACATGATTTTTGACATCAAGCTTGGGTCCCTAACAAGGAAGGCCAGGTTGGTAGGGGACGGTCACAAAGTCCCTGCAGTGGCCAAAGAAAATACTTATTCATCGGTTCCCAGTCGAGACTCAGTAAGAATATTCTTTCTGCTGGCAGCGCTGAATGATTTGAAGGTTCTCTCAGCTGATATTCAAAATGCATATTTGACAGCCCCGATTAAAGAGAAATACTTCCTAAAAGCGAGAGAAGAAGATGGTTTTCCACCTCACCTTGCAGGAAGACCTTGTAAGATTGTCCGGGCATTGTATGGACTGCCGGTTGCTGGTGCATCTTTCAGGTCATATCTCACCCAGCATTTGAGAGATCTTGGATATTCACCTTGCAAGGCAGATCCGGATGTGCACTTAAGAATTGAAACCAGAAAAGATGGATCCAGATACTGGGCAATGCTCATTGCATATGTAGATGATATCCTATGTTCTGGTGAAGATCCAAAGTTCCAGCTTGAAAACATTGAACGAAAGTTCAAATTGAAGGATGATACGATTGAAGAGCCAACTCTGTATTTGGGAGCTGATATTGGGAAATTCTACTTTGAAGGTGATTCAAAGCCAAGATGGTCATTATCAAGCACTAAGTACACAGCGAAAGCTGTTGCAGCAGTTGAACAAGAGTTAGGAACTGAAAAATATGGCTACAAGTATCTACCAAAATCAGCATCTAGTCCACTGTCACATGATTATCGACCGGAAATTGATATATCAGAAGAATTGAACCCTGAATTGCAAAATTACTATCAAGGTTTAATTGGAGTTCTCAGGTGGATTTGTGAACTAGGAAGGCTGGACATTGTAATGCCAGTCTCACTAATGTCAAGGTATTTGGCACAGGCAAGGATCGGGCATTTGAATCAGTTGTTTCACATATTTGCATATTTGAAAAAGTACAACAGGTCAAAACTGGTTTTTGATGATTCTGTACCAAGTGTTGATGAAAGTAAATTTCAGAAATGTGACTGGTCTGAATTTTATCCTGGTGCCGCTGAAGTCATACCAACAGATATGCCTGAAGCTTTGGGAAAACATGTGACGATGAGCTGTTTTGTCGATGCTGATCATGCCGGATGCAAGGCAACAAGGAGATCTCATACTGGTGTTATTATCTTTATTAATAATGCACCGATCATTTGGTTTTCCAAAAGACAAACAACAGTTGAGACATCAACTTTTGGTTCTGAAATCATTGCTTTGAAAATTGCAATCGAATTGGTTGAAGGTCTAAGATACAAGTTGAGAATGATGGGTGTCCCAATTGATGGGAGCACAAATGTGTATTGTGATAATGATTCAGTTGTTACAAATGTTACACGACCTGAAAGCCCATGTAAGAAGAAGCACAACAGCATTGCATATCACAAAGCGCGTGAATCTATTGCAGCAGGAATTATCAGAGTTGCAAAGGAACCAGGTTCAACAAATATTGCTGATTTGTTTACAAAGCTAATGAGTGGCGCTGTCTTTCGAGAACATTGTTCACGATGTATGTGGTAGGCTTGTTTTTGTTTTGCATGTGGTAAGTAAGTAAGTTATGTTCAAATCAATCATTCGATGGAATGTTCGATCAATCATCCGATCGAAGTAACAAGTTGATTTTTTTGTTCGATCATGGAATAAATCGTTCTGCAATGAGCATTTCGAAAATGGATAATTTGATCCATGAAGACAATATATCAAACCGGCAAGAATCAGGGCAAAATGCCATGATACAAGCCAGAATGAAAGGCAAAACGCCGCCCCATTTCTTTTTGATAGGGCCTCTGATGGAAGACTGGATACAGTTTGGTATTCAACTCACGATGAACATATTAAGCCATAGAATCCAGCCGCTTAACGGTTGGAGGATTTATGACTGAAGGGGACTGAAAAGAATTCACCGTGTAACGCGTACTGTACGAAAAGTCATAAGGGCAAATAACCTTATTCGTAAGGTTATTTAACTTGAGTGAATAATCGTCGGCGTTTCATGTGGTTTGTCTCTTTACCAAATTTCCCCATCAGCTCACACTTTGAAGAATTAACAACTCTAAAACACCATCATGCCCTAAAATCTATGTACAACCTAGTACTAATTCTACGTAATAAGGTACAAATACTGTGATATTCCAATGAGAATATCACGGTGAATTATACGATAACACGAAAGACCGATCGAGGATGGTTTTGCGTGTGTTTTGTGTCTTATTTGCGTGTGTTTTGTATGCTTCGATTTACGGAAATATGCTGTAAATCGATCGGCATCGATGAGGCCGAATGAACTGTAACAATGATTACTCTTGCTCACTAAATCAATCGATCGTAAGATCGTTTGCTGTTTGTTACGACACACTTTCTTTAATTGGACTTTGATAATAAGACCAAGGTTGTAAACGTCGTTGGGTTATGTAGTTAGTTATTTCGGTTTTTATTTTACGGTGTTGGAAAGAGTTATTGATGAGATTATGATCGGATTGTTTCTGGACCATATTGTTCTCTCATTTACTAATTTGTCTTTTCTTAGTGTGGGAATACGCGTATCGAGAGTTCGATACTCATAGATACTCGTATCGTGTGTTCGATACTCAGTGTTTTAAGTATCTCTTGATACTCTTGTGCGCTTATGTATATTTTACTTATTGCGCTCTCTTCTTGATAAAAGATCTAGAACACTTTGGAATCGTACGTCTTGTTTTACGTTCGTTATGAATACGTATTGTTTTACGTTTACGTAAAACAATACGTATTCGTAAATTGTTCGCGTATACGTAAATTGTATGTTACGTATTACGTATCACGTATTTCGGGTGTACGTGAATACGTAAATTCACGCTTGATTCAGTATTCCAATACACCCTTGGATGGTCCTTGGACTATCCGGCTCATATAGATATATCCGTCTTACCTTTTTATGGTGGCTCCCTGGATGGTCCTTGGTAGGGTAATCCGCCAGATTATGCTTTCCTGGTTGCCAAAAAATATTGAATTGCCCTTGTTGGGCCCGGTCTTTTAACCAATAGTATCGCAAATCAATTGCTTTGGACCTCTTTTGTTTGATAGTGCCGTTGAGTATGCCCTCTGCTGTATTGTTGTCGGTCTTCAGTGGAGTGGCCGGTTGTGGGTGACCCAGTTCAAGCAGACATTGTCGGATGGGTAAGGCCTCCCGTGCATTCAGGAATAATGACGCCACTTCGGCCTCGGCTGCTGACGCCATAACATTTTTGATTATTTTTGCCAGTACGAGAATAGCGCTGTTGAATGTGTGATCGGCTGTATCCCCTAGGTAATGATAGCCCCCAGCTCGGCTCTTGGCCTCTGGACATACCAAGTACGCTGCATCGCTATCCACTCGTAGTATCATGTCACTTGCCCTGTAGATGATGGATGCGTCAGGATTACATGCCGCAAAGTTGAGGAAGTATTTTGTGGCCGCTAGTGTTGTTTTGTTATTCTTGGCAGAGGCAATGTCGTCGAGCGCGTGTAACATCGTGTTGTCGACCGCTCGGGCATAAAACAGGAATTTTCCTGTGACTTGTTGGATGAATTTTATTTCTTCATCCGATAGTGTGGTCACGTCCTTGAGCTTTGCGTATTGGATTTTTTCGCCGTAGGCTGGGACGTCCACGCGCGAAGGGCCCGCGAACGTGTGTGTCGGTCGCACGTGTTCGAATTCTTTCAATGCTTGTTCCACGTACCCATCCATAGACAATCGTACTTCACGTTTGTCGTAGTCCCAACGTAGATGAACTCCGACGTACTGTTTCCCCGACCAGTCTACCTTGAATGTGTACTTGGCCCCGACGGCCGCTACTAGGTGATCTACGTCTTCCTGTCGGGTGTACTTGATCCCAAATTCATCCACCACGAGGGTAAAGTTAATGTCTCGTTCATCGTGTAGGAACAGTCCCTCTGTGTGGGTTGCTTTCCTGTATCCGTACTTCTGGAGGTGTTCAACTAGGTCGTCGTGGGCTATCTTTCCACTCTGTTTTAACCCATACCATGCCTTTTTGATCCGGGCATATACGTACTCTCCTTGTTTGAGTCCTTCCAGTTGGTACGCTATCCGGACTCAGGGGGGAATCATGTCCCACCGGAACTTTACGTATTCGGGTTTGTCTAGCGTGGAGCATAAGTACATGTTAGAAATGTCGCCGGTACAGTATTTGGCCCCAGGGGATGACACTACGCTGTTCCAGTGGGTTTTGATGGTCTCCATGCTTGCCGTCCGGGTGGACATGTTACCATGGTACTCCAGTTGGTCTCCCCCTGCTGTGATTCTAGTCCTGTAGGGGTCGGCCTTCTCGGGGCGTATGGCTACTGTATATCGGGGATATGTGACCCTTTTGTGTATGGGCACGTCAGTTCTCCTGATCCAGTCCAATACGTCCATCCCTTCTATCCCTTCTATGTTATTCTGTTGAAAGCCTTGGAATAACTGGCCGAACTCGTCCTCGCCCGACTTGAGCCATAATTCTTGGATCGGTGCTTTGGGGTGCCTGATTAGATCACGGTACGCTGCCCACTTGTTCAAGTCCTCATCCCATATGGATCCCCCACACGCTAGTTGGGGCACATACGATAACTCGTTCATCCGTAGGGCCTGTTTTGGTATGGGGAACTGGACCGGGTCACGCGGGTAAACTCCCATTAGGGCCTTGGGCTTAAGCTTGGATTTTGAGTAGTATTGGTCGGATTTATAGTACCTGGACACTTCACCGTGTGTGTAGTCCGCAACGTCCCCATCCGTGAATCTTACTCTATAGTATTGATTGGTTTGGTCATAACTTATGACTTCACCTTCATACCACCCTGAGTTGAACTTCTTTCTAATGATCGTGCCTATAGCCCAGGGGTGTCCCCGGCGGGCACTGCGTTGTTGCGTAGGGTTCACCCTTGGAGGTTCGCGCGCATTCTCGGGTAGTTGCGTAGGCGACACCCTTGGAGGTTCGCGCGCATTCTCGGGTACATTGGGTTTTGTATTAGGTGTCACCCTTGGAGGTTCGCGAGCATTCTCGGGCGCATTGGATTTTGTATTGGGCCCGTTTGATACCTTCTGTGTCGTATCACGATGCTTGGCATCTTTGAGCATATTTCGTTTTTGTTGTGTATTTATATGTAATAGGTCTTGTATACTCCGAAGGGCCTCGTTAACTTGTGTTCCCTGTTCCATATAAGGGATTGGCGGATGGGGTTTACTAGCAATTTCCTTTAGGTCTTGGAGTGTCATGAGCAGCCGGTCTGTGGAGGAGGTACGCGGCATCTCAGTCTTGGGGAAGAATGCTACTGTGTTGCTGATTCTGGTAGCGCGGCTGGCCTCCCCGACACATGTGTAATTTCTGTAGTGCTTTAAGGCCGGTCCAATGTAGTAGCCCCTCGTTCCATGGTCCTGCCATGCGCCGCGTTCCTGAACTCTGTCATGGATAATCACCCGACAACCCATAGGGGCGAGGGGGTGTTTGTTGTAGTCATATATCCCGCGTCTGAGCTCATATGCCGATAGTTTGGGCTGGGTACGTGACGCACGTAACAAGTTGAGGGTAATGAGGGCCTGTGGGATCAGTAGGTCCCAATCATCTATCGGGTATTTGTCATCCACCCCATTCAATCCTGCGATAAAATGGTTCTTGAATGTCTGTATGGCCCTTTCCGCGTGGTTGAGACGATGGTCCCCGGGCGATGCTAGTTGTTGTTACTCTAAAAATCGACCGAAAGGTATAGGATAATTGAAATTTAAAGAGATGTGAGCTCAGAGAGACACTCTTATTTTACTGGGTATTTCACTGTATCGGGGCTCTGTGTATTTTACATGGTAGAGATCTTCCCCGGTTATTTGTTACTGTCATCTTCATCGTACCGATACTGTTGCTGTATTAGCGTCATGTCGGTCTTACTGTATCGGTCATTTGACAGTATTGGTCTTTGCGAGGTTAAGTGTTTTATCCGATGGGGAATATGCTTGTTCGTGGTATTTTAGATAGATGAGGAGGCCCATTCGGAATCGGTATTGATTTACTTGATTGCAATAAGTAATTTCCTCACGGGATATCAAGTATATTCTTTTGAATGTACTTATGGGTTCCAAGTGTTTACTTATCGTTCAGGTCTTTGGATATGTCTTGTTTCTAACCGATTAACCCCTTTTGTTTGTAGTCCTAAGTGATATCGTTTTTACCACTTAGGGATTTTCAAGTAGTGGAGGTACATTTGATTCTAAGCCTTGATTGGCGGTATTCGTATCTCGTATTTTGCACCTCCGTTGTAATTTTCTCGTCGGCTTTTTCAATCGAATTTGATGCCGACAAAGTCCGTATTTTTTTTGCCGACAACACACCCCTTGATCCAACACAGTCACTTGATGTTGGATTACTGTCGGTGTATACTTTGTTTGGATCGAGTCGAAGTTTGTTATTTAACCTGGAATCGTATCGACGTGATTTTAATAAGAGATCAATCAAGGCTATCAACAAAGTGTGTACTTCTGAATGATATAACCTGTGTAGTGTCCTATGATTTATCTGGCATGTCGGGTGTACAAGATTCATCCCAATGGTTTGGTTAGATCATCAGCAGGGTTGATGACTCCAGGAATAGAAATCTAGGTTCTTGAGTATGTGGTAGTTGCAAAATCGACAGAGTCGATTACTCGGAATTGGTCTGAGAATCAGGTTGGAAACATCGATAACCGATTGGTTGGAGAATCAGAATCGACAAAGGATTGGTAGTAGTTTGGTATCGCGGATGGGATGCAGAGTCGTCCGAGAGGAGGTTGATGAATTGTCATTCAGGATGGTACCGTGGAGTCAAATATCCTAGCAATGGAATTGAGTGTTTGAGATCGATCAATCGATAAGCCATGCAGTAGTAATCAAATTGATTAAGCTGGAGTTGTTGATCATCAACGTAGGGGTAACAAAGAGTCCAATTGATAAGGGAAGTCAGGATTGTTGAGGACAACACCGAGTATGGGTCGTCGAGCGAGTGATCAAGGGATGGAATATTCGGAATCAAGTGTAGAAATAGATGGTGAAACCAATCATAGAAATGGATCGATCGTAGAACGGCATTGGATCCTCGATCATGTTGAATCGGAATCAAACGTAACAGTCAATCGGTGGATCGATCTACCAGAATCGTCAAATTAAGATTGTTGTAGGGATACGATGACGGATGTCAAGGGAATTTCCGGAATCTGCTTGTAGTCGGGTTACATGAACCGGTGACACACCCCTTGATTCAACACGGAGTGAAGGAGTGTTGAATTATTTGTCGGTTCAGGGATATTGGTTTCAGTGGGATCCTGTGCGCGATGATAAGTAAATTGGTTGAGGCTTATGAGGAAAACGCTGTAAGGTAGATGTGTCCAAATGAAGCGGCACGTGGAGATCCAGTGCACACCCCTTGAATCAGATGCGCACCCCTCGATTGAACACTTATGGGATTGAATTCCAGGGTTCAATCAAATTCCATGGTGGTGAATGATACAAAACCGGAGGGCGAATCACACCCCCTGAATCCATGGTTCAAGCAATTTCCATGGTGGTGAAGGATACAAAACGGTAGGGCGTACTCCATGGTTGTAGAAACAAAGGGAGTCGTATGCGAAGGGTGGACTTAAGCAAAGGCAGATGGATTCGAATCAAAGAAGATTGATGGAGCGTAAATCGGACCACAATGAAAGTTTGAGCAGATCCGAACAGGGTCGACGCGTAGTAGCCTAAGAACAAATCGGAGGATGTTGGCGTAGTCATGGTAGTGGGAATTGCGCAACAGTAGGCGAACAAATGGTCTCTGGAAACAGAATATTGGTGGAATAGGACGATGGAAGGATCGTAGAATCCGTGTGGAATCGAATCGGAGGATACGATTGATCAAATACACTCGTATTTGAAGCGTGGTGGTCGTAGATCGAATCGTATAAGCGTATTGGAGGATGCGATTGATCAAATACAATTGTAATTGAAGCTTGATAGCTTGGTTTTGCCTGATCTTGAATTGAGGTAGATGATCACATATCAAATCGGAGATACCTATCTTGGAGTCATTGTAGAAATCATTGAAATCGATTGTTGAACAGAAGACTTGGACCAATTGTATTTTTGTATCAAACGTAGGTTTGGGATCAATCGTAGAGATCGATTAAGTATCAGATCAAAGATGAAGGGCAAACCGTAGAGATCGATTGATCAAACCATGAATCGTAACCCAAAGCTTGATCAAGAAATTTAATAGCCTCGATTTTGCATAGATCAAGCCATTGGAACTGACTGTCTGCCGATACATAGTAGATGATGGGTCTTGGACGTAGAGGAAACATAGAGTCGACTTTGGAACAGTAGATAGAACCGATACACTGATACATAAACGATGCGAGGGGATTGATAATCGATTCCGTAGATTCAACCAACTATAGGCGAATCGTAGGATATTAACCTGTAGATATTAGGCTTGGAATGAATCATAAAAAGCGGTTCGTAGGCAATCAATTCGTGGAGACCAACGTGAAAAATGGCAAATAGTGATGATGGCTGTCTTGTACAGAAGAAAATGCCCCTGCAAGATCGTCGGAAAGACGACGGTTCAATAGAATTCCATGGTTGTAAATGATACAGAACCGTAGGGCGAAGTCCGTGTGGAATCAAGTTGTAGCCCCTATATTGGAAAGGAAGATTTGCGAGTGGTCGGACGAATAATCGAATCATCGGTCGTAGAGCGGAGCTTAGAAGCAAATCATATCAATCGATTGAGGTGGATTGGATGCTGGAGTATTCATCCCCCTCAAAATGTATGATGCAAGTGAATCATGGACAGAGTCGATTGTTCGAGTACAAGCACAATCAAAGAGATCGTAGAAAACAATTGATCGTAGATTCTCAAATATCGGTTGATCGGATCGGGGGATCATAGGTATCGTTGGAGCGTAGATTGATCTTAGATTGATCTTAGATAGATCGTATATCAAATTGTAGATCAAATCGTAGATTCAGATCCATACAAGTCCACTGAAGTCCATTGATCGAATTGTGATCGTAGAGATGGAATCAAGTCGTAGTATCGTAAATATACGAATCGTAGAACCTCGTATCGAACGGAGATTCTAGGATCATGCGCCCAGTTCGAAGGCAAGCAAGAAGCTTGGGAGGGAGCGCTATTGATTTCAGAATTGGTTGCAATGTACAGTCAAAAGTGTCGTAAAACCAATTCATCGACAAGATGTTGGCATTTAGATGATACAGCTTGACCTTGAGGGCATCCCGATGGCGTTTGGAGAGTCGAAGGACAGGCGGAGGATTTGGTCTGGAGGAAAGTGTAATGTGGCATGGAGGTTGCAATGATCGGATGTATGCAGGAGCGGCGTTCGTAAGGTCAGTGCCCTCAGCAAGTGTCTCAGATGGTAGCGGTCGGTTGCGCATTGGAGGCTGTTGTGAGAGAGCAGATTTTGGCAAGCGCCGGAACGTTGCAATTTCAGTCTGAGGGTTGAAAATCCATCCAAAGTTAGTTGGTACAGAAGGTAGAACAGGATGATGACCAAATCGAGTCAATGCAGAGGGCGAGACAGATGGTGCGATCACAGTGGAAGACTTGTCCTAACGTTGGACAGGAGGACTCGAAGAAGTGGCACGTGGAAAAGAGATGGATCGAGAGCGGACTCGACGGAAGGAGACCGATTCACTGTATTAAATTCCTTTCGTGTCTAAGTTGGTTGAAGTACGAGATCGAAAATAATGAGACCTCGAAAATTACCGGGCTCATTCTTACGATCAAGACCGATACTTAACTTTAAGAAAAAGAATCGATAGCTCATTCTTACGATCGAGAATCGATACTTAACTGGAGAAGAAGAATCGATCGTCACTCAAGTTCGATACTTAGTGATCCAAGAAAGAGCACATGCCAGATATTAGCATATGCTATATTTTGTTAAGTGTTCTGTTTTCAAGAAAAGACAGCAGAGGTTCGAAGCGCTGCTCACGAACTTGTTTCTCTGCTGCACAAAATACGCGCTGTATTAGCGGCAACGCGATATTTCCCCGTAACACGGTATTTTGCAGTATATTTGTAATATGTGCTGTATTAGCGGCAGCACACTCTAAAGCGGTAACTTGCTCTCCAGCAAGCCAACACGCTTATACTTTTAGATTATTTGATTACTCAACCTTAAACCTTGCACACCGGACGCCTACTTTGCGTCTCATTTGTAGAACTACAAGCCTAAGATCTAACTGATTGCGTCAATTGGTCGATAGTCAGAATAGATCTGATTGGATTCGCATCCAGTCGTAGTGGATATAAGAGAAATATTAGACCACAACAGACCGGCACCTCAACCGGCCTGCAGATAAAGCTTCTGTTGCTCTTCTTTGCCCTTGGAATGAATCAGCTCAACAGCCAATTCAGAAGGAAATTAACAAATTAACAGTCGCAAGCTTGTTGAAGCTTGCAAAAGAAGAAGACAGTAGAAGCACTCGACGACGACGAAAACAATCGACGAAAACAATCCGACAGCAGATCATCAATTGACTCGACTACGGACGACGATTGATAGTTCTCTGATCCGATTACAGCATAACAAAGAACAAATTGGACACGCCAATAACAATCTATCGCCATCCAAATACCAAGGATTCTATCGACCTATGATTACACCACAACAATGCCTACCGTTCCGGTTGCTGGACGAACAAGAAGCAGGTCGACTGGACGAAGCAGATCGACAGGACGATTCCAAACACTCCAACCTGGAAGCGCAGCAACCACACCTCTGCTAACCACAGCAGACGTGGCACCCGATCAACAGAATAATCCAAGCCAAGAGGAGGAAGAGGACACATCTATCGCGGACCTCTTCCCATCGTTTGACCGACCACTTGCCACTTTCTTGCATGAAATCTTTGACATACCAAGGGAACAAAATGACGCCCTGTGTGAGGCTCTCATTGCTGGAAGGATCAAGACATGGCTAGCCTTCTTGTACATCGAGAACATTGGAGATCTAGCTTTCCTCGAAGGGGGAGTAAGAACACCAATTTATCGACATGTACAGATGTCCATACAGCAAGTCATCGACTTCAGCCAACATCTCACAGCACAAGGACTAGACTCAGAGGATAGAACCCAGTATACCAAAGACGACTTTCAGAGCTACTGTTTTAGTGCTGTCAGAGCCAGAAGAGCATCTGGAACGGACATTGGAATCACTAGCACCGGCACGCCTTGACGACAACAGGAAAGATCCTCCAAGCCCATCGAACAGCTTAGATATGAATCCTGGACCAAGAAATCAAGGGATGAATCCACCTTTCCCATCCTGCAGAATGATGCAAGGTTTGAACGCTGGCTTGTAAAATTCAAGACAAAGCTGGAAACGTCTGACATAGATACTCGCACATTCCTCGACCCAAGCTGGCCTGATACACCACTCGTCGGGTATGAAAAAGCTCTCCATGACAAGCAATGTGCTTTCTTCTGGACCCTTGTCCTACATGCCCTCCAGAGTGATCTCTCCTACTCCTGCGTGCTCAGCCATACCTCCTCAAGAGATGGTAGACAAGCCTTCTTTGACTTTGTGTCATTGCACGACAGATCCAAATCCAAAGTATATGACACCTCCCTCGTGATGCAACAACTATTGGACATTGATTTGAGGACATGGAAGGATACCAAGGTCAAGTTCATCACCCAGTGGTTTGCCCAGTTGGAACATCTCAACACACTACGCGATCCACAGAGGCCACTTGATTTTGATACTGTCAAAAACGCACCTTTGCAAGGCCTGTAGTAGCAGCTTCCAGCTCAGTGAACAGTTCTACAAGGTTGATGATCCTCCTGCAGCACAGGACTTGATTAAGTTTAGACAGCATGAAGCCGTTGCTATCAGTGAATTGAAAAATACCCTCCTCCTTGAAGCCACCAGACTGGATTCCCAAGCTTCCCTGTCCCAACCTCGAAGTCGGATGTCTGTCAAAGCCAATACTCATGATTTGTCTTCTATGACACAGTCCACATATTCTGCTATCACTGACGACTCGGCCTCATATTTACCCCCTATTGATTTTGATGGTGACTACCAGGACTACGCTGTTTACAAGGCTGGCAGAACACCAGACCCAACCACAAGACTACCATCTGCAGTTTGGAAAACTCTCTCTAAGCAGGGTATGAAGCACTGGCTTGGCTTCTCAGCTGACAACAAGAAGCGACTCGTTGCCTGCCTACGGTCTGAGCTCCTTGATGCTGCACTGCCACCAGACCCCAATTCCAGCAAGCCAATCACGCAACGAGCTTATGAACACCTTACTGATGAGCAGGTCCCATCATCACCTGATGGTGAGCCAGTCCTCTCACCTGATGAAGAAAGTTCCGCCAGATCCGCCTTCCATGCATCCCTCGGTGTATACAAGACATCTTCTCACCAAGACAACAGGCCCCTCAAGTCTTCTGTTTCTCCTGCACACCCAGCTCGCTTCCTTGCAGATATATTGGAATACTGAATCAAGCGTGAATTTACGTATACGTAAACGAGGTAGGAATACGTATTCTGTTACGTAAACGTAACACGAATACGTATTGTTTTACGTTTTACGTATTCGTATTTACGGAAACGTATTGTTTTACGTAACGTAAAACAAATACGTATTCGTATTAACGGAAACGTATTTACGGAAACATAAAACAAGAAGAATGATTCCAACGTGTTCTAGCTCTTTTATCGAGGAGAGAGCGCAATAAGTAAATTATACATAAGCGTGCTCAAGAGTATCCAGAGATACTTAAAACACTGAGTATCGAACACGCGTTACGGGTATCTATGGGTATCGGACGCACGATACGCGTATTACCACACAAAGAAAAGACAAATTAGTAAATGAGAGAACAATATGGTCCAGAAACAATCCGATCATAATCTTATCAATAACTCTTTCCAACACAGTAAAGTAAAACAGAAATAACTATCTAACTAACCAACCGAACTACGCTTACGACTTTGGTCTTATTAGTTATTGATAAGATTACGCACCCCAATGCCAGAGGGAACACAAACCGAAGGAATCCCCGGCCCTACAACGAGAGGAGTTACCCCTGACACCAGCATCGACGATTCTAGGAACGTATGCTCCACCCGAATTCGGGATCTGAGAGACCAACTGGTAGAGCTCGAACATTACAACAGGGATATACTCGAATACACAGAAGAACAAAACACACAGTTACAAACACAGAACAGGTTGCTATACGACTATACCGAAGACAGTGAAGATAGTGACACCGACGACGAGATGGTCAAAAAGAAGGATTACACTGGGGTTAAAGACCACCTGGATGAGATCCAATTGAAACCCATAGCGGTCCCAACAAGTGTGGACGTATACGAGTTCAAGAAAACCCTAGCCAACGCATTGGCCGAAGTAGTATCCATCAAATTCCTACAAGGGAGTGGGTATGCATTCCTATTGGAAAGTAAGGAACAATACAACGCAAGAGACGCCGGAGCTGAATATCCCACAGCACCGACTGAGCCCCAAGAGCTAGAAAGCACAATAGAGCTCACCTCAGACGCGTACAAATTATGGAAACGCCGACGCGCCCTATACGTGGAGTGGAACAAATATGATAGAGAAGCCCTGCTCATTACCGACAAAAAGTTTCCCACCATGCTGGATGATCTAAAAGACCCGGGCTCAGAGGCTTTCCCCAGAGGAACCACGGTACTGGCCGCATTCCAAGCCATGGAATCTGACCTCTGTACGACGGATGCCCAACATCAACTCACTTGCGAGCTCGCGAAGAAAATGAATGCCCTATCGTATTCACCGAGCCCCATCGGGCCCAAGGAGTACTTTAGGCAATTAACCAAGTATCAATGGCAGATCAACCTTCTTCCGGAAACCGCAGGAGTATCCACAGCACAAATGATCGATTATGCGTGGGACGCATTCGTGCGGGGCCATGACCCAATTACCCTCCACAGAGTCAATGAGGACTGGAAACTGCACAGGACGACGATAGCCCCGAAAGAAGAGTTCTTACACTACAAAAAGTTCTGGGGACAACGACTGAAGGAGTTGTACAGCGCATACCACAGTAAATCCGCAAAGGCCAACATGGTGGACATTCATAACGACCGGCGGTTCACAGACATCGAAGCCCAACAACTTGAGCTGGCAAACGCGTGCCGTGAGATCTACTCGCGCGTATCCGAAACCACGGCGTCAACCGCGACAGCAGCGTCTACGATGACGATGTCGCACCAATGGGAAACGGCCATGGCCTCGCTACAAGCTGACGTCAATCGACTTAAGGCAGCCGACACCAGTCGCCACAGACAGGCCGAAACAGGAGGTCGGCCACTGGCACACGAGTGGAAACAGTACGAATATTACTGCCACTCCTGCGGCGTCAACCTGTCGCATAGCGGGCGGGATTGCTTCCACCGTAGGAACAAGTCCAACCACCAGGAAGGAGCCACATACGACAACCAAATGGGAGGGTCCACCAGGAACAACGACAGGTGGATGAAGTGGAATGGTCCCAATCCCAACGGCAACGGACGAGGGGTATATGAGGCTCCCCTCCGGTCCTGACGGTGTGGGAGGGACCACAGTAGTAGTATACATAAATCTAGTAATCACGATTCACAATTACTCAGTATCCTACGTGACCCCTCGCGTGACAAACTACCTCGGCCACTGCGTTCCGTGACCTTCGCACAAGACGTTGCATTCCATGTCGGTGCCCCACCCGGGTTTGGGGCCCTGGATTCAGCAGCAACAGACCATTTTGTCCCAGCGACTTACCAAGGGGGAGCACATCAAGACACACCGGGGGCGCTAACCGTAGGTTGTGCTAATGGGAGCACTATGCTATCCACTGCGACCGACCTGTTAGATTTACCCCGACTCCCCCTCGAGGCACGAGGTTGTCACAAGTTCGATGATGTGGAGCTGCCATTGGTCTCAGTGCCCAAACTATGCAATAACGGTTGCGAAGTGGAGTTCTCTAAGAACCACGTGGCTGTTTTTGGCCCCAACAAACAAATCATACTCACCGGATGACGCGACCCACTTAGGAATCTATACATGGTTCCACTACATCAGCCCGACGAGCCGGATACGGCTAAATCTCCAAGGGTGAAAGTCCCCCCCCCCCCTGCCAAACGAAACCAAAAACGAAACTGAAAACGAAAGCGGCGCAACCAGCACCGTTCCGAAATACAAAAACGAAAACAAAAGCAGCGCAACCAGCGCCAACCCAAATAACAACCCAAACGAATATCCAATACACACGGGGGCAGGGGCATACCAGATTCAAGCCATCCCCAAGCTAATAAGATTCTACCACGCAGCAGCAGGGTATCCCACAAAAGAAACATGGGTCCGCGCCATCAACCGTGGGTCATTCGCCACGTGGCCAGGTCTCACAGCACAACGTGTCAACCGACATCTCCCACTCACTGAAGAAACTACTATGGGACACCTACAAATGGTTCAACAAGGCATCCAAAGCACACGCAAACCAAAGAAGGCGAAGAACAGGCCGACAGCCGATACAGAACCACCCCAAGTCAGTCGGACGAAGACACATAATGTCTGCGTGGACATAGTATCGGCGGATGAAATGCAACCAACCAACCACGCAGGGCCACGAACCCAAAACGAGCCAAGGGAACTAATTGCGTGGGACCTACCGGGGAGATACCCAGTCACGTCACGTCGTGGCCACCAATACGTTTTCCTCATGTACGACTACGATTCCGACTATATTGACGTGGAACCCATTCAGTCACGCAAGAGCGAAGACATCCTACAGGGATTCACGGCGTGCTACGCACGGATGAAAGAGGACAACGTGAACGCAAAAATAGTACGTATGGACAACGAGACTTCCAAGAAACTAATCGCATACATCACAAAGAACAACCTCGATTACCAACTAGCATCTCCTGGGGACCATCGTCTCAACCACGCGGAAAGGGCCATACAGACGTTCAAGAACCATTTTATAGCAGGATTGAATGGGGTGGATAACAAGTACCCGATAGACGACTGGGACCTACTGATCCCACAGGCCCTCATTACCCTCAACTTGTTACGCGCGTCACGTACCCAGCCCAAACTATCAGCATATGAGCTCAGACGCGGGATATATGACTACAACAAACACCCCCTCGCCCCTATGGGTTGTCGGGTAATTATCCACGATAGGGCTCAGGAACGCGGCGCTTGGCAGGACCATGGAACGAGGGGCTACTACATTGGACCGGCCTTAAAGCACTACAGAAATTACACGTGTGTCGGGGAGGCCAGCCGCGCCACCAGAATCAGCAACACAGTGGCATTCTTCCCAAGGACTGAGATGCCGCATACGTCCTCTACAGACCGACTGCTCATGACACTCCAAGACCTAAAGGAAATTGCTAGTAAACCCCATCCGCCAATCCCTTATATGGAACAGGGAACACAAGTTAACGAGGCCCTTCGGAGTATACAAGACATATTACATATAAATACACAACAAAAACGAAATAAGCTCAAAGATGCCGAGCATTGTGATACGACACAGAAGATATCAACCGGGCCCAAAACATTATCCAATGCGCCCGAGAATGCTCGCGAATCTCCAAGGGTGCCCACGGTACCCGAGAACGCGCGCGAACCTCCAAGGGTGTCGCCTACGCAACAGCGCAGTGCCCGCCGGGGACACCCCTGGGCTATAGGTACAATCATTAGAAAGAAGTTCAACTCAGGGTGGTATGAAGGTGAAGTCATGAGTTATGACCAAACCAATCAATACTATAGAGTAAGATTCACGGATGGGGACGTTGCGGACTACACACACGGTGAGGTGTCCAGATACTATAAGTCCGACCAATACTACTCAAAATCCAAGCTTAAGCCCAAGGCCCTAATGGGAGTTTACCCGCGTGACCCAGTCCAGTTCCCCGTACCAAAACAGGCCCTACGGATGGACGCGTTATCATATGTGCCCCAACTAGCGTGTGGGGATCCATATGGGATGAAGACTTGAACAAATGGGCAGCGTACCGTGATCTAATCAAGCACCCCAAAGCAGCGATCCAAGAATTATGGCTCAAGTCGGGCGAGGACGAGTTCGGCCGGTTATTCCAAGGCTTTCAACAGAATAACATAGAAGGGATGGACGTATTGGACTGGATCAGGAGAACTGACGTGCACATGCACAAAAGGGTCACATACCCCCGATACACAGTAGCCATACGCCCCGAGAAGGCCGACCCCTACAGGACTAGAATCACAGCAGGGGGAGACCAACTGGAGTACCATGGTAACGTGTCCACCCGGACGGCAAGCATGGAGACCAAAAAACCCACTGGAACAGCGTAGTGTCATCCCCTGGGGCCAAATACTGTACCGGTGACATTTCTAACATGTACTTATGCTCCACGCTAGACGAACCTGAATACGTTAAGTTCCGGTGGGACATGATTCCCCCCTGAGTCCGGATAGCGTACCAACTGGAAGGAATCAAACAAGGAGAGTACGTATATGCCCGGATCAAAAAGGCATGGTATGGGTTAAAACAGAGTGGAAAGATAGCCCACGACGACCTAGTAGACCACCTCCAGAAGTATGGGTACAGAAAAGCACCCCACACCGAGGGACTGTTCCTACATGATGAACGAGACATAAACTTTACCCTAGTGGTGGATGACTTCGGGATCAAATACACCAGACAGGAAGACGTGGATCACCTAGTAGAGGCCGTCGGGGCCAAGTACACATTCAAGGTAGACTGGTTGGGAAAACAGTACGTCGGAGTTCATCTACGTTGGGACTACGACAAACGTGAAGTACAATTGTCTATGGATGGGTACGTGGAACAAGCATTGAAAGAATTTGAACACGTACGACCGACACACACGTTCGCGGGACCTTCACGCGCGGACGTCCCAGCCTACGGGGAAAAAATCCAATACGCGAAGATCGAGGACGTGACCACACTATCGGGTGAAGAAATAAAATTCATCCAACAAGTCACGGGAAAATTCCTGTTTTATGCCCGGGCAGTCGACAACACGATGTTACACGCGCTCGACGACATTGCCTCTGCCAAGAATAACAAAACAACACTAGCGGCCACAAAATACTTCCTCAACTATGTGGCATGTAACCCAGACGCATCCATCATCTACAGGGAAAGCGACATGATACTCCGAGTGGATAGCGATGCAGCGTACTTAGTATGTCCAGAGGCCAAGAGCCGAGCTGGGGGCTACCATTACCTAGGGGATACAGCCGATCATACATTCAACGGCGCTGTCCTCGTACTGGCAAAAATAATCAAAAATGTTATGGCGTCAGCAGCCGAGGCCGAAGTGGCGTCATTATTCCTGAATGCACGGGAGGCCTTACCCATCCGACAATGTCTGCTTGAGCTCGGCCACCCACAACCGGCCACTCCACTGAAGACCGACAACAATACAGCAGAGGGCATACTCAACGGCACTATCAAACAAAAGAGGTCCAAGGCAATCGATATGCGATACTATTGGTTAAAAGACCGGGCCCAACAAGGGCAATTCAATATTTTTTGGCAACTGGGGAAGCATAATCTGGCGGATTACCCTACCAAGCACCACCCAGGGAGCCACCATAAAAAGGTAAGACCGATATATTTATATGAACCGGATAGTCCAAGGACCATCCAAGGGTGTATTGGAATACTGAATCAAGCGTGAATTTACGTATACGTAAACGAGGTAGGAATACGTATTCTGTTACGTAAACGTAACACGAATACGTATTGTTTTACGTTTTACGTATTCGTATTTACGGAAACGTATTGTTTTACGTAACGTAAAACAAATACGTATTGGTATTAACGGAAACGTATTTACGGAAACATAAAACAAGAAGAATGATTCCAACGTGTTCTAGCTCTTTTATCGAGGAGAGAGCGCAATAAGTAAATTATACATAAGCGTGCTCAAGAGTATCCAGAGATACTTAAAACACTGAGTATCGAACACGCGTTACGGGTATCTATGGGTATCGGACGCACGATACGCGTATTACCACACAAAGAAAAGACAAATTAGTAAATGAGAGAACAATATGGTCCAGAAACAATCCGATCATAATCTTATCAATAACTCTTTCCAACACAGTAAAGTAAAACAGAAATAACTATCTAACTAACCAACCGAACGACGCTTACGACTTTGGTCTTATTAAGATAATCCTGATATTCTTTACAAGAAAGAAGGCAATGTTTATGTCCCTGCCGGTCTGTCTTCCATGTCTGTGAAATTCCACCATTGGGCATCACCCGAACGCGAACCTCATGTTTCACCCTCACACCCCATTGATACCTATCATTCTAGCAAAACTAACGTCTCCACACCCGGTTATGCTATGGTTGACAGAGGCGCAAATGGATGTATCATAGGACATGATGCATGTCTCATCTCCAAGGATATTCCACCACGGTATGTCAATGTGACTGGCATCAACAATCATCAAATTCAGAACATTCCTATTGCTACATGTGGCGCGTACTCTGTTTCCAACAGGGGTCCTGTCATCATCATCTTTCATGAGTGTGCCTACACTGGACAACACCCATCCATCCTGTCTTCTCCTCAGATGGAAGCATACTTCTCGATTGTAGATGACACCTCTATCAAGACGGGCGGCACCCAAGTCATCACCACCACCGATGGTTATGTCTTTCCACTCAGTATATCCCATGGATTGCCTTATCTTGCCATGCGCAAGTATACCAGTGAAGAATTTGCTCATCTTCCTCATGTTGTCATGACCAGTGATCAACATTGGGACCCATCTACACTAGATCGCGCATATACCCCCCAGGATGATACCTTCATTCAGAAATACCCGCCTCTTGTCACATCACTTCCATATAAAGACTATGATGAATTTGGCTCCCTCAGGGATATCAACATTGGCATATCTTCTACGGCGACAGCATTCTTGTCCAACAGCGCCACTTCACCCATCCAGGCATTGGATGCTTCTGATCCCTCTTTTTGGCTCAGCCCAGCTGATTATATTCACCAATCAATCCTCAGTCGGTACTCTAATCAGACTCCTTCCACCTCCATTACTGCTGCAGCCCATGCTCAATCACCCACTGATATAGATTACTTGTCACTGAAGCCCTTCTTTGGATGGATCTCCCTTGACCGTATCAAGGCCACCTTCAACAATTCCACTCAGTATGGCTCACTGTCCCTTAGTCCCGATGGTAACATCTTCAAAAGGTTCCAATCACCACAGCCTGCCATGAATGTCCGGCCTTTCAATGATGATGTCCTCTCTGATGTCATCTATTCAGACACCCCTGCTATCAATGGTGGTTCCAAGATTGCTCAAGTTTTCTTTGGTCGCAAATCTCATATCATCCATGTTGAAGAAATGAGGACTACTGCTGATTTTCTCCCTTGTCTCCAAAATTTTGTCCGGCAATGGGGTAGACCACTCAGATTGCTCTGTGATCATGGATCTTACCAGTCCAGCAAATCGGTTCTTGACTACCTCAAGATGATGTGGATTGGCTTATGGCAAAGTGAACCATACCATCAACACCAAAATCTTTTTGAACGGCGGTACCAGACCTTCAAACGCATTGTCAATAGAATCATGGATCGCACGGGCACTCCACCACACCTCTGGCTTCTTTGTATGCAATATGTTGGCCGCCTCATGAATCATTTGTCTGACCCCACTCTCTCTGACAAACAGCCTTTCTTTATTGCTACTGGTATCATTGGTGACATCAGTCCCTACCTTAGTTTCTTCTGGTTCGAGCCCGTCTACTACAAGACTCCAGATACACAGTTTGGCTCTCAGACCACTGAATGCCTTGGCCACTTTGTTGGCATTGCTGAACATGTTGGCAATAGCTTATGTTTCACCATCTGGGATCCCATCACCAATAAGCTCCTTGACCGCTCTGGTGTACGCACTGCTTTAACTCCTGAGCATCGCAACAAGCGTGCTGGCTTGTTCACTGATGATGGCTTTCTTGCATGGCGCAAGGCCAAAGATGCTTCCATCACTCCTAAATCTTCTGGTGATAGTCCCTCCTTTTGACATCCTTCATCCCCCAGTTCGGTACCAGCATCACCTCCTCTGCGTATCCCAAAGCCATCCTTGCCTACATTTCTTTATTCCAAGGTTTCTACTACACGAAGCTATGTACCCTCTCCACTCCCTAACAACTATGGGGAGATTCTTGATGGTCCTCCAACCCCTCATATCTTCAGCAAAACCCCTGCCGGTGTCCCTGTTACTGAAGATGATTTTGGTCCCCCTGAGCTAGCATATTTTGATGTCAGTGACGCCACACCTCCACCTATCAATCCTGCTACCCCATCTGTTGGCCCATCTAAAGTAGTTGTTACTGATGAAGAAGGCAACGCCCAATTTGACGATGATGGCACACCCATCACCATCCCTGCTATCCCTGTTGCCGACTTGCAAGGTCGCTCTTTTCTTATGGCTCTCCCTGATGGCACACAGAAAAGAATGACAGTTGTTGACATTGAAAACAGTCTTGAGCAAAACAAGGACTTCATCAAGTTCAAGTGCAAGCGGCCTGCAGATAAAGCTTCTGTTGCTCTTCTTTGCCCTTGGAATGAATCAGCTCAACAGCCAATTCAGAAGGAAATTAACACACTGTTGGGAGAATAAATCCAGGTCCAGGCGTAATGTGGTGCTTGATTTGGCATAGGAGCATTAGCAGTGGGAGTATCAGCCACTTGGCAATCAACGGGTTGGTCGGCACTATTGGGATTGTCCAAGTTGGTATCATCGAAAGACTGGGTCATATGAGGCAGACAAATCTTAACAGCAGTATCGGCATTAGGTTTGGCTGGTGTGACAGGGTTCAAGCTGGGGTTGATCAGGTTGAAACTGGGAGCGGGCGTATCAAGAATGGAGTCCGTTGCTTGTACAGGAAGCAAAGCAGAGGTGGTTTGGATGGGATTGGAAACAGCCGTCTTGGTATGAACCAGGGCAGTGGTACCTGAAGGTGCAAACTTAGGATGGGAAGGAACAGGAAGAGTCTCGCTAACTACAGGAGCAGTAGGCTTGGTGCGATGCTTCCTTTTGGGAGGAAGTGTATCGGTCGTTTTATTTTTTTCAAATACTGCTTGTAGGTAGTGTGTAAGTAGAATCTGCTCACAATTTTTTTTGTTGACCAATCGTGATCGGGAAGGCGGTTTGACAGACAATCCTGTTTCGTCTGATGGAATGCCAGTTGTAGTGGTATAAACCTTGTGGAATTCATATGGGTACCAATCTTTGTGAAATTTCCAATGCATGGTATGCAGTACCAAGTTTATGATTGGGTGTCCCCGTTGGGCACGTTGGGCGGCTATATCTAACACTTGGTTGTCTCTAACTCGTATTCTCCCCCCGATGGCTTTTGAATGCCAAAAAAGTGTGGTATTGGCAATTAAGGAGGAGATATGGCGTTTGTGCGCTTTAGATACTTCTGAGGGTGGGAGTTCATCCATGATGGCTGCTACAATGAGAGACTTTAGGACAGGGATTGGGTCAGGGCGGAGAGTCTCGACACCATCATCATCAACAAGGAAGAGGCTTGCAATATTAGGCAATATCCGGGAAAAGACTGCGTTGAGGTCGCTTTGTCTGTTGTTGGCTGTGAAGTTGGGGCCAAAGGAGAAGTGTATTCCCCGGACTTCATTCCAGCTGACTGCAGTTTGTGTCATGATGGTGGTTGAGCAGTTGGCGTGCTATTTCTATGGCAGATGTTGTGGACGCAATGAGCGGGGTAGAAGTCGTCGATCAGCTGAAGAGACGGTGTTGTCGATTTTAGGCCGTGGAGGTAAATGGGATAGATATTGCTGTGAGAGTGGAATTGCTCGGCGTTGCGCGGAACAATTGGTTGATTATCGAGATATAGAGATTTCGAAAAAGACTGTTCCGATGAAGGAAGAAGAAAATCGTCGGCGTCGACGAAATGACCGAGCGGAGGTGCGCGTGTCAAAGGGATGAAAGAATCAACCAATCGGAGGAATGTACCAAGGAAAGGACGGAAGGAACGGTCGTCGGAGAAGTCAACCGGTGGAAAGAACGAGGAACCGGGAGGGATTGATGACCGGAGAAACCGAAAAGAAATAACCGACGTCGGCGGTAGAAGCGGCGACTACCGGAGAATTAACCGGAGAAAGGGCTGAAGGAACGTGCGCCGGAGAAATGGATACCAAGGAAAGAACCAGAATCGATGCCGAGGAGAGAACCGGAATCGATGGTCGAATCTGTAGAGGAAGAAGTGATTCGATGAAAGGGCCGAAGGAATGTTCCGAAGGAGGAACCGAAGAAATGGCCGAAGAACGACAGTCGTAGGGCCGAAGGAAGGGACCGAAAGACCGGCGAATATGCTGAGGAAGAAGACGGTGAAGAAGGATCCGAGAGGAAGAAGGAGCCAGCGGAACCAACGAAATGACCGAGCGAAGGGATCACCGAGGAAGGAGTTAACCGGCGATTGTTGAGTGATCGTCGGAACGATCCGCGGAGGTGCAGAAATGACCGAAGGAATGGTCCGAAGGAAGAAGGAGAAAAGCAACTATCGAAGGATGAGTTGCAGTCTGTTGTATAGAGAAGTGCTTAGCACAATCAAATGGGCGTCGATGGTCCTTTAGTGGGATGATGGACGCGGAAGAAAAAATATGGTTGGGTGATTGCAATCGGCGTGTCCGGTGCAATGCAGGGCTTTCATTAAAGACGGCGGTGGTCATTAGTTTGTAATTGTAACTGTAATCCAGAGAGCTGGTTGTGGGTTACAAGGCTTGTGATAGCGAGTACACCCCCTGATCCACAAGCAGGGAACAGAAGGAAGATGTACATCGAGGGGAGGCCGAGAATGTGCCGCACAGGGAGCTAAGCACACAATTTCCTCTGGAGTTAACCAACAGTGGAGGTGCTGAACGGCCGGAGACAGATAGCTTAAGGGATACACGATCCTACGGATGGGCAGCAATTGTGTGAGTTATAAGGGCTCTATAACCTGTTGTTACTCTAAAAATCGACCGAAAGGTATAGGATAATTGAAATTTAAAGAGATGTGAGCTCAGAGAGACACTCTTATTTTACTGGGTATTTCACTGTATCGGGGCTCTCTGTATTTTACCCCCGGTTATTTGTTACTGTCATCTTCATCGTACCGATACTGTTGCTGTATTAGCGTCATGTCGGTCTTACTGTATTGGTCATTTGACAGTATTGGTCTTTGCGAGGTTAAGTGTTTTATCCGATGGGGCATATGCTTGTTCGTGGTATTTTAGATAGATGAGGAGGCCCATTCGGAATCAGTATTGATTTACTTGATTGCAATAAGTAATTTCCTCACGGGATATCAAGTATATTCTTTTGAATGTACTTATGGGTTCCAAGTGTTTACTTATTGTTCAGGTCTTTGGATATGTCTTGTTTCTAACCGATTAACCCCTTTTGTTTGTAGTCCTAAGTGATATCGTTTTTACCACTTAGGGATTTTCAAGTAGTGGAGGTACATTTGATTCTAAGCCTTGATTGGCGGTATTCGTATCTCGTATTTTGCACCTCCGTTGTAATTTTCTCGTCGGCTTTTTCAATCGAATTTGATGCCGACAAAGTCCGTATTTTTTTTGCCGACAACACTAGTTGGTAATCGAGGTTGTTCTTTGTGATGTACGCGATTAGTTTCTTGGAGGTCTCATTGTCCATACGTACTATTTTGGCGTTCACGTTGTCCTCTTTCATCCGCGCGTAGCACGCCGTGAATCCCTGTAGGATGTCTTCGCTCTTGCGTGACTGAATGGGTTCCACGTCAATATAGTTGGAATCGTAGTCGTACATGAGGAATATGTACTGGTGTCCACGACGTGACGTGACTGGGTATCTCCCCGGTAGGTCCCACGCAATGAGTTCCTTCGGCTCGTCTTTGGTTCGTGGCCCTGTGTGGTTGGTTGGTTGCATTTCATCCGCCGATACTATGTCCACGCAGACATTATGTATCTTCTTCCGGCCGACTTGGGGTGGTTCTGTATCGGCTGTCGGCCTGTTCTTCGCCTTCTTTGGTTTGCGCGTGCTTTGGATGCCTTGTCGAACCATTTGTAGGTGTCCCATAGTAGTTTCTTCTGTGAGTGGGAGGTGTCGGTTGACACGTTGTGCTGTGAGACCCGGCCACGTGGCATATGAGCCGCGTTCGATGGCGCGGACCCACGTCTCTTTAGTGGGGTACCCTGCTGCTGCGTGGTAGAATTGTATTAGTTTGGGGATGGCTTGAATCTGGTATGCTCCTGCCCCCGTGTGAATCGGATATTCGGTTTCGTTGTTGTAGCGGACGGCGCTGGTTGCGCTGTGTTCGTTTTGTTCGTTTTTGTTTTGCGGGGGGCCTGTGGGGCCTGTCACCCTTGGAGATTGAGTCGTCCCATGTTTGGCGGGCTGATGGAGGGGAACCATGTATAGGTTCCTTAGGGGGTCGCGTTGTCCGGTGAGTATGACTCGTTTGGAGGGGCCATATATAGACACGTTGTCTTTAGAGAACGCCACTTCGCACCCGTGATCGCAGAGTTTGGGCACCGAGACCAATGGGAGCTCCACTTCATCAAGCTTGTGACAGCCGCGTGCCTCGCTGGGGAGTTGGGGTAGGTCTAATTGGTCGGTTGCGTTGGATAGCATAGTGCTCCCATTAGCACAACCTACGGTCAGCGCCCCCGGTGTGTCCTGATGTGCCCCTCCTTGGTAGGTCGTTGGGACAAAATGGTCTGTTGCCGCTGAATCCAGGGCCCCATATCCGGGTGGGGCCCTGATATGGAACGCAACGTCTTGCGTAAAGGTCACAGATCGTGCTGGCCGAGGTAGTTTATCTCTCGAGGGACCCGCACGTAGGATACTGAGTAATTGTGAATCATGATTACTAGGTTTATGTATACTACTACTGTGGCTCCTCCCACGCCGTCAGGAGTGGGGGGGGGGGCCTCGTACACCCCACGACCGGCGCCATTGGGATTGGGTCCGTTCCACTTCATCCACCTGTCGTTGTTTCTGGTGGATCCTCCCATCTGGTTGTCGTATGAGGCTCCATCCTGGTGGGCGGCTTTGTTCCTCTTGTGGAAGTATTCTCGTCCGGTGTGTGAGAGGTTGACACCGCACGAGTGGCAGTAATATTTGTATTGTTTCCACTCGTGGGCCAGCGGGCGTCCCGAGGCTGCCTGTCGGGGCCGGCCCGCGTCGGTTGCCTTAAGTCTGTCGACGTCTGCTTGTAGGGCTGCCATGGCTGTTTCCCACTGGTGTGACATGGTCATTGTAGATGCCGCCGTCGCCGTCGAGGCTGTATTCTCGGACACCCGCGAATAGATCTCTCGGCATACATTGGCCAGTTCGAGTTGTTGTGTTTCCAGGTCAGTGAAACGTCGGTCATTGTGGATGTCCACCATGTTGGGCGATGCAGATTTGTTGTGGTATGCGCTGTACAATTCCTTTAGCCGTTGGCCCCAGAACTTTTTGTAGTGGATGAACTCGTCACCCGTGGCTATGGTTGTCCTGTGTTGTTTCCAATCTTCATTAACCCTGTGAAGTGTAATCGGGTCATGTTTGCTGCGCATGAAGGCGTCCCGGGCATAATCGATCATCTGTGCCGAGGATACTTCTGCAGTTTCCGGGAGTAGATTGATTTGCCATTGGTACTTAGTCAATTGTCTGAAGTACTCCTTGGGTCCAATAGGGCTCGGTGTATACGATAGGTCATTCATTTTCTTCGCGAGCTCGCGGGTAAGCCGGTGCTGGGCATCTGTGGTACAGAGGTCAGCTTCCATGGCCTGGAATGCGGCCAGTACCGTGGTTTCTCTGGGGAATGCCTCGGAGCCCGGGTCTTTCAGTTCATCTAGCATGGTGGGAAACTTCTTGTCGGTGATGAGTAGGGCCTCTCTATCATATTTGTTCCACTCCACGTATAGGGCGCGTCTGCGTTTCCATAGTTTATACGCGTCCGAGGTGAGCTCTATTGTGCTGTCGAGTTCTTGAGGCTCTGTCGGTGCTGTGGGATATGCGGCTCCGGCGTCTCTTGTCTCGTGTTGTTCCTTACTTTCCAACAGGAATGCATACCCACTTCCTTGTAGGTATTTGATGGATACTACTTCGGCCAATGCGTTGGCTAGGGTCTTTTTGAACTCGTACACATCTACGCTCGTCGGTATAGCTATGGGCTTCAATTGGGTCTCATCCAGATGGTCCTTGACCCCGGTGTAATCCTTCTTCTTGACCATCTCGTCGTCGGTATCGCTATCCTCACTGTGTTCAGTATAGTCGTATCGCAACCTGTTCTGTGTTTGCAATTGCGTGTTTTGCTCTTCTGTGTATTCGAGTACGTCCCTGTTGTACTGTTCGAGTTCTACCAGTTGGTCTCTCAGATCCCGGATTGCGGTGGAGCCTACGTTCCTGGAATCGTTGATGCTGGTGTCAGGGGTAACTCCTATTGTTGTAGGGCCGGGGATTCCTTCGGTTTGTGTTCCCTCTGGCATTGGGGTGTGGTAATCTTATCAATAACTAATAAGACCAAGGTCGTAAACGTCGTTGGGTTATGTAGTTAGTTATTTCGGTTTTTATTTTACGGTGTTGGAAAGAGTTATTGATAAGATTATGATCGGATTGTTTCTGGACCATATTGTTCTCTCATTTACTAATTTGTCTTTTCTTAGTGTGGGAATACGCGTATCGAGAGTTCGATACTCATAGATACTCGTATCGTGTGTTCGATACTCAGTGTTTTAAGTATCTCTTGATACTCTTGTGCGCTTATGTATATTTTACTTATTGCGCTCTCTTCTTGATAAAAGATCTAGAACACTTTGGAATCGTACGTCTTGTTTTACGTTTGTTACGTGAAAAGAATTCACCGTGTAAAGGCGTATCCATACGTCTTTTGCGGGCATATCGTACGAAAAGTCATAAAGAAGGAAATAACCTTATTCGTAAGGTTATTAACCTGATGAGTGAATAATCGTCGGTGCTTTTATGTGGATTCCCTCTTAGCGGGAATTTTTCCCAACAGCTCACTCTTCAAAGAATTAACAACTCTAAAACACTATCATGCCCTAAAATCTATGTACAACCTAGTACTAATTCTACGTAATAAGGTACAAATACGGTGATATTCCAATGAGAATATCACGGTGAATTACACGGTAATACGATACCAAGAAAGACCGATCGAAGATGGTTTTCGTGTGCTTTGTGTCTTATTTTACGTGTGTTTTGTATGCTAAGAATTACACGGTAATATGCCGTAAAAACCGACGATAATCGACACGACGATATGATGGGTATTTAACCTGTCGACATCGACAAGGTCGAATGAACAGTAACAACAATATTCTACTCACTAAATCAATCGATCGTAAGATCGATTGCGTTTTGTCTTATTACTGTTATGACGCACTTTTTATAGTTTATCAGACCCACAGCACTCTCTACGAGCTGTGGAGGACCCAATGGCGTTAAACGAAACGCAGTTGAGCTCGAAGACCAGACGAATCCGGATTAGCCTGATCAGCTACCGGCATCAACCCTCAAGGATGTAAAAGGGGCAATTGCTTGCGGAGCCCTGGAATAGACCAACACCAGGGCGGTCTCCCTGAAAGAAGAGACCAAAGAACCGAACCAAGGTGGTGGCTCCACCGGGTTTCGAGATCCAGCAAACAAGCAAGGGAAAAGGGCTGGACGATTCAGATGAAAGAGTCGCCCAGGTTGGCATCAGTTGAAAGGAATCAATGTCCAATTCGAGAACACTGATCTTTCACTGAAAACAAGAACGACGTGAGCCAGAAGATTGAGCCTGAAGTACTCTGTGGTGAAACAGATTGGAAGGAACAGATTGCAAAGAGCATCTGCCCGGAAGGAACAGATTGCAAAGAGCATCTGCCCGCGAGAACGGAAAATCGAAAGATATGAGAACACCAAATCTCGAAGATCGAAAGATCCAAAAGGAAAAGAGAACACTAAATTCCCAGGAAACAATCTTACACCACAGAAATACAGAACGAGTAAAATCCCAAGAAAGGATAGGAAAGCTCACAATCTTGATTTGCAACAAAAGCAAAAGCTCACACAAATAACAAATACAGACAACCGGAACGAAAACTCGATCCGAACAAAAGTATATTCGATCCGAAAAAATACAGAACAACTGTCACAACCAATACCCATCTCTCACACCCAATCCTCGATTTGATTACACTCTTCCACCCAATACCAACTTCCTTTGGATACCACACTACGAATCGACCATCCATACTCCTCAAAATAACGCGAAACTCCATCACAAAATATAATTCGAAACACTCCACCATGGTACGAACCAGAGCGCACAAAAATAGTGACATAGAAGAAACAAAAATGGAGGTGGATCAAGATCTGAATGGTCCTGATGGAGATGAGGACGAGGATTCCGACAAGTATCCAGATAGTGAAGAGGAGTTCGATGCAAGGATCATGAGAGTAATGGAAAAAGCCATGACTGATCCAGAAACAAACTCAACTTGGAAAAGAGTCATCGACAAGGAAGTAAAGAGAAGGATCAGAAGGATACAGGATGCGCCAAATGACGTCAATCAGGGCGATAGTGATAGCGATAACAGCAATGAAGCAGAGAACGCAAGAGCTGAACGACTGGGAAGAAGGTCGTCCCAACCCAGGATAAAAATCAGGGGATTCAACAATGGTAGATTTCTGAACCCAGAACAGCTTGCTTTCAGGAGCAGCCTAATGGATTTTGGTATCAACTATGAATCAGCTGAAGAAATTATGATGGGAGGGATGTCTAATATTCGCGAAATTACAGACCTCAACAAGGATAAGCATTAAATCGTTCATGCATGGATTGAAATCTATCAGTCCGGAATGTCCTAACCCGAAAAGTATTCACTATGGTAACAGGCTATCATCAAGGCTTCTCACATGGGCAAGTTGGGCTCGATACCAACCACTGATTGGAGTTGAGCCAAGGGCTATCGACTGGAACGCAAACCCAAACAACCTGGAACTGCAGCAATTCAGAATCAAGATGATGGAATCAAGTGTGAAATCACAGGAAAAGGCAACTCCACCCGAGCTAAAGGATCTAACAAAATTCAGGGAATGGGAGGAAGGATTCCGACAAAACCTGAGGTACAGATTCAACTCTGAGGGATTCCCAATCTTATATGTCATAAGACCCCAAGAAAAGGAAGAAGTTATTGATGAAGCTAGGGCTGGAACAGTCGGACAAAGTACGACAGATACTTATCCAACTTGGAGTGATTACAATGAAAGATGTGGCGTCCTATCAGGTCATCAGTACGATGAGGACAACAATGTTGTCTGGAGGTTGCTATGTGACGCAACAAGAAAGGGTCCTGGTTGGGAATATGTTGCGCACTTTCAAAACACTGCACTGAATTCTGGTAATGCCAGAAACGCTTTCATTTCTCTCATGCAACATGCTTACACTGATACCAATATCACTATGGTTCTGAATAAGACATATCAGGATATGAAAGATTCACACTACATTGGAGATTCCAAGGGTTATGACTGGAACAAGCACAAGTGAAACTGGACTGCTTTTCATGGTACAATTCTGAGATTTGAAAAGAATCATAATGAAAGAAGATTTGTCTGGGATTTTATCAATTCAATCAGTGATGAGCGACTTGATGCTGCAAAAGCAGATGCAATTGATGAGAGCAAAGACTATCGTGACAACTTCAATGAATGTTTGATTCTATTTACCAATCGTCTTGGATTGAAAAAGCTTGCAACCGGGAAGAGTAAAAGAGGTTCCAGAAGTTTGTATACCGAATACGTATTGTTTTACGTTTACGTAAAACAATACGTATTCGTAAATCGTTCGCGTATACGTAAATTGTATGTTACGTATTACGTATCACGTATTTTGGGTGTACGTGAATACGTAAATTCACGCTTGATTCAGTATTCCAATATGATTTAAATAACAATCCCAAGCTCATACCGTGCCATCTGCTATGCTTTTTAACTGTACAGAATTTGAAGCAGCCATACAGTAGTATTGGTGGCTATCCAATTGATACAAACGGAATGTATGCTGTGGCTCGTCGGTTTCAAGATGTGCCTAAGAAAACAGCTTCTGAATTTGTCCAACGTGGGGGCCTCATGAATTCACTGTACCTATTTCATGTCGACACTATCCATTCCGAGCTGGCAGTTGTTCCAGAGCAAGGACTAGATGGCTCCATAACCAATTGCGATTGGCTAGTGATATTGAATCGGATCTCATGGCTCGAAATTTTTGAAAGCAAAAATTCTGCTACACCACCGTCTTACGAATGTTTGTACAACGCATGCACACTACAGGACGACATACAGTTGGAACCATTTGAGATAGCATTGAATGATAACGAATCCAGTGATTCTCTATCCAGTTCAGAGAGCAAAAGCTCGGACAGCAGTTCCGATTGAGTGGCAAGGGTTAATGTAACGGCTAACTTTAAACTATTGTTTAATATTACTATAGAGGGTTAGCTCTAAGCACAGTTTTGCAAGATACGTATGCACTCATAATATAACACCCTTCGAATTTTGGATTCGAACAGCTATGTAATAATAATGGATTGAACAATAGAGTATCTCCAGAACGCAACGGCACTTTGATATGGTATGTTGGGAAGACAAAATAATAAATCACCTCATCAGCAGACACTTCCGCCGGAGCAATGACTGTCAAACGAGTGTAGTACATGTCATCGTCCACATGGCATCTAGAATGGTAGTTGCGACCGATCGAAAATGCTAATGCCTGCTGCCCAATTGCATTTAGCTTTGTACGAGACAGAATCTGAGACAACACATCCATTTCCTCTTCAACAAACGGTTCCACGTCAATTAAACTATGATGCATATGCTTCACAATTTCAACTGTTGTCTCTTCTAGCTCTAGTTTGATGCTGGGATCAACATGACTTTTGAAAACATACTCACCAATATTTGAATCCAATCTTTCTGGTCGAATTCCAATGATGGCATAATCATCATTGATACTGCCCCGCTTCACCCCTCTTCCAACGGTTGGTTTTGCTCCAACAATGGCAGGAGCAAACTGTCTCAACAATTCGATATTATGCTTGGAAGCGAGGTGTCGTAACGCAAAATTGCGTGAAACTTTGGCAAAAATTCGCAACGATGGTTCAGAATCGTCCAATGCAAGAATATGCTTATCTTCTGTACTATCCAATTTATTGAAGTTTCCGATGGACAAAGCCTGTTCCGGTCGATACTTCTTCTTTCCTCCTGTCTTGCCACCCCAATCTATCTCCATGTATTTACCTGCCACCGCAGCGGTACTGGATTTATTTTTCAGCGCTATTGTACGGACGACATCTTTCCAAGTTGAACGCCTATTCCTTTTCTTCTTCCTTGGTTTTATCAGAGACAACTTTGCATAAGTTGCGTGGCTAGTTGAAACCGGTGCAGCAACCTTAAGAAAATTTGAAGACATTTTCTGTCGACTTCTGAATTGCCGTTGTCTCTTTTCTCTTTGTATTTTGGCTCTTGCTGCAATTTTCTCTGGTGATCTTTTGAATCCCATTGTTGTTGGAGGAGACGGATTGTTACCGTTACCGTTGAGTGTTCCGGATCGATTGGTGTTCCGGATCGATTGGTGTTGGATCGACTGGTGTTGGATCGATTCGGAGCGATTCGGTGCCAACGATTCGTTGCCGCTTGCCGGTGGAGGAGGAGGAGGAGCGTTTCGATGATTCGTTGCCGCTTGCCGGTGGAGGAGGAGGAGGAGCGTTTCGATGATTCGTTGCCGCTTGCGGGTGGAGGAGGAGGAGGAGCGTTTCGATGATTCGTTGCCGCTTGCCGTTGGAGGAGGAGCGATTCAATGCCAATGATTCGTTGCTGCTTGGAGGAGCGTTTCGATGATTCGTTGCCGCTTGATTGGATCGATTGGTGTTCGATCGATTCGTTTTGCAGATCGATTCGTGTTGGATCGATTGGTGTTGGATTGATTGGTGTTGCAGATCGATTGGTGTTGGATCGATTGGATCGATTCCTCGTGCCGCTTGCTGCTGTTGCTCTCGCTGCTGCCGCTTGCTGCTGTTGCTCTCGCTGCTGCTTTCCGCTGTTGCTCTCGCTGCCGCTTGCTGCTGTTGCTCTCACTGCCGTTGCCGTTGCCGGGACGACGTTGGTGTTCTGGATCGATTGGTACTTTTGATAGATTGGAGGCGCGGATTAGGGAGGAAGCGACTGGAGGGGCGCGTTGGACGCTTTGCCGCCGGCCGGAGAAGTCGGTATCTTAGCGAGGAGTGTAGAGGTGCGGGTCGGTTGTTGCGGTGTCACAAGAATCACTGGAGGTGCAGAATTGGTAACGCGGACGCTTGGAGGTGCGGGCTATAAATCCGACAAGAATCGACTGGAGGTGCAAACCGGTACCGAATCGATGCGCGGACGCTTGGAGGTGCGTTGCTGATCTGTGGGGACCAAATTCAAGTCGACTGGATGCTTGGAGGTGCAGACTATCGGAGAAATCGATTGGAGGTCTACTCGCTGCTGATGTTTGCGAGGAGGTGCTTGGAGGTGCAGCGAGACGTCAGAGTCGACGGTATTCAGCCTCGTGGACGCTTGGAGGTGGAGTCGCCGGTATCTTGATTCGCGAACGCTTGGAGGTGCGGACTAGCGGCTGTGCAGAGAGAGGTTGGACCAATCTATTCGCGGGCGAGCTGTATCTATCCAAGCGAGGAGGAAGACGAATCGATTTGGCCTTGGAGTGGAAGACCAATTGCCGTTGTTGCCGTTCCGCTTGCTTTGATCGTTCCCGCTTCTATTCGAGGGGTCCCGGTTGCTTCTATTTGATCGTTCACGCTTGCTTTGATTGTTCCTGCTTCTATTCGATGGGTCCTGGTTGCTTCTATTCGATCGTTCCCGCTTGCTTCGATCGTTCCCGTTCCCGCTTGCTTCGATGGTGTTGCTGATCGTTTGGTGTTGGATCGATTGGTGTTGGATCGATTCGTTTTGCAGATCGATTCGTTTTGCAGATCAATTCGTGTTGGATCGATTCTATTGGATCGTTCCCGGTTGACGCTTGGATGTGCGGGCTATCGGAGGTGTTGGATCGATTGGATCGATTGGTGTTGGATCGATTCGTTTTGCAGTTCGATTGGTGTTGGATTGATTGGATCAATTGGTGTTGGATCGATTCGTGTTGGATCGATTGGTGTTTGATCGATTCGTTTTGCAGATCGATTCCTGATGGTTGCCGAGCGCTGGTGGAGGAGGAGCGTTTCTATGTCAACGATTCCTGGTTGTTTTGCTGATGATCCTATTCAAATAATACATGATAAATGAACAAAATGGGTGAGTATCTATTGATGTAATACATAGAGTAAGTAATGAAAACAGAATAATATGATAATGTACATGCCGATCGTAATTATCACCAACCGGGAAAATTCCCCGCACCTACAGGGAAGACGACCACCGCACCTTGATCCGTTGATTCCGATCCGCTGCCAATCGGAGATAGTTTTTTTTTGTCGCGAGGTAGAAAAAAAAAGGATACTTCACCTCCTGTAGAATTCTACACGTTTTTTGTACTAGATAATTTGTACGTACGAAAAAAAAATCAATCTCCTGTAGAATTCTACACGTTTTTTGTACTAGATAATTTGTACGTACAATAAAAAAAAATCTCGTACGCGTACGTACGTTCGAAAAAGAATCTCAAAGAATCTCGTACGTACGTCGTTCGAAAAAGAATCTCAGAATCTCGTACGGTACGTACGACGTTCGAAAAAGAATCTCGTACGTACGACGTTCGAAGTACAAAGAATCTCATATGTACGGTATGTACCGGTATGTACGTTCGAAAATGAATGTCAAGTCCACATATAAGAACAAATAATTACTTAATTTTCGAACAGGATGTAACCCTAACCATATTGGAAACAACCTTTCCACACAGAATGCTCAAAATGTTGTGGTTTGACTCTCTAACTGGCAAACATGAGAGTATTTTTGGTGCAATTCCAGGGCACAAACTACCTTATTGGGTAATGACTCCAAAAGAATCCGGTCGAAGCCATGAATACATTCATCATGACTCATTAAATGCATATTGGGAACAACTTTGTCACATAGAATGCCCAAAATCTTAAGGTTTGACTTTACAAATGGCAATCATGGGGGTATTTTTGGTGCAATTCTAGGGAACAAACTGAGTTATTGGGTAAGGACTCAAAAAGTATCTGGTCCAAGCCATGAATACATTCATCATGACTCATCCAATTCATATTGGGAACAACTTTGTCACACAGAATGCCCAACATGTTGTGGTTTGACTCTCCAAATGGCAAACATGGGGGTATTTTTGATGCAATTCCAGGACACAAACTTACTTATTGGGTAAGGACTCAAAAAGGATCTGGTCCAAGCCATGAATACATTCATCATGACTCATCAAATGCATATTGGAAACAACTTTGTCACATAGAATGCCCAAAATCTTAAGGTTTGACTCTACAAATGGCAAACATGAGGGTATTTTTGATGCAATTCCAGGGCACAAAGTAACTTATTGGGTAAGGACACAAAAATAATCTGGTCCAAGCCATGAATACATTCATCATGACTCATCACATGCATATTGGAAACAACTTTGTCACACAGAATGCCCAAAATGTTGTGGTTTGACTCTCTCACTGGCAAACATGGGGGTATTTTTGATGCAATTCCAGGACACAAACTACCTTATTGGGTAATGACTCAAAAACTATCCGGTCCAAGCAATGAATACATTCCTCGTGACTCATCAAATGCATATTGGAAACAACTTTGTCACATAGAATGCCCAAAATCTTAAGGTTTGACTTTACAAATGGCAAACATGGGGGTATTTTTGGTGCAATTCCAGGGCACAAACTACCTTATTGGGTAAGGACACAAAAACTATCCGGTCCAAGCAATGAATACATTCCTCGTGACTCATCAAATGCATATTGGGAACAACTTTGTCACACAGAATGCCCAACATGTTGTGGTTTGACTCTCCAAATGGCAAACATGGGGGTATTATTGCAATCTTGGGGGTATTTTTGGTACAATTCCAGGGCACAAACTACCTTATTGGGTAATGACTCCAAAAGTGTCGGGTCCAAGCCATGAATACATTCATCATGTCTCATTGAATGCATATTGGGAACAACTTTGTCACATAGAATTCCCAAAATCTTAAGGTTTGACTCTACAAATGGCAATCATGGGGTATTTTTGGTGTAATTCTAGGGCACAAACTGAGTTATTGGGTAAGGACTACAACAATATCTGGTCCAAGCCATGAATACATTCATCATGACTCATCCAATGCATATTGGAAACAACTTTGTCACATAGAATGCCCAAAATCTTAAGGTTTGACTTTACAAATGGCAAACATGGGGGTATTTTTGGTGCAATTCCAGGGCACAAACTTACTTATTGGGTAAGGACACAAAAAGGATCTGGTCCAAGCCATGAATACATTCATCATGACTCATCAAATGCATATTGGAAACAACTTTGTCACATAGAATGCCCAAAATCTTAAGGTTTGACTTTACAAATGGCAAACATGGGGGTATTTTTGGTGCAATTCCAGGGCACAAAGTAACTTATTGGGTAAGGACACAAAAATAATCTGGTCCAAGCCATGAATACATTCATCATGACTAATCACATGCATATTGGAAACAACTTTGTCACACAGAATGCCCAAAATGTTGTGGTTTGACTCTCTCACTGGCAAACATGGGGGTATTTTTGATGCAATTCCAGGACACAAACTACCTTATTGGGTAATGACTCAAAAACTATCCTGTCCAAGCAATGAATACATTCCTCGTGACTCATCAAATGCATATTGGAAACAACTTTGTCACATAGAATGCCCAAAATCTTAAGGTTTGACTTTACAAATGGCAAACATGGGGGTATTTTTGGTGCAATTCCAGGGCACAAACTACCTTATTGGGTAAGGACACAAAAACTATCCGGTCCAAGCAATGAATACATTCCTCGTGACTCATCAAATGCATATTGGGAACAACTTTGTCACACAGAATGCCCAAAATGTTGTGGTTTGACTCTCCAAATGGCAAACATGGGGGTATTATTGCAATCTTGGGGGTATTTTTGGTACAATTCCAGGGCACAAACTACCTTATTGGGTAATGACTCCAAAAGTGTCGGGTCCAAGCCATGAATACATTCATCATGACTCATCCAATGCATATTGGAAACAACTTTGTCACATAGAATGCCCAAAATCTTAAGGTTTGACTCTACAAATGGCAAACATGGGGGTATTTTTGGTGCAATTCCAGGGCACAAACTTACTTATTGGGTAAGGACACAAAAAGGATCTGGTCCAAGCCATGAATACATTCCTCGTGACTCATCAAATGCATATTGGAAACAACTTTGTCACATAGAATGCCCAAAATCTTAAGGTTTGTTTTTACAAATGGCAAACATGGGGGTATTTTTGGTGCAATTCCAGGGCACAAAGTAACTTATTGGGTAAGGACACAAAAAGTATCTGGTCCAAGCCATGAATACATTCATCATGACCCATCACATGCATATTGGGAAAAACTTTGTCACACAGAATGCCCAACATGTTGTGGTTTGACTCTACAAATGGCAAACATGGGGTGTTTTTGGTGCCATTCTAGGGCACAAACTACCTTATTGGGTAAGGACTCAAAAAGTATCCGGTCCAAGCAATGAATACATTCCTCGTGACTCATCAAATGCATATTGAGAACAACTTTGTCACACAGAATGCCCAACATGTTGTGGTTTGACTCTCCAAATGGCAAACATGGGGGTATTTTTGGAGCAATTCCGGGGCACAAACTACCTTATTGGGTAATGACACAAAAACTATCCGGTCCAAGCAATGAATACATTTCTCGTGACTCATCCAATTCATATTGGGAACAACTTTGTTACACAGAATGCCCAAAATGTTGTGGTTTGACTCTCCAAATGGCAAACATGAGAGTATTTTTGGTGCAATTCTAGGGCACAAACTACCTTATTGGGTAATGACTCAAAAACTATCCTGTCCAAGCAATGAATACATTCCTCGTGACTCATCAAATGCATATTGGAAACAACTTTGTCACACAGAATGCCCAAAATGTTGTGGTTTGACTCTCCAAATGGCAAACATGGGGGTATTTTTGGTGCAATTCCGGAGCACAAACTAACTTATTGGGTAAGGACTCAAAAAGTATCTGGTCCAAGCCATGAATACATTCATCACGACTCATCAAATGCATATTGGGAACAACTTTGTCACACAGAATGCCCAACATGTTGTGGTTTGACTCTTGTTAATTTCCTTTTGAAATTGGCTGTTGAGCTGATTCAATCCAAAGGCAAGGAAGAGCAACAGGAGCTTTAACTGCAGGCCGGTTGAGGTGCCGGTCTGTTGTGGTCTAATATTTCTCTGATATCCACTACGATTGGATGCTAATCCAACCAGATCTATTCTGACTATCGGTATCCGACGCAATCAGTTAGATCTTAGGCTTGTAGTTCTACAATGGGACGCAAGGAGGCGTCCGGTGCAAGGTTTAAGGTTGAGTAATCAAATAATCTAAAAGAATAAGCGGTTGATCTTGCTGGAGAGCAAGATAGCGCTTTAAAGGTCGTACTGCCGCTAATACAGCACGATATTACGAATATACGGCAAAATACAGCGTTGTTGCTAATACAACGCGTATTTTGTGCAACAGAGAAACAAGTTCGTGAGCAGCGCTTCGAACCTCTGCTGTCTTTTCTTGAAAACAGAACACTTAATGGAAGATACCAGATGCCAGTATCTGACGCGCGTTCTTTCTCCAATCTCTAAGTATTGAATAATTCGATCGTACGAGTGACGATCACTTGGCTCGCAAGATTGAGCCATTTGGTCAATAATGAGATGCTTGGCTCACAAGATCGAGCCATTTGGTCAAAAATGAGACACTTAGCTCACCAAATTGAGCCATTTGGTCCATAATGTTAAACATCATGATTCACGCGCAACCAATTTGTACGCGTGGAAGTAAAGAATGAGATACCATTGTACCATTGTTACATACTGATATGCCGAGCATGAAAGGAATTTAATACTCCCCATGTGTCCATGTGAAAGCATTGACTAAGATCCGATGCAATCGTCCTGTAACAAATCACCTGTGTTCCCACAGTAGTGAAAGATAGGCTTGAGCAATGGATACACCACTGAATATCCCCAATGCTTTGTGAGGATATCAGCACAATTATCCTTGCCTGCAAGGTGCTGCATAAAAACGAAACCCCTTGCGATCATGCTCCTAACATAGTGATATGAAAGAATGTGATGCCTCTTGTGGAGCCTTGCATATGGGAATGTGGAGGTTTGGATCATCTTTTCATTATCTCCCCATGTGTAAGACGTGTCGTGCACTCTAGTGCCAAGGTATCTGAATGACTGTCGAATATCAATGATTTGCTCGATGCAGGTTCTAGCAGATACAAACTCAGCACCAAAGGTGGCTGTTTCGGATGTTGCTTGCTTCTTGGAGAACCACATGATGGGGGTCTTATTGGCAAAATGCAGAATGCCAGTTACAGCTTTGCCACTTAGAATGTCATGCATTAAGTTAGCATCGTAAAAATGAGACAGTACAACTACCTTGCCTAGTGGGGTAGGAGCATCACTTGGTAGATCTTCAGAATGCTCCCCATATACTGTATTGGACCAGTCGGTACTGTCACCTTCAGTTAGTACAAAATCTGGAGCGCCCACTCTGAATCGGATTTTGAAGTGTCGAAACTTGGAAATGTACCCATAGATTCTTTTGGCTCTGTTGAGATGGCCTTCCCTAGGCTGCACTCGAAAACTTGACAATGTCATGACTGCAGTTTGCACGTCAAAACGTCCAATAGCTATGACCCATTGAAGTGATCCAATCATGCTTTGATATTTTTGGATATCAGTATCACTTAGGAAGGATGTTGAGTCTAGCTCTGGATGGTCGTTCTCAGCAAGTGGTGAATGGAATCTGGTGGTAGGTTTGCAGCCAAACATTTGTACATATGAGGCCTCCATCTTCTCGATGAACTTGATAGGGTTCATGCAGAGCACACCATGTTCGTCTCTTTCGAATCCACATCCCAAATGAAAGTTCATTGGCCCAGAACCCTTTAATTTGAAATTGTAAGGTTCAGACTGTAGGATGACCAGAAAGGTTTCAGGGTTGGCCATACATAAGCAAAGGTCGTCAACATATGTGCATATCAGCTCGTATACTGGCTCCCCATGTTTGTTGTGGCCAGGTTTGATAAAGATTTCAGGCTCTGCCTTGGATCTTTCAAAACCTAGTTCAATGAGGCAGGCAGCGAGCATATCACCAAAACACTTGCCAGATGATCGAAGTCCATATAGAGCCTTGTATATCACTAGTAGGTGACCCTCTAGTGATCCAAATTCAGCACCAGCCTTGATGCAAACTTTCTCACAGGTAACAGCTTCTAGGTATGCGTTCCCAATGTCGGTTCCCCATGCTTCTAAACTATTCAGTTCAGCAAGGAATAGGCACATGCGCAAGCCTCTAAGTGAAACAACTCCTGCATACACACTGTGAATGGGAGCTTCAGTAAGATTACCATTCGCAACTAGCCGGGCTTTGTGTCGGCCATCGTGCTTGACTGCATAAATCATGTGGACCTTGATTTGTTGGAAACCAACGGGTATATTGCTAGCCTTGTAGATACCTTTGTCAATAAAGGTGTCATATTCTTGAAGCTGTGACATTTCCAGCGCTATGGCATCCTGCCATTTGGTATTGCCATTGGCTGTGTCAAACTGGATGGCTTCGTCATGATTGCGAGGTACCTTGAATCCATACTGATACTGTGGGGCAGTTCGAAAGGAGCGAAGTTTGGCTTGGTGGATTAGCCTGTCTAGCTTCTTGGTTCTTCGGGCAAGGGAAACAATGCGTTTGAGATGTTTCCACCCAGGTTGATCAAGCATGTTGTTGTCCTTTGCATATTTGGCTACAGTAACAGGGTCGTCTGCAGCTACATTGGAGAGAGGTTCATAGGTACGCTCCATGTTTTCCCACTCAATCCATAGGTTGTATTTGGAACCTTTGTATTGAGGATGCTTGCTGTCAAGTGGACCTTGATGGCCAAGTATGCGGCGAAATGACCAAAGTTTGCCATCTTCTTGGGTGACATCTCTGTGGATGTAGTTCATGACATCATTGTAGGCTATGATATCTTCAAGTTCATCATCTGTATGCTTGCATTTGAATTTGATGAAATCCTTATTTTTCTCAATGCTGTTTTCAACGTCAACAACTGTCATTCGTTTCTGGGTGCCATCGGGAAGGGGCATAAGGAAAGAGCGACCTTGCAAGTCATCAACGGGGATAGCAGGGATGGTGATGGGTTTGCCATCATCATCAAATTGGGCGTTGCCTTCTGCATCAGTAACAACTACCTTGGATGGGCCTACAGATGGGATAGCAGGATTGATGGGTGGAGGTGTGGCGTCACTGACATCAAAATATGCTAGCTCAGGGGGACCGAAATCATCTTCAGTGACAGGTACGCCGGTAGGGGTCTTGCTGAAAATGTGAGAGGTTGGAGGACCATCAAGAATCTCCCCATAGTTGTTAGGGAGTGGAGAAGGTACATAGCTTCGTGTATTAGGAACCTTGGAATAAAGGAAGGTAGGCAAGGATGGCTTTGGGAGGCACAGAGGAGATGATGCTGGTACCGGACTGGGGGATGAAGGATGGCGAAAAGAGGGACTATCACCAGAAGACTTAGGAGTGATGGAAGCATCTTTGGCCTTGCGCCATGCAAGAAAGCCATCATCAGTGAACAAGCCAGCACGCTTGTTGCGATGCTCGGGAGTTAAAGCACTGCGTACACCAGAGCGGTCAAGGAGCTTATTGGTGATGGGATCCCAGATGGTGAAACATAAGCTATTGCCAACATGTTCAGCAATGCCGACAAAGTGGCCAAGGCATTCAGTGGTCTGAGAGCCAAACTGTGTATCTGGAGTCTTGTAGTATACGGGCTCAAACCAGAAGAAACTAAGGTAGGGACTGATATCACCAATGGTGCCAGTGGCAATAAAGAAAGGCTGTTTGTCAGAGAGAGTGGGATCAGACAAATGATTCATGAGGCGGCCAACATATCGCATGCAAAGAAGCCAGAGGTGTGGTGGAGTGCCCGTGCGATCCATGATTCTATTGACAATGCGTTTGAAGGTCTGGTATCGCCGTTCAAAAAGATTTTGGTGTTGATGGTATGGTTCACTTTGCCATAAGCCAATCCACATCATCTTGAGGTAGTCAAGAACAGATTTGCTGGACTGATAAGATCCATGATCACAGAGCAATCTGAGTGGTCTACCCCATTGTCGAACAAAATTTTGGAGACAAGGAAGAAAATCAGCAGTAGTCCTCATTTCTTCAACATGGATGATATGAGATTTGCGACCAAAGAAAACTTGAGCAATCTTGGAACCACCATTGATAGCAGGGGTGTCTGAATAGATGACATCAGAGAGGACATCATCATTGAGAGGCCTTACATTCATGGCAGGCTGTGGTGATTGGAATCTTTTGAAGATGTTACCATCGGGACTAAGTGACAATGAGCCATACTGTGTGGAATTGTCGAAGGTAGCTTTGATACGATCAAGGGAGATCCATCCAAAGAAGGGCTTCAATGATAGGTAATCCATATCAGTGGGTGATTGAACGTGCGAAGCAGCAGTGATCCAGTGAGAAGGGGATCGTAGAGAACATCGGCTGAGGACTTCCTGGTGAATATAGTCAGTAGGACTGAGCCAAAATGAGGTGTCAGAAGCATCCAATGGCTGAAGGACTGGGGTGGTACTGTCAGACATGAATGATGCGATTGTAGAGGGGGTGCCAAGGTTGACATCTCGAAGTGCACCAAATTCATCATAATCTCGATACGGAAGCATAGATGGGAGAGGGGGATATTTTTGAAGGAAGGTGTCATCTTGAGGGGTATAAGAGCCATCAAGTACAGATGGGTTCCAATGTTGGTCACTTGTCATGACCACATGTGGAAGCCGCGCGTATTCGTCACTTGTATACTTGCGCATTGCCAGGTATGGCAACCCATGTCGAATACTAAGTGGGAACACGTGTCCATCTGTAGTGGTGATGACTTGCATTCCTCCCACTTTGATGGATGTATCATCGACAACTGAAAAATAAGCTTCCATCTGTGGGGAAGACAGGATGGATGGATGTTGTCCCGTGTAGGCACATTCATGAAAGATGATGATGACCGGACCTCGATTGGACACAGAGTAGGCACCGCATGTTGCAATGGGGATGTTCTGAATCTGATGGTTGTTGATCCCGGTAACATTGACGAACCTAGGAGGAATGTCTTTAGAGATGAGACACGCATCGTGTCCCATGATACAACTGTTTGCACCTCTGTCAACCATAGCGTAACCAGGCGTAGAGACATTGGTTTTGCTACAGTGATATACGTCAGGCGGGGTTGCTGGCAACGCAGGAGACTCACAGTCTAGTGGGGCCCAATGATGAAAATTTGCAGATAGAGATGACTGGCCAACAGGAACATAGACATTGCCTTCTTTCTTGTAGAGTACATCAGGATTGTCAGCAAGGAACCGAGCTGGATGCGCAGGGGAAACAGATGACTTTAGTGGTCGGTTATCAGCTTGGGAGGATGCCTTGAAAACTCCGAGGGATTCATGGAATGCAGTCCTGGCTGAAGCTTCCTCTGAAGATGTAAGTTCTTGCTCGGCAGCATGGTGCTCATAAGCTCTTCGAGTGATGGGTTTGCTAGAATTGGGGTCTAGAACAGGTGCTGTATCTAAGAGCTCGGTGCGTAGGCTTGCGACTAGTTTCTTCTTGTCGTCTGTGGTGAAACCAAGCCAGTGTTTCATACCATGTTTGGAGAGGACAGACCAAACTGGAGATGGTAACCTGGTGCTTGGGTCTGGTGTCCGTCCAGCTTTGTACACAGCATAATCTTGATCGTCACCATAGAATTCAATAGGAGGCAAACAGGGGGATGTATCGTCTGTGATGCCGGAATATGTTGAATGGGTCATAGAAGAAAGGTCATGTGTATGCGCCTTGACAGAGGCTCGACTGCTTGGCTGTGTGAGTGATGCCTGGGAGTCCAGCCGCGTTGCCTCTAGAAGAAGGGTGTTTTTGAGGTCACTGATAGCAATAGCTTCATGTTGTCGAAATCGGATCATATCATGTGATTCAGGCGGATCACTAACCTTACAGAATTGTTCACTGAGTTGGAAGCTGCTGCTGCATGCCTTGCATAGGTGAGTTTTGACAGTATCATAGTCAAGTGGACGTTGCGGGTCCCGAAGTTTGTTGAGATGCTCTAACTGTGCAAACCATTGGGTGATAAATTTCACTTTGGATTCCTTCCATGACCTCAAATCGATATCCAATAGTTGCTGCATTACGAGAGAGGTGTCGTATACCTTGGACTTCGATTTGTCGTGTAGGGAGACAAAGTCAAAGAAAGCTTGTCGTCCATCCCTCGTGCCAGTATGGCTCAGCACACATGAGGAGGATAGGTCACTCTGGAACACATGAAGGACAAGGGTCCAGAAGAACGCGCATTGTTTGTCATGAAGTGCTTTGGTATATCCTGTGAGGGAGGTGTCAGGCCACTTGGGATCAAGGAACGTAGTAATATCAATGTCTGCTGCTGTTTCCAGTTTGGCCTTAAATTTTACAAGCCAGTGTTCAAACCTTGCGTCATTCTGCAGAATAGGGAAAGTGGTTTCGTCCCGAGATTTTCTGATCCAGGATTCGTATCTCAATTGATCCAATGGCTTTGCTGATCGATTAGTTGCGCTATCGTCAGGTCTGTGGTCTTCCGTTACCACTCTGTCGGCCGTGGAGTTGCGTCTAGCCCTAACCATTCCGCTCCAGTATTCCTTGAAGGCCTCCTTGGTGTAATGGACTCTGTTTTCCCAGTCTAAGCCTTGTTCAGTGAGTAGTCGTCCAAAATCAACGAATCGCTGTAGTTTTATCTGAACATGCCGAGTAAGGTGTACTCTTGCCCCTCTATCCTGATACGTCAGGTCCTTGATCTCCTCTATGAATAGGAAATTTGACCATGTGGTATATTGGCCAGAGATGAGTGCATCGCAGAGGGTGCTGTTGGATTCCTTTGGGACATCGAATGAATCATGTAGGAAAGTGGCTAGTTCTTGATCAAATGAAGGGAAGAGGTCCGAGATGGGGATGTTGTCCTCGTCGCCTTGTTGGCTTGGTGTATCATCCTGTTGACCGGTGGGCATGGTTGCAGGTGGCGTTAAAGGTGATCGGGTTGCCGCGCTACCAGGACGAAGGGAGAGGAAGCGTCCAGTGGTCTTGCTTCTTGTCCTTCCACCGCGGGGATTGCTCATACGTTTGTAGCGTTTGTTTTTAGATCAGAGAATGGTTGATCGTTGCCGTATCCTTAACAGGTAATCAGATCAGAGAAGCATCGATCGCCGCCGTAGCCGTTCGTTCGATGATCTTCCGTCGGATTGTCTTTTGTTGTCTTCTCCTGCAAGCTTCAACAAGCTTGCGACTGTTAATCTGTTAATTTCCTTTTGAAATTGGCTGTTGAGCTGATTCAATCCAAAGGCAAGGAAGAGCAACAGGAGCTTTAACTGCAGGCCGGTTGAGGTGCCGGTCTGTTGTGGTCTAATATTTCTCTGATATCCACTACGATTGGATGCTAATCCAACCAGATCTATTCTGACTATCGGTATCCGACGCAATCAGTTAGATCTTAGGCTTGTAGTTCTACAATGGGACGCAAGGAGGCGTCCGGTGCAAGGTTTAAGGTTGAGTAATCAAATAATCTAAAAGAATAAGCGGTTGATCTTGCTGGAGAGCAAGATAGCGCTTTAAAGGTCGTACTGCCGCTAATACAGCACGATATTACGAATATACGGCAAAATACAGCGTTGTTGCTAATACAACGCGTATTTTGTGCAACAGAGAAACAAGTTCGTGAGCAGCGCTTCGAACCTCTGCTGTCTTTTCTTGAAAACAGAACACTTAATGGAAGATACCAGATGCCAGTATCTGACGCGCGTTCTTTCTCCAATCTCTAAGTATTGAATAATTCGATCGTACGAGTGACGATCACTTGGCTCGCAAGATTGAGCCATTTGGTCAATAATGAGATGCTTGGCTCACAAGATCGAGCCATTTGGTCAAAAATGAGACACTTAGCTCACCAAATTGAGCCATTTGGTCCATAATGTTAAACATCATGATTCACGCGCAACCAATTTGTACGCGTGGAAGTAAAGAATGAGATACCATTGTACCATTGTTACATACTGATATGCCGAGCATGAAAGGAATTTAATAACTCTACAAATGGCAAACATGGGGGTATTTTTGATGCAATTCCAGGACACAAACTTACTTATTGGGTAAGGACTCAAAAACTATCCGGTCCAAGCAATGAATACATTCATCATGACTCATCAAATGCGTATTGGAAACAACTTTGTCACATAGAATGCCCAAAATCTTAAGGTTTGACTCTACAAATGGCAAACATGGGGGTATTTTTGGTGCAATTCCGGGGCACAAACTACCTTATTGGGTAATGACACAAAAACTATCCGGTCCAAGCAAAGAATACATTCCTCGTGACTCATCAAATGCATATTGGGAACAACTTTGTCACACAGAATGCCCAACATGTTGTGGTTTGACTCTACAAATGGCAAACATGGGGGTATTTTTGATGCAATTCCAGGACACAAACTTACTTATTGTGTAAGGACTCAAAAACTATCTGGTCCAAGCCATGAATACATTCATCATGACTCATCAAATGCATATTGAGAACAACTTTGTCACACAGAATGCCCAAAATCTTAAGGTTTGACTCTACAAATGGCAAACATGAGGGTATTTTTGGTGCAATTCCAGGGCACAAACTACCTTATTGGGTAATGACTCAAAAAATATCCGGTCCAAGCAAAGAATACATTCCTCGTGACTCATCAAATGCATATTGGGAACAACTTTGTCACACAGAATGCCCAAAATGTTGTGGTTTGACTCTCGAAATGGCAAACATGATGAGGGTATTTTTCGTGCAATTCTAGGGCACAAACTGAGTTATTGGGTAATGCCTCCAAAAGTATCCGGTCAAAACTATGAATACATTTATCAGGACTAATCAAATGCATATTGGGAACAACTTTGTCACTCAGAATGCCCGAAATGTTGTGGCTTGACTATCCAGATGGCAAACATGAGGGTATTTTTGGTGCAATTCCAGGGCACAAGCAGTCACATTTGGTAATGACTACCAAAGTTATTGTACCAGCCCATGAATGCATAACACATGACTTACGAAATGCATGTTGGGAACAACTTTTAAATGCATATTGGGAACAACTTTGCCACACACAGTACAGACAATGTTGTGGTTTGTAGATCCAAATGGCACACAAGACAGTACGGTATGTTAGGTGCAGTCTACGAGATTCTACATGTGACTAGAGGATTGAAATACATAACCTTAGTGTGATCAAAAGTTTCCCTTCTGAAAAAATTATGGCGCGGGAGGGCTGGCTGGCACAGGTACGTGATCTACTTCTACAAATATAACAGCGCGCCCAAAACCAGACAACACACAGAAGAAGTTAGGGAAAACAACATAGTACAGAACCCACGGAAAAACTCTACACACAAAACATCGTACACATACTACACGAAACACTGCACACACACACACACACGACACACACACACAACACACACAACACAAAACACCGTACACAACCTGACAAAATTATTAGTACACACACATAACCACACAAAAAGAAACACATGATTCTTGATCGGCACCGTATTCAGAAAATAAAATAAAAAAATATGAATGCTATCGGAAAGACACGACGAAGCAAAAAATCCGAGGGGAAGACCCTTCGAAACAACAAAACCATCCGGCCCGGTGATCATCAAAATACTGGGAACAACAACGGTAAGAAAAAAAGAGTGAAAACAAACACCGCAATTACTAACAAAGTGAGTAACAGTAATACCACAACTATGAACACATCAAAGGGCAACAGTAAAAAAAATGGTACCGACAACACAATTTCTACTACTACAAACACGGAAGAACAAAACAACATCAACCAGAGTAACAAACCAGCACTGAGCATTACCAACACAACCACCACTACAGTAACGAACCAACAGAAAGAAGGAACAAAAACCAATGTGGTAGAGAAAACATCTAACGGAGAATGCTACAATTTAGAGGATGTTGCGGAACTTGTCATGAAAAAAATCCAATATGACAAATTGGCACAGGAAGTGGCAAAACACTTACGGCAACAAGAGAGGGAACCACATATAGGGGTGGGAAAGGTAGTAATGGTACCTAAACAAACGGAGGCAACCATGCAGGGAGAGGGGACTGATAATGCCGGCGACACAAGAGAACGAGCAGTAAGTGCAATTACAGACGAATATGGGCTTATAATAGACAACGATATGCTTAAGGCTTTGAGTGATATGACTGAAACAGTGGACAAGCAGCTAAGGGATTACGTCAAAAAACATTGGTACCCCAACATGAAGTTCCCTATCAATGACAAGGTAACGGCGCATGTAATAAAAAAAGCTGTTGGAGCAAGTGCGGTTATGAAGCCACCAAATATTCCACTGGCGTCATTCTGTTCCTTTTACAGGAAACGAGTAGGGACAGTACTGACTGCATTGAGGCACAACTCACAAACATTAGCGAGAAAAAACTGGATAGGTAAATACAGGTGGGAGATTTGGTTGTTGAAATTAGGAATATTGGAATCTATTTTTGGTCCGACAACACTAACATGCTGCCCGTTGATACTGATGATACTTCCTGTTGTCGGTCAAAAATATATTCTCATTCGATTCCTTTTGTCACTACGGCACCACGTCTAATCGGTATACAGGAGTTCAATGTGTCCATATCGATCACTCATCGATTACGGTTGGTAATTCCTCCACGATTGTCCTACGCCCAATCACATCTTCCTTTCTTGATTGATCCTACTGATTAATGATTCAACAATTCTTTTGTCTATGCAAGACAGCCATCCCGACTACTCACAAGTCTCCTTCCCAATTATGGGGGCACGATTAAATCCACACTTCATTCCAAGACACATCGATCGTCTCCTTCTACGGTACGATCAAATGTTTGATCCAATTCCTACGATTGTCTGCAACGATCAATCAATCACGTTCAATACAATTTGATTCTACGATGATCCGTGTCCGTTCTACGATCCAATATAGCTCTCGATTTCTCTTGGCTCCCACCATTGACGATTCGTACAAGTCTCCACATATGATCCCTTCAGGAATACGTCAACCTGATTCAGGCTGACGCAATCGACTTTGATTCTCAACAAAGCATTCCCGTCGTTGCCTTCCTACGACACTCAATCGTATTCCACACTCAACCGATTCCTATGATTCAATCCCTTCGTCGGCGCTTGATATTTGCGTTCAAGACGACTCGTTTTATCAATCGCTTCTCGAACCCACCGTCAATCCCTCGATTACGATTGGTAACCCTTCCACGATCAATCAACCCTCCCCGTCGACAATCTCAAACTCCCATCTAATCAGTACGACGATTATTTCCACTCTCTTCTCTTTGATTGCATCCTATGATCCTTTGAGCCTTCCAATCTCCTTTCCATTATCAATCAATCGTCTTTGCTGCTGCTCACTTCAATTCTACTATCAAGTTTAAACAAGACGTCACCAATTTGATTTGACAAGTTTCATTCGATTAATACTATGGTCGATCCCTTTGCCGCCGACTGTCTCACCCATTCCGGTCAATACCGTCAGCTCTACATCAGGGGGGTGTCTACCAAAACAATCGATATTGCGTCATCCACGTTCCTCCTAGGATGCTATGACTCCACACCTCGATATGCCTCCCGTTCTTTCCCCGCTCATTCATCCATCGCTGGCACTGGATCACGGGTGTCTCCCCACGTGACGCTTAGGATCTTTTTACCACCTGTGCGCAGACCCCATCGGTACAACGATCATCCCATCGGTTCTCTTTTCAAGCCCTTCTTACCCTCGCATTCTTCGTCCCGGTTATTCATTCCAATACCAATAATCTCTTTCCCCTTTAGACGATACTGTCATCTCTCATCGATCCTACGATCTGCACCACTACAAATCTACGAGGATTGCTAACTCGTCTTCTCTGATCAACCGGTTCCTCCATCCGATTGTACAATTCGACTGTGTTTGATTAAGTCAATCATTCGCATCTACAACTCCTTTTGTTTCTACACCCATGGACTTCGATCGAACCATGACATTCGCCCTCCGGTTTTGTATCATTCACAACCATGGAATTTGTTTGAACAACAGAATTCCATTCCATAAGTGTTGCATCGAGGGGTGTGCATCTGCCTCACGGGGTGTGCATTGGATCATTGCATGACGCTTAATTTGAACGCGTTTAACTTCCAGCGTTTTCATCATAAGCCTCCACCACTTTACTTATGCTCCCCACCCGCGACAAGGATCCCACTGAAATCAATATCCATGACCCGACAAATAATTCAACACTCCCTCACTCCGTGTTGAATCAAGGGGTGTGTCCCCGGTTCATGTAACCCCACCATAAGCGAATTCACCATTCGATCCACAGATCGAACGATACGTTTGATTCCGCACTATGAAATCGAATATGAAATCGATTCTCTTCATCCTCTATCCACCAGAATCCTTCTCTTTATCATCTACGCGTTGACTGTGCTCTTCCATAAAACGTACTACGCTTCTATCCTACGGCTTGGAGCAATCAATCCTACAATCTGATCTACGATCAAACAACTTGTGTCTTCCTCTGTCTCGATCCATCTATCATACTACGTTGGATCCGATCTCCTCTTCACGGATACCAATCAATTTGCCATTTTATCTCCAACCATTTGATCCAACTCAATACTCCATGTGGCATTGATAGATTTCAACATTTGTCCCCTTCGTCGACATTTGACTCTGCAATCTCTTCTTCTCTTGACTATGATTCCACAATTGAATCTAGGACAATCTACGATCGCGCTTCTATGGATCGATTCGGATTCTCCAATCTACGACAATATTTGATCCCTTTGTCGACTGTCGATCCCTACTTCTACTCCACATTCGATTCGCTTGTCGATGTTCCATTTCTTCCTAAGATGAGCACCACCATCCTATTCTACGGCATCACATAATACCACGACAAGCCAATTGATTCCATTGTTCCCCTACAATACTCAGACGTTTGAGGATCCCCTTCGTCTTATCCTCGACCTCTACGACTACATCCGATTGAATTCTTTCCTACTAAGTTGGATCAAAACCTACCATCCATCCTAGATTAAGATTGGTAGCTCTTCCACGATCAATCAACTCTCTCCGTCGATTCGAATTCTCCAATCACTATTCGATCTCTACTGATCGAGTTTCTATGAGTCGACTCCGATTCCCCAATCTCCTCTTCAAGGATACGAATCAATGTTCCATTTTCTCTCCAACCATTTGATTCAATTCAGTTCCTCCTCACCGACGACCCTTGGTCATCCCCTCCGTGATAGGTACCAAGCATTGTCCAATCCATTATTCTCTCCAATTTTGGATTCCACCATGATCGATTATTTTGACTCTCTACACTTGGCATCAATACAATCACTCATGGATCTCCCCTCCGTCGAGATCTTCAATTGACCCTTCTGTTCCAGTTCAATTGATACAGTTGATTCCTCCATACGGATCAATCCTATTCTACGACTAGCTACGATCGAATTACTATTGTCAATCAATCGTCTTTGATGCTGCTCACTTGACTCCTACGAGTGGATTCTCCAATCATATCACGATTTGACGATTTGTTAGCTTCCCGTCAATTTCGCGACCACTACATACTCAAGCACCTCTCCTTCCTCATTGATGACTCATGCTTCTCCGTTACGTGATATCAATCTTCCAATTCTGCGATTACAATCTTCTGATTCGATATCTAAGCCCATACTTAAGTTTTAGAGTTCTACAAGATGGAGAACCGACTTGTAATTCAACACTCCTTCACTAAGTGTTGAATCAAGGGGTGTGTTGTCGGTCAAAAATACACGTACTCTACTTACGTACATTCTACAGGAATAATATCCATTCTACACTTGAAAAGTTACTTATACTCCTCCAGAGATAAAAGTGACTTCAAGTATCCAGACATTTAGGTCATATCATGTGTTCTCTGTCTTATGACGAATTACACATGATCGACGACCGGTTTAGACATCCCTACATACAACACTAACACAGGGATACCGGTCGAATACAGTAAAATACACAGTAACAGAGCAATCTCATGATATGCTCACATCTCTTTAAATTTTAACATCATATACCTTTGGTCGATTTTTAGAGTAACAACACTTCCGTACAGACGATTACAGAAAAGGTCGAGTCCCTATCACATTCCCTGGTACTGTGGCAGTTATTGAAGGCACAGAATATGAGGACACAGGTATTTTAAACCCTAAATACAGAACGAGTATCCACACGTCCCCACACAAAGAAAAGACAAATTAGTAATTGGGAGAACAATATGGTCCAGAAACAATCCGATCATAATCTTATCGATAACTCTTTCCAACACCGTAAAATAAAACAGAAATTGGTGGAGTTGTTAGTTGAACGTTTAACACTAACCCTAAGAGTTGACAACGTAACCTTCTAGACGGAGTTTATGTGGGGGGGGTTTGGGGGGGGGAAATACGTAGAAATATTAAAAAAATCTGTTTTTAACAAGTAGCCTTGGTACAAACGCTACGACTAAAAATCGCTAAAAAGCTTAGCCAAACAATTATTTACGGAAATGAGATGCTTTGTCTAAAAGCAATAGTAATATCTAGTGGCGCGCGTTCATTTTTATGGTAACAGAGTCTCATTTTATGATTGCACGTAACCATACGATTTAACCTGAATACAGATAAAAATCATACGAAACGCGTCGTCGTCATCGTTGGCCCCTCGTCAATTGTCGTTGTTGCCAAATAATGAGAGAGTTGGTGAGAAATATAGTCAGAGTTTGTAGATTTGGTACAATTTGTACATGAATTTACTCGAAAAAGAAAAACAATGTGACCGAGGTGCGAAACCGACAAACCGAGGTGCGAGAAATATTTACGGAGAGGTTTGGTTTGGTTTGGTGTGTAACGCTGTTGTTTGTGGAAGGAACAATGCGAGAGAGAAAGTACCGGTATGTGAACTTCTTAATTAATCAACTGTACAGTATAGTACTCGTACTGTACGATAGAGAATTTCTGCAACTCTCATACAAATCGATTGGTAATACCGCGACACGAAAAAGCCAACAAACCGAGGTGTGTGACCGAGGTGCGAGAAATATTGAACGGTACTCTCATACCGTACATATCGATTGGTAATACCAGTAGACTCGACACGAAAAAGCCAACAAACCGAGGTGCGAAATATTGTGCTTTTAAGAATGACGACACTTGATTAGTAATATATCGATTGGTAGGATCAGTATGAATGTAGCTAACTACAGTATGAGTATGTACTGGGGGGGGGGGGGGGGGACTAAAATTGAAAAATTAAAAAAACAGTTTCTTTCACCCCCTACTAAAATTTTAAAAAATAGTTTCTCTTGAACCAAAATTTAAAAAATAGTTTCTTTCACCCCCTCAAAAATGAAGTACAAATCTTTTGAAAAACTAAAATTTGAAAAAATATTTTCTTTCTGTCACCCTTGCTACTCAATCAGAACTGCTGTCAGAACTATTGCTGTCTGAACTGGATACATAATATGAATAGATAATCAAGTTCGTTTAAGGTTGGGGATGGGCAGGATTTGTAAGTTCGGTCTTTAAATCTGGTCAGTTTTTGGGTTGATGAATGAGTTAAATTTTGATTAGGGACTGGAAAGATTTGCACTGTGTTTATATCTGGTGGATTTTTGCGTTGACGATTGAATTATATTTTGTTCGGGGGCCAGCAGGATTTGCACTGTCTTCAAATCAGGTGGGTTTTTGGGTTGATGACTGAATTATATTTTGATCGGGGACTGGCAGGATTTGCACAGTGCTAAAATCTGGTAGGTTTTTGGGTTGATGACTGAGTTATATTTTGGTTAGGGACTGGAAAGATTTGCACTGTGTTCAAATCTGGTAGGTTTTTGGGTTGATGACTGAGTTATATTTTGGTTGAGGATTGGCAGGATTTGCATTGTCTTCAAGTCAGGTGGGTTTTTGGGTTGATGACTGAGTTTTATTTTGGTCAGGGATTGGCAGGATTTGCACTGTGCTCAAATCTGGTCGGTTTTTGGGTTGTTGACTGAATTATATTTTGGTTAGGGACTGGGAAGATTTGCACTATGTTCAAATCTGGTGGGTTTTAGGGTTGACAATTGAATTATATTTTGGTTAGGGACAGGAAAGATTTGCACTGTGTTCAAATCTGGTGGGTTTTTTGGTTGATGACTGAGTTATATTTTGGTTGGGGATCGGCAGGATTTGCACTGTTTTCAAATCAGGTGGGTTTTTGGGTTGATGACTGAGTTACATTTTGGTCGGGGACTGGCAGGAGTTGCACTGTGTTCAAATCTGGTGGGTTTTTGGGTTGATGACTGAGTTATATTTTGGCCGGGGATTGGCAGGATTTGCACAGTGTTCAAATAGGGTGGGTTTTTGGGTTGATGACTGAATTATATTTTGGTTGGGGACTGGCAGGATTTGCACTGTGTTCAAATCTGGTTGGTTTTTTGGTTGATGACTGAGTTATATTTTGGTCGGGGATTGGCAGGATTTGCACTGTGTTCAAATCAGGTGGGTTTTTGGGTTGATGAATGAGTTATATTTTAGTCAGGAATTGGCAGGATTTGCACTGTGCTCAAATCTGGTGGGTTTTGGGGTTGATGACTGCGTTATATTTTGGTCAGGTATCCGCAGGATTTGCACTGTGCTAAAATCTGGTGGGTTTTTGGGTTGATGACTGAGTTATATTTTGGTCGGGGACTGCAGGATTTGCACAGTGTTCAAATCTGGTGGGTTTTTGTGTTGATGAATGAGTTATATTTTGGTCGGGGATCGGCAGGATTTGCACTGTGTTCAAATCTGGTGGGTTTTTGGGTTGACGATTGAATTATATTTTGGTTAGGGACTGGAAAGATTTGCATTGTGCAAAAATCTAGTGGGTTTTTGGGTTGATGACTGAATTATATTTTGGTTAGGGACTGGAAAGATTTGCAATGTTTTGGGACTGGAAAAATTTGCAATGTGCTAAAATCTGGTGGGTTTTTGGGTTGACGACTGAATTATATTTTGGTTAGGGACTGGAAAGATTTGCAATGTGTTAAAATCTGGTGGGATTTTTTGGTTGATGACTGAGTTATATTTTGGTCGGGGACTGGCAGGATTTTCACAGTGTTCAAATATGGTGGGTTTTTGGGTAGATGATTGAGTTATGTTTTGGTCGGGGATTGGCAGGATTTGCACTATCTTCATATCTGGTGAGTTTTTAGGTTGATGACTGAGTTAATTTTCGGTCGGGGATGGGCAGGATTTGTACTGTGTTCAAATCTGTTGTGTTTTTGGATTGATGATTGAGTTATTTTTTGGTCAGGGATTGGCAGGATTTGCACTGTGTTCAAATCAGGTGGGTTTTTGGGTTGATGACTGAGTTATATTTTGGTCGGGGATTGGCAGGATTTGCACTGTCTTCAAATCAGGTGGGTTTTTGGGTTGATGACTGAATTATATTTTGGTTAGGGACTGGAAATATTTGCACTGTGTTCAAATCTGGTGGGTTTTTGGGTTGATGATTGAATTATATATTGGTTGGGGACTGGAAAGATTTGCACAGCGTTCAAATCTAGTGGGTTTTAGGGTTGACGATTGAATTATATTTTGGTTAAAAGATTTGCATTGTGCTAAAATCTGGTGGGTTTTTGGGTTGATGACTGAGTTATATTTTGGTTGGGGATTCAGAGGATTTGCACTGTGTTAAAATCAGGTGGGTTTTTGGGTTGATGAATGAGTTATATTTTGGTCGCGGATCGGCAGGATTTGCACTGTGTTCAAATCAGATGGGTTCTTGGGTTGATTACTGAGTTATATTTTGGTCGGGGATCAGCAGGATTTGCACTGTGCTAAAATCTGTTGAGTTTTTGGGTTGATGAATGAATTATATTTTGGTTAGGGACTGGAAATATTTGCACTGTGTTCAAATCTGGTGGGTTTTTGGGTTGATGACTGAGTTATATTTTGGTCGGGGATTGGCAGGATTTGCACTGTGCTCAAATCTGGTTGGTTTTTGGGTTGATGACTGAGTTATATTTTGGTGGGGGATTGGCAGGATTTGCACTGTGCTCAAATCTGGTGGTTTTTTGGGTTGATGACTGAATTATATTTTGGTTAGGGACTGGAAAGATTATCACTGTTTTCAATTCTGGTGAATTTTGGGGTTGATGACTGAATTAAATTTTGGTCGGGGATTGGCAGGATTTGCACTGTGCTCAAATCTGGTGGGTTTTGGGGTTGATGACTGAGTTTTATTTTGGTCGGGGATTGGCAGGATTTGCACAGTGTTCAAATAGGGTGGGTTTTTGGGTTGATGACTGAATTATATTTTGGTTGGGGACTGGCAGGATTTGCACTGTCTTCAAATCTGGTGGGTTTTTGGGTTGACGATTGAATTATATTTTGGTTAGGGACTGGAAAGATTTGCACTGTGTTCAAATCTGGTGAATTTTTGGGTTGATGACTGAGTTATATTTTGGTCGGGGATTTGCAGGATTTGCACTGTGTTCAAATCTGGTGTGTTTTTGGGGTGATGACTGAGTTTTATTTTGGTCGGGGATTGGCAGGATTTGCACTGTGTGCTGTCGGTCAAAAATACACGTACTCTACTTATGTACATTCTACAGGAATAATATCCATTCTACACTTGAAAAGTTACTTATACTCCTCCAGAGATAAAAATGACTTCAAGTATCCAGACATTTAGGTCATATCATGTGTTCTCTGTCTTATGACGAATTACACATGATCAACGACCGGTTTAGACACCCCTACATACATACAACACTAACACAGGGATACCGGTCGAATACAGTAAAATACACAGTAACAGAGCAATCTCATGATATGCTCACTTTCTCTTTAAATTTTAACATCATATACCTTTGGTCAATTTTTAGAGTAACAACAGGTTATAGAGCCCTTATAACTTACACTTGTGTCCCGCAAGAGCACCAGTGTTTACCTTAAGCTACCTATCTCCGGCCGTTCAGCACCTCCACTGTCGGTTAAATCCAGAGGAAATTCTGTGCTTAGCTCCCTGTGCGGCACATTCTCGGCCTCCCCCCATCTCATTCTTTCTTTCTCTTCACCTCCCTGCTCGTGAATCAGGGGGTGTCATACCGATCCTTCTACAAGAATCTTCTTCTGTAATTCACGACCCCGGAATTCCAACCGAGAAAGGACGATAGCACGGATCAATTAACCCCTCCTGTCTACCCCAATTGTCTCTCCGACTCTTGAATACGCTGGTCCTTATCTCTGCACCTCCGCGGATCGTTCCGACGATCACTCGATAATCCTTCCCCTCTTCTTCACTGCTTGTGGATCAGGGGGTGTACTCGCCATGACCACGTTGTAATCCACAACCCGTTCTCTGATTTGCTTACAAGATAAAGACCACCACCGTCCTTCATAACAGCCCATTGCAACGGACACGCCGATTGCGATAATCCATACTTCGATTCACTTCCCGTAATTCCCCGACGATCGTTCCTTTTGTTCCCTTCGACCGCCCTTGGTCATTTCGTTGGTCCCACCGTCTTCTTCCTTCGCCGCACCTTCGTTTGGTCATTTCGTTGGTCCCACCGTCTTCTTCCTTCGCCGCACCTTCGTTTGGTCATTTCGTTGGTCCCACCGTCTTCTTCCTTAGCATATTTGACGGTCTTCTCCAACGATCGTAACTTCGCCGGAACATTCCTTTGGTTATTTCTGCACCTCCAAGGATCCCGACAATCGCTCGATACTTCAATATTCTGATCCAGGACGACGATCTTTCATTATCTCCTCTACTCCGAATATTTTTCTACCGGAATCTCTTTCACCAACCCAACGGCTTAATTGTATCCAACCGATCAAACGCTACAATTAACAGCCGCCGGCACAACGAAGTACAGCCTTGACCATGCCGACTCCATTTGACTGGACTCCAATCTTTGGGATCGAATTCCGATTTGCAAGTGCTAGCAACCCTACTGCAGCCGCGTCCCTCAACAAAGCATACTCTGAAACCATTGACAAATATGAACTCTCAGAACTCTTTTTGACCCGTGACGCCAAAGAAGATAAAGGACCACTAGAAATAGCGCCGGATCCGCAACTCCACATTTTAAATTGCATTGCCAAAACAATTGCTATTAATCTAATGGACCCAGATGAAGTCACAAAAGGACACATTGCCAACCTTCTCAGCAAATGTGTTATCAAACATGTTAGAAACAATGGGTCTCGCAAGCGAATGCGATACAAAACAGAATTTGATGCAGCAGCCAAGCATACAATTCGAGCCAACACTGATGAAGAACCTATCGTCTTATTTGAACTCACTATCACCCATTGGCGATTCAACAACAAATGGCGCCCTGACCTCTTCATGCACGCCTACACTGGAGACCCATCATCTGCCACCGCATCCAGGGCCCAATTTGCCAATTTACAACAACAAAAACCCGTCGCATCCGAGGCACATATGGCTATCCAATTTCCTGCACAAGCAAACAACTCCATAATTGGTACACCTGCTCCTACCGACTTACTCCCCGCTACGTACACTTCTACTAGCTCCATTGTCAACGCAATCGTTCCTTCCCCGTACAAGGCCATTCCTTCTGATACTACCAAAATGGTTGATTCCAATGCTGTCGCGACCCCTGTCACAGCTCTCTCAGGGACGCCAGTCAACTTCCGACGGACATCATTGTTTAATCTTCAGTGGCAATCTGTGGTGTTCCACCGCTTACCAACACCCGTTTCGCGAATCACCAAACGACACCGCGATGCTCTCAAGATCATGCTGTACCACCTACATGCTAATATCTTGCCTATGAATTGGTTTTACGACACTTGTGGCTGAACACTGCGACCAACTGCAACTTCCCCTTCAAAAGTTCGTTGCCTTAACCCACCACATCTTTGTTTTCTACGATTCGATCTATGCCCAAACGGTCAGTTTGATCAATTCCTACAATCTGATCTATGATCAAACGATTTCTAAAATACGTTTTACATTTCGCCAACCGCCTGCTTCCTTGGTCTCCTTGCATCAGCAGTTGATGGCACATCGGAATTCGCCCTACGGTTTTGTATCATTTACAATCATGGAATTCTATTGAACCATAGAATTTGATTCTTTAAGTGTGAATCAAGGGGTGTGCATCTGCATCAAGGGGTGTGCATCTGCATCAAGGGGTGTGCGTTGGATAACTGCTTGACGCTTAATTTGAACGCGCTTAACTTCCAGCGTTTTCATCATAAGCCTCCACCACTTTAGTTATGGATCCCACTGAAAACACCCTCATAGAACCGACTGATAATTCACCACTCCTCCACTCCGTGCCGAATCAAGGGGTGTGTTGCCGGTTCCGACGAATTCACGAAACTTACTTAAGACACAGAGATGATTCAAAGCTTAATTAACATGCGAGCTAGATGAGATCTAATACAAAAGGAATCTACAGTCGGCTTTGGACCCCGTTCTTCAATCCCGACTTGATATTCTCCTTGCATTCCTTCAGATCAATTCCTCTTCTTCTCTCCCATTTTGGATTCCACCATGACCAATTATTTCGACTCTCTACACTTGGCATCAATACAATCACTCATGGATCTCCCCTCCGTTGAGATCCTCAATTGAATCTTCGGCTCCGGCTCAATTGATTCGCCTCATTTCGTTTCGTCTATGGCCCCTCTCTACGAGATTCTCCAATCTCCTCTTGAAAGATACAAGTCCATCGATCTCTACGATTCTTCTTGTCCATCCCCAGTAGATACTCCAATCCATCGATTACGATTGGTAACTCTTCCACGATCAATCAACTCTCTCCGTCGATTCGAATTCTCCAATCTACCATTTGATCCATTGATTGAACAATACGTTTTACAATTCGCCAATCGCCCACTTATGCTTGATTCCTTCCCTCGGTCTCTTTGCGTTTCTACGAGTCAATTCTGATTTCCCAATCCATCGATTATCGATGTTCCATTTGAACAACAAGCCAATTCCTCCTCTTGGACGACTCTTTATCCCATCCGTGATATCCAATACGCTCAACCAATACACACGGCTTCGACTCCGTGCTATCATCCTTTGACGATTTTGATTCCCCGATCTACTCTTCTTCTCAATTCCGATTGATAAACTCCTCTAACATCAATCCATCAGCTTCGAATCTCAATTCCCTTGTCGATTCTTTATTTCCCATCTGTCGCCAATCTCCCACCTTCGATTGATATACTCCTTGGATCGATTCCTTCCCTTGCGAATGGATTCTGGTTCCTCAATCTAATCTTCTCTTCAATTACGATTTACGATTTGATTCTACAATCATATCCATCCCTACGATCTATCAATCGTATTCGATGTCTCCTACGACTTGATGATTTGTTACCCATTCAATCGATTCCGACTAACCTTCTCATCAGTCTCGCGCGACCACTACATACTCAAGCACCTCTCCTCTCTCATTGATTTATGATTGGTCCGATTCTACGATTACAATCATCCGATTCGATACCCAAGCCCATACTTAAGTTTTTCGAGTTCTACAAGATGGAAAACCGACTTGTAATTCAACACTTCTTCACTACTAAGTGTTGAATCAAGGGGTGTGCTGTCGGTCAAAAATACACGTACTCTACTTACGTACATTCTACAGGAATAATATCCATTCTACACTTGAAAAGTTACTTATACTCCTCCAGAGATAAAAATGACTTCAAGTATCCAGACATTTAGGTCATATCATGTGTTCTCTGTCTTATGACGAATTACACATGATCGACAACCGGTTTAGACACCCCTACATACATACAACACTAACACAGGGATACCGGTCGAATACAGTAAAATACACAGTAACAGAGCAATCTCATGATATGCTCACTTTCTCTTTAAATTTCAATTATCCAATACCTTACGGTCGATTTTTAGAGTAACAACACTGGTTGGCTTTTGGGTTGACGATTGAATAATATTTTGGTTAGGGACTGGAAAGATTTGCACTGTGTTCAAATCTGGTGGGTTTTTATGTTGATGACTGAGTTATATTTTGGTTGGGGACTGGCAGGATTTGCACTGTGTTCAAATCTGTTGGGTTTTTGGGTTGATGACTGAGTTATATTTTGGTTTTGGATTGGCAGGATTTGCACTGTGTTCAAATCTGGTGGGTTTTTGGGTTGATGACTGAGTTATATTTTGGTTGGGGACTGGAAAGATTTGCACTGTGTTCATATCTGGTATGAACGAATAGTGCCTTGCTTATCAGTGTGAATAGCATTGGTCAAATTCCTAGCACAAGCAAATGTTGGCAAATATGATTTCTTTTGGAAACAAAGAGTATTTTCTTTCCTTTTTAAGTGCTTCATCACAGGCTGAAGCAATTCATTGCACATACTTTGTTCCAACACATCATTGAAAGGAACAATGAAATTCCTCACAGTGCTTTGAACGCTGGCCAAATCTTCATGTTTAGCCCCATAATAAGTTGTTGAAGCTGAGATACAATCAAATCTTGAACCAAAAGCTACCATTTTTCCTTACAGAGTTGAGAATTTTTGATAGGTTGTTCTTAATGTCATCTGACAGATTAGTCTTTAGATATTCAACATAGATTTTTCCATTGGCAAAGTTGTACTCTTGTTTTTGTACTGGTATTGAGATAACATGAGAGTATTTTGCCATCCTATTCAGTCGTTCCTTTTTTTTCGGACGTCTGACAACATGAATCCATCCATTGTTGGTGTTTGGTGTTGGCATTTGATGTGTACAGTACACTAGTCCTGAAACATAATGATTTCCTTTTGCAGCACTTGGTTTGACTGTGTTCAACATTTCAAATTACTTTTCCTTGCTTATTCTTTCATTCATGTACAACAAAGGAACAACAATCACTTCCAGACCCAACACTTTCTTGATTTCCAACTTTTTAGCTTTCTCACTCATGATGATGAAGACACCGGTTGAATGCTGGTTGGTTGAAACGTCGGTTGGTTGAAACGCTGGTTGCCAATATGAGATTAAAAGAAACAAACAAAAATTAGAAAAACTGAACAAACTTCATGATTATTTTCAATATTCAGATTCCACAGAGCTGGCTGGATGAAAACAATGCTTGAGTGTAAGCTCTTATTACTGCAATGACATCAAGAATACATAATTGCTGACAGAGGATGAGTCTTACCCACAAGACTATAGTCAAGTGTGCACACCATGTATTTTTCAGCAAACTGTAATTAATGCCACTTCTTGTAATGCAACAAGCTTCAAGTTCAAGATTGAATTCATCATTGCAAGACAACAGTACCATTTCAGATTATACTTATGGAGAAAGCCTCAGCACCTTAAAGTACACCACTGTGAAACGATCTGCAAAGCAGATTTTTGCACGCACAATGTACAAGTGGGTTTTGTCTCCATAAAGCGACAATTCTATCCCCCCCTTGAAGGTGAAGGATGGAAATGACATCTTACTATGGCTGTTGATTTGTCTGCAAATTTGCATACTCCAAGAACACTACTACTTCCATGCTACAACACAATGCACTTCACACAATTCAAAAACTGTACCTGGTATCAGAATCCGTATCGTCCCTGCTATCCTCACTGCTGCCGTCACACCAACTATCGCTTGAGCTGCTGCTGCTGTTGCTAATACTCGAATCCTTGTTTTAGTCCCTTCACCGGATGCTCGTGGATTTTCCTTGCTTGAAAACAGATTCAATGGAAACGCCGGTTGAAACGCCGGTTGAAACGCCGCTGAAAAGGCCGGTTGAATGGAAACGCCGGTTGAAACGCCCCTTGAAAAACGCTGGTTCAATAGAAACGCCGGTTAAAACGCTGCTTAATTGGATACGCCGCTTGAAACGCCTGTTGAAAACGCGGCTGGAAACAGCCGGTTGAAACGCCGGTTGAAACGCCGCTGAAAAGGCCGGTTGAATGGAAACGCCGGCTGAAACGCCCCTTGAAAAACGCCGGTTCAATGGAAACGCCGGTTAGCCTTCAGATATTTTGTGTCCCTTTGTTGCTCATGTCTGCCCCCGACAGCAATTTCCGTATGCCCGATTACACTTCCTACGGAGTTCTGGTAGGTGTTGTGAATGTTTTCCGACCGGTCGATGTTTTGGTCCTTGTTGTCTTTGGTAGCTTGTAAGAACGCCTTGGGTAATTCTGATCTGACTTAATGCACACTGGTAGAAATTGTACGCATTCAATTCAGAATGGATGTACCTTGCGCTGTCTTCTCTTGTTTTCATGGTGAAAATTCGTCGTCGTCGTCGTCAGAAACAGCCAAACAGTCGTCAAAGACAAGAGAGCCAATAAAAAATAACATCTGACTTGTTAAAAATAGTGCAAATTGTACATGTCTGCATTGGAATTAATATACTTACAGCCAATCTACTCTGAGACAAAGTTTTGCCGTCGTCGTCTTTGTTGAATAGAAACGCCAATTGCAATGCCAGTTGAATGGAAACGCCGCTTGAAAACGCCAATTCGCCTTGGGTAATTCTGATCTGACTTGATGCACACTGGTAGAAATTGTACGCGTTCAGTTCAGAATGGATGTACTTTGCGCTGTCTTCTCTTGTTTTCATGGTGAAAATTCGTCGTCGTCGTTGTCGTTATCAGAAACAGCCAAACAGTTTCTGACCGATCGACGTCGTCATCCGTTTCTTTGGTCTTCTATCGTTGCCGTACTTTTGAATTGGTACAATTTCTACATGAATGACCTGGACTTAATTACTCTGATACAATTGTGGTCGTTGTTGAACTGAGAATACGATAGCTCGTACTTACCATTAGCTCGTACAGCTTGCTTGTTTGTGCTAGCTCCAATTTGCAATAGAACTCGTGCAAATAAGTAACTTGATTGGTAGTATAGATTGATTGATACGATTGGTATGAACATAGGTAGCTTGCTTGTAGTTCTGGTAGCTCGTTATTACCAGTAGCTCGTACAGCTTGCTTGTTTGTGCTAGCTTGAATTTGCAATAGAACTCGCGTGAATGAATCATTTGATTGGTAGTATAGATTGATTGAAACGATCGGTATGAACATAGGTAGCTTGCTTGTAGTTCTGGTAGCTCGTAATTACCATTAGCTCGTACAGCTTGCTTGTTTGTGCTAGCTCCAATTTGCAATAGAACTCGTGCAAATGAGTAACTTGATTGGTAGTATAGATTGATTGATACGATTGGTATGAACATAGGTAGCTTGCTTGTAGTTCTGGTAGCTCGTTATTACCAGTAGCTCGTACAGCTTGCTTGTTTGTGCTAGCTTGAATTTGCAATAGAACTCGCGTGAATGAATCATTTGATTGGTAGTATAGATTGATTGAAACGATTGGTATGAACATAGGTAGCTTGCTTGTAGCTCTGGTAGCTCGTAATTACCATTAGCTCGTACAGCTTGCTTGTTTGTGCTAGCTCCAATTTGCAATAGAACTCGTGCAAATGAGTAACTTGATTGGTAGTATAGATTGATTGATACGATTGGTATGAACATAGGTAGCTTGCTTGTAGTTCTGGTAGCTCGTTATTACCAGTAGCTCGTACAGCTTGCTTGTTTGTGCTAGCTTGAATTTGCAATAGAACTCGCGTGAATGAATCATTTGATTGGTAGTATAGATTGATTGAAACGATTGGTATGAACATAGGTAGCTTGCTTGTAGCTCTGGTAGCTCGTAATTACCATTAGCTCGTACAGCTTGCTTGTTTGTGCTAGCTCCAATTTGCAATAGAACTCGTGCAAATGAGTAACTTGATTGGTAGTATAGATTGATTGATACGATTGGTATGAACATAGGTAGCTTGCTTGTAGTTCTGGTAGCTCGTTATTACCAGTAGCTCGTACAGCTTGCTTGTTTGTGCTAGCTTGAATTTGCAATAGAACTCGCGTGAATGAATCATTTGATTGGTAGTATAGATTGATTGAAACGATCGGTATGAACATAGGTAGCTTGCTTGTAGCTCTGGTAGCTCGTAATTACCATTAGCTCGTACAGCTTGCTTGTTTGTGCTAGCTCCAATTTGCAATAGAACTTGTGCAAATGAGTAACTTGATTGGTAGTATAGATTGATTGATACGATTGGTATGAACATAGGTAGCTTGCTTGTAGTTCTGGTAGCTCGTTATTACCAGTAGCTCGTACAGCTTGATTGTTTGTGCTAGCTTGAATTTGCAATAGAACTCGCGTGAATGAATCATTTGATTGGTAGTATAGATTGATTGAAACGATCGGTATGAACATAGGTAGCTTGCTTGTAGTTCTGATAACTCGTAATTACCAGTAGCTCGTACAGCCGCGTTCAATCAGAATGGATGTACCTTGCGCACGGACTGTTAAAACTAAAACAATGACGAAAGACTTTCCCCAGTACATACGTAACATATATACTATAACTACACACCGTGACTCGAATAACCAATTCAAACATTGCACCAAAACTTTACGAACACATACTTACAATACGTACAATAACTACGTACTCAACAACTCCACAGGGCCCCTGCAAAGCACTAATAACTAACTAACTAACTAACCGAACGACGCTTACGACTTTGGTCTTATTAAAATAAAGCATAATAGAATCTACATTTTTAAAAGGGAATATTGTAGTCGAGAAATAGAATTCACAATTAGGAGAGCAGAATTGAATTGTTGTTTGGTAGATTAATATTTTGGAATTAATACTGACTCAAGATTTCTTTTTTATTCGTAAATAGAAGTAAGTGTTGTTCGTACAGAATAATAATTCGGTTCTGCTAGAGACTGAAATAAATTATTTTTATTCGAGAGTAGAGTAATGTTGTTTAAAGTCGATCGAACGAGCGCGCAACTCAATGAATCAGACACGAATGAGGCACGACTGAGACACGAGCGAATGAATGAGACACGAGCAAATGAATGAGACACGAGTGAATGAATGAGACACGAATGAAAGAATGAATGAGCCTCGTGATCGATCGTACGAGTCATCTTGCTTCTGCAGGAATGGACTAACATGATTGGAGATGGGAATGGAAGTGGGAATGAGAATTTACCACTTACCGGTTCCGGTTCTCCTTCTTACTAAAAATAGGGCCTTATGTACCAACCCTACCGGGCACAAGGTAATCTCTACAGCCCATTGGTACAAAGGACACGTGCAGAGCATCGAAGTATTAGCGGGTCGATGCCGATTATTAGTGATTTAGTGTGTGCATTGGAGTATTAGCAGGCCGATGCACCAACATGGTGATTTTAGTAAAAGAGCAATTTTCTGCTCACAATTTCAAGTAACAATTCCATGTAATAACCAACAAGTTAAACTACCAAATACCGACTGTTCACCTCCATTTTCAGAGCCCTCCAAACATTCTTCGAAGAATAACGGAGCGCTCCCGAGGATTGGAACTTGGTCAAAGAAGAAAGAGATTTTCTTATTTGCAGCAGGCTGGCTAATCATCGGAGTCAGCGACTTTCTACATTTACTTTCCATCCGTGCGTCTTCAGCGGAATACTTTTTGTCCACCAAGATTGGACCACAGGCTGGCCAAACATCGGAGCCAGCGACATTTTTCAACAGAATCGGTATCGCCACACCAGAAGCGATAGGGCCGATCATTATCAAGCGACTTTCATCTACAGCAGGCTGGCTAACCATTGGAGTCAGCGCCTTTCTATGTTTCTCTTTCTCCGCGCATCTTTACCGGAAGAATATTCTTTGTCCACCAAGATTGGACCGCAGGCTGGCCAAACATCGGAGCCAGTGACATTTTCAACACATCAGGGTCGGTATCGCCACACCAGAAGCGATTGGGCCGATTAACATCAATTACACACTATCGACACACCAGAATCGATAGGGGCCGAGAAACAAAGCAGGATTGGTATCGACACACCAGAATCGATTGGGCCAATTACATATTTTTTCTTTCTGTCGGAATAGGAGTACGACAATTTACGGGATACACATCAGAACCCACAATTTGCAAATACGGCAATTTACTTACGTTTGAATCGGAAATACGCATCGGAATACGTCGAAGGAAATACGCATCGACGATTTACGAAATACAATGCGACAATTTACTTTGGATCGAGCATACAACAATTTACTTACGCGGACTGAATGGAGGAGGATCAACCAGCCCGGCACCAAGAGATAGAGATCGCCTTTTCTGAAGAATCGCCATCAGAAGAGAGCAGCGTACTGTCAAGTTCAGAGAGCAGTAGCGGCACAAGCATTGGAAGCACAAGCAGCGTCCACACAAAGGATCCGAGTGAGAAGACAAAGTACAAATACAAGATGGTGGAGTATGCGGATAGCCAAGTGCCCACATTGGCAAAGGGGGATGAGAACAAGTTCGAACGTTGGTACACTCAGTTTGAAGCATTTGTGGATAACAAGAAGTACCGGGACATGTTGTCTACCAAGCCACACAAGGACCTACTTCCAGAAGGCGAGCTTACACCCCGAGAGGACATGAGTACCGCACAGAAAAAGGCCTACCGGTACCACAACAAAGCACTGAATGATCTGTACAAGGCCTTTGCCGACAACAGGACAGGCCTAGCCATCATGGAGAAGTCCAAGATCGATAGGGGGGCTACAGCTGAAAGGAATGCAGAGCTCCGGAAACAATGGCCCCGAGGTAGAGTACACCGAGTGATCGAAGAGCTCATGAGGGAATACAGGAAAATGAACCAGTCCCGGGACCAAGAACAATTGGAGATTGATCTAAGGAGTCTAAAGTTGACCATTGGCGCCCCTCCACAGGATTTGGTTGAGGACATCTACGAGTTACAAAGGAAATACCACTACAAATCAGTCAAGCCCACTATGGCACAACTCGTTGTGGCCTACAAAGCTGCCCTACCGCCCTACCTACTGATGCAGCTTACACCCTTCATTGATTTGCTGCAAGCAAACGGAACCTCTGAATTGGAGTTTTGGGAATCTCTCAATGTCCAAGCCAAAAGTCTGTATGACTCAGCAAGGAGTATCCAAAGCCAGGGAGGTAAAGCCAAGGAGATGAGTTTGTTTGGTGCTGAAATGATCGATTTTGCTGATCCAAGGGACAAGTGGTCCACCAATGCAGTTTGTTATTGGTGCAAAGAACAAGGTCATAAAGCTTACAACTGTCCCAAACGCGCAGCAGGACACCCACGTGCCGACGACAATGGCAACAACGGCACCAACAATGGCAACAACGGCAACAGCAATGGCAACAATGGCAACGGCAACCATCGGAATCGCAACAGCAACGGCAACAATCGGAACAACAACAATGGCAACAATGGTAACAATGGCAATGGCAATGGCAACGGCAATCGAAACAACAGGAATGGCTACAGGGGCCGACGTCGCAAGTGTGGACTTTGTGGTGGCAATCATGGAACATCTGTCTGTTTTGAAGATGAGAAGAATGCTGCCAGACGTTCCAATGGTTGGAAATCCAAGTTGAAGGATGTTCAGGGAGCAACAATTGACTACGACTTCTGTCTCTCGGCAATGCAAACCTCTACCACTTCACTCCAACTACTCAACGCCCAGAAGAGAGCCACCAAAGGAGAGGTTGTGCCCGAAGGATTTGATCTGCTGTATGATGACAATGTCTTCGTTTTTGATACAGGTGCAACCAGCCACAGTTCCAATAGTCTGCGATGTGCCACCAATTTGAGAGCTAGTGGTGCCACCATCACCACCCAAAGTGGGGATGAACTGAAAGGATGTCAGGTTGGGGATATTCCCTGTCAGAAGATTGACAAGGATGGAAACAAGGAGTTTCAGACGCTGTTGCAGGGTGTGAATTTCAATCCAAATTTTGCATTCAACCTGTTCTCAGCCAACTTGGCTTTGCAGAATGGTTGGATAGCCACTGGAAGCGACAAAACCGGATGGTCACTCAAGAAAGGAACACTCCAAGTGAATTTCGATATTCAGATCCCCACCTACACAAGCTGCGTCTGGGTCGGCTATTTTGATCGGATTGCCAATCCTACGGACAACATTGACATCAACGCAGCCACTGCTACGACTACCACCGATGAAGGAACCAAGATGAACATCAACAAAGCCCACCGACTTCTGGGACACATGGATGAGAACAGGACGCGTCGGACGGCTGAGACGCTTGGCTGGACCATTACTCGAGGTCCACTGCTCCCATGTCAAGATTGTGCCAAAGCCAAAGCAAAAAGGAATGTGATTCCTACTGAAAGCGAGCATGTTGCTGCTACAAAGCCTGGAGAACGACTCTTTGTGGATATGTCCTCAGTGAAGGCACCCAAAGCTGCCAAGAGCAACAAGCTGACCGCCCCATTTATTACCAAGCCCCATTTTCGCATGATTGTTGATGAGTATTCCTCATGCCGGTTTGTCAATTTCTTTGCCACCAAGGATGGCATGGTTGAACCAACTTGCGCCTTACTCAACCAATGGAGATCCAAAGGACAACATCTCAAGCAAATTCGATGTGATAAGGCCGGAGAAAATACAGCACTTGAAGCTCGACTGGCCTCAGCAGATTGGAAATTTTCTTGCAAGTTCGAGTATACCTCAGTGGATACTCCCCAGCAGAATAGCTTGGTGGAACAAGCAATCTATCGGTCTGTGTGTCGAGCGATGGCACTCTGCTCTCAAGCCAATGTACCCAGGGAATACAGGTTTCGATTCTTTCCCCTGGCCATGCGGTGTGGCGTGCAGTTGGATTGGTTGGAGGCTGTGACCGTCAATGGCAATACTATGCCCAAGATCCAACATTTCTCTGGCAAGGTCCCTGCTTTCAGCGCCCACCTCAGAACCTTTGGTGAGGCTGGAGTCGTCCGTGTCAAACGGTCCACAAGTCCAAAACTCAATTATCGCGGGAACCCAGCTTTCTTTGCCGGATATTGCACTGACCGGCCTGGAGATTGCTATGTGATGTATGATCCATTGAAGAACACTTTTACAGTTACCAGGGACATCTACTGGCTGAAGCGTATGTATTTTCCACCCACTGCACCAGCGGGTGAAGCTATTAATTTTCATGCTGATTTTCTTGAAGGCGGGCATATGGATCTGCCACTCAACGACCCGACTCCTCCACAACCTGTCTCCATTTTGCGCACCACCACCCGACATCGACGAGTGCAGTTTCAGGATGCAAGTGGGGGAGACACAGCACCAGCAATTCCCTTCCAACCTGAACCTGAATCTGAATCTGAACCTGACCCAGAAACAGAGGACCCTGCCTTCGACAGTCATGATGACTACTACTCTGATGATATTGAAGAAACCAAGATTGAATATGAAAGCGAGGAGGACTACGACAGCAATGATGATACTGAAGCAGAGGATCCACATGTTGTAACAACCACCAGATACGGTCGTGTCGTTAGAAACTCTCATCTCAATCCGGATATTCGCTATGGGGACATGGCAAGCTATGCAGCTCAATTCACCAATGCTGAAATCCAGTTCCACAAGGCAATGACTGCACTGAAAGAATTCAATCTTCTGTCAGTCTCTATTCCATCTCAGGAAGGCGCTATGAGTGAACTCAGTCTAGTTGGCGCGGCTGGGAGTGCCTTTGACAACACCAATGAACTGAAGACCATGAACTACAAGGCATCTATGGCCAGTCCGATGCGAGACAAGTTTACAGAGGGTATTGACGCTGAGCATGAGAAGATGGTCAAGTACGGCGTCTTTGAAGAGATTGATGAAGCCAATATCCCACCGGACACCAAAATCATGGATACTACTTGGGCCAACAAGATGAAACCTGATGGTACTGTAAGATGCCGGAACGCAATACGAGGATTCAAGCAGCTAGACAGCGAGCACTATGATGGCCAAGACAAGTCTTCACCTGTTGTCAGTAATATCTCAATCCGAATTGCAATGATACTGATGGTCATGGCGAATTTTATGGCCTACATTGTGAATGTGGAAGGAGCTTTTCTGAATGGCAAATTTCAGAATGGGGAGAAGATATTCACCAAGATTCCAGAGGGATATCAGAAATTCTACCCATCATATGTACTCCTTCAATAGCAGAAAACGCTTTATGGCACAATTCAAGCAGCCATCCAATTCTGGAGAGAAGCCCAACGAGCAATGCATACCATGAAGATGGAAAGATGCAAGGCTGACCCCTGTCTATTTTTCAAGTGGATCAACAACAAACTCCTTCTGATGTTGCTATGGGTCGATGATTTTTGCATCATAGGTGAAGCAGCAGAAGTCCTGAAGCACAAGGAGCAACTCAAGTCCCTATTTGAATGCAAGGATGTTGGAGAGATGGATGAGTATGTCGGGTGTCACATCGAGCGGGACAAGAAGCGCAGGACACTACGAATTACCCAACCAGTCAAGATCAAAAGATTCGTCGATGAGTTCGAGCTTGATGAATGCAGAGGCAATCCCACCACTCCAGCAGAGCCAGGATCAGTGCTGAAGAAAGAAGGTGAAGGATCAACCGATACTGTTCTCACCAAGGAAGCCCAAACCAAGTACAGGTCCGGAACAGCCATTCTATTGCATATGATGAGATGGTCAAGAATTGAAACGCAGAATGCTGTCCGGGAGCTGTCCAGGTTCATGACTGAAGCAAGGAAGTCCCACATGAAGGCACTGAAGCGAGTGATGAAGTATTGCGCTGGAACACCCAAGAGAGGTCTCACATTAGCCCCAAACGCAGTGTGGGATGGTACCAAGAACTTCGTTTCTGAGCTGATTGGATTCAGTGACTCGGAATATGCCAAAGATGAGTCTCGGCACAGTGTCAACGGCTGGTCGGCTTGGCTGAATGGTGCCAATGTCATAGCAAGATCCAGAATGATGCCAATCATTGCCCTGTCAGTTATGGAAGCCGAGCTGTATGCAGCTGTGCTATGTGTGCAAGACATGCTGTACATTTGGAGAGTCATGATGTGTCTCGGATTGCAAATCAAGCTACCCATGGTGATATATGTGGACAACAAGGGTGCAGTTGATTTCTGCAACAATTGGTCCATAGCCGGTCGCACCAGGCATATTGAAGTGAAACAGTATTTCCTGCGAGAGCTGAAGGAAATGGGCATCATCAAGGTGATGTGGAAGACAGGCGATGAAATGACAAGTGACCTCTTCACCAAGAATCTTACTGGAGTCCTATTTGAAAAGCATGGCTCCAAATTCTATGGAAAAGATGAGTACTCCACCAAGGTCAAGATCAACAAGGATACAAGCTTCTCGGCTGTAGACTCCAAGGCAGAAGAAGCGCATGAAGCCTACAACAATTTTTGGAGTAGTATCATCGATTGAGTCCATCTATCCTTTGAAGCAGGGGAGTGTGTTTGAAGTCGATCGAACGAGCGCGCAACTCAATGAATGAGACACGAATGAGACACGAATGAGACACGAGCGAATGAATGAGACACGAGCGAATGAATGAGACACGAGTGAATGAATGAGACACGAATGAAAGAATGAATGAGCCTCGTGATCGATCGTACGAGTCATCTTGCTTCTGCAGGAATGGACTAACATGATTGGAGATGGGAATGGAAGTGGGAATGAGAATTTACCACTTACCGGTTCCGGTTCTCCTTCTTACTAAAAATAGGGCCTTATGTACCAACCCTACCGGGCACAAGGTAATCTCTACAGCCCATTGGTACAAAGGACACGTGCAGAGCATCGAAGTATTAGCGGGTCGATGCCGATTATTAGTGATTTAGTGTGTGCATTGGAGTATTAGCAGGCCGATGCACCAACATGGTGATTTTAGTAAAAGAGCAATTTTCTGCTCACAATTTCAAGTAACAATTCCATGTAATAACCAACAAGTTAAACTACCAAATACCGACTGTTCACCTCCATTTTCAGAGCCCTCCAAACAAATGTACATCACGCGCACAGAATTGTTTTTTGTATTATTTTAAGGCAATAACTGGGGGTGGGAATTTCAGGGTGTCCAGAAATATTGCCGTGTTAAAATCACGCACAAAATTTGTGAGCGAGAAGTATATTCGAACCCCGCGAAACAGTTCTCGGACGTATGTACCGAATCTACTGGGCGCAAGGTAGATCCCTACAGCCCATTGGTACAGGGACACGTGCATCACATCGGAGTATTAGCGGGTCGATGTGATTATTAGTGATTTAGTGTGTGCATTGGAGTATTAGCGGGCCGATGCACCAATATGGTGATTTTAGTAAAAGAGCAATTTCTGCTCACAATTTCAAGTAACGATTTCATGTAATAACCAAACAAGTTAGAAAACCAACTACATACCAACTGTTTCACCTCCATTTTCAGAGCCCTCCAAACATTCTTCGAAGCATTACGGAGCGCTCCCAAGGTTGGAACTTGGTCGAAGAAGAGACATTCTTATTTTGCAGCAGGCTGGCTAACAATCGGAGTCAGCGATTCATTCACCTTTTTACATCCGCGCTTTTCTTCAGCGGAGTATTACTTTGTCCAAGACCGGACTGTGGGCTGGCCAACAATTGGGGTCAGCGACATTCATCTACAGCAGGCTGGCTAACATTTGGAGTCAGCGACTTTCTACATTCACTTTTTCATCCGCGCGTCTTCAGCGGAATATTTCTTTTGTCCACCAGAACTGGACTGCAGGCTGGCTAACCATTGGAGTCAGCGATTTACCTTTTTCATCCGCACGTTTTCAGCAGAATACTTTTGTCCACAAGATCGGACTGCAGGCGGGCTAGCAATAGCAGGATTGGTATCAAAGAATCGATTGGGCCAATTACATATTTTCAACAGCAGGATTGGTATCGAAGAATCGATTGGGCCAATTACATATTTTTTGTCGGAATAGGAGTACGACAATTTGCGGAATACGTATCGAAATACGCATCAATTTACAGAATACGTCGATCGAAATACGCATCAATTTACGGAATACGTCGATCGAAATACGCATCAATTTATGGAATACGTCGAACGAAATACGACAATTTACTTTGTATCGGAAGACGACAATTTACTTTGTGTCGGAATACAACAGTTTACTTTTGGTCTAACGAATGGAGGAGGATCAACCAACCCGGCACCAAGAGATAGAGATCGCCTTTTCTGCAGAATCGACGCCGGAAGAGAGCAGTGTACTGTCAAGTTCAGATAGCAGTAGTGGCACAAGCAGTGGAAGCGCGAGTACAAGCACAAAGGGCTTGAGGAAGACGAAATACAAATACAAGATGGTGGAGTATGTGGATAGCCAAGTGCCCAAGTTGGCCAAGGGGGATGAGAGCAAGTTTGAGAATTGATACACTCAGTTTGAAGCATTCGCGGATAGTCGGAAATACCGGGATATGTTGTCTACCAAGCCACACAAGGACCTACCTCCAGAAGGAGAGCTTACACCTCGAGAGGAGAGAAGTACCGCTCAGAAAAAGGCCTACCGGTACAACAACAAAGCACTGAACGATCTGTACAAGGCCTTCGCCGACAACAGGACAGGCCTAGCCATCATGGAGAAGTCCAAGATTGATAGGGGGGCTACAGTTGAAAAGAATGCAGAGCTCCGGTCACAGTGGCCCCGAGGTAGAGTACATCGCGTGATTGAAGAGCTCATGAGGGAATACAGGAAAATGAACCAATCTCGCGACCAAGAACAATTGGATACTGATCTGAGAAGTCTAAAGTTGACCATTGGCGCCCCTCCACGGGATTTGATTGGGGATATCTACGAGTTGCAAAGGAAATACCACTACAAGTCAGTCAAGCCCACTTTGACACAACTCATTGTGGCATTCAAAGCTGCCCTACCGGCCTACCTACTGATGCAGCTTACACCCTTCATTGATGCACTGCAAGCCGATGGAACCTCCGAATTGGATTTTTGGGAGGCTCTCAATGTCCGAGCCAAAAGTTTGTACGACTCAGCTCAGAGTATCCAAAGCCGGGGTGGTAAGGCCAAGAAAATGAGTTTGTTTGGTGCTGAAATGACTGATTTTGCTGATCCAAGGGACAAGTGGTCCACCAATGCAGTTTGTTATTGGTGCAAAGAACAAGGTCACAAAGCTTTCAACTGTCCTAAACGCGCAGCAGGAGACCCACGTGCCGACGACAACGGCAACAATGGCAACAATGGCAACAGCAATGGCAACAACGGCAACAGCAACGGCAACAATCGGAATCGCAACAGCAACGGCAACAATGGCAACAACGGCAACAATGGCAATAATGGCAACAATCGGAACAGCAATGGCAATGGCAGCGGCAATCGAAACAACAGGAATGGCCACAGGGGCAGACGTCGCAAGTGTGGACTTTGTGGTGGCAATCATGGAACATCTGTCTGTTTTGAAGATGAGAAGAATGCTGCCAGACGTCCCAATGGTTGGAAATCCAAGTTGAAGGATGTCCAAGGAGCAACAATTGACTATGATTTCTGTCTCTCCGCAATGCAAACCTCTACCTCTACCACGTCCCTGCAACTTCTCAATGCCAAGAAGCAAGCTACCAAAGGAGATGTTGTGCCCGAAGGATTTGATCTGCTGTATGATGACAATGTCTTTGTTTTTGATACAGGCGCAACCAGCCACAGTTCCAACAGTCTGCGATGTGCCACCAATTTGAGAGCTAGTGGTGCCACCATCACCACCCAAAGTGGAGACGAACTGAAAGGATGTCAGGTTGGGGATATTCCCTGTCAGAAGATTGACAAGGATGGAAACAAGGAGTTTCAGACGCTGTTGCAGGGTGTGAATTTCAATCCAAATTTTGCATTCAACCTGTTCTCAGCCAACTTGGCTTTACAGAATGGTTGGATAGCCACAGGAAGCGACAAGACCAGATGGTCGCTCCAGAAAGGGAATCTCCAAGTGAATTTTGATATTCAGATCCCCACCGACACAAGCTGTGTGTGGGTTGGCTATTTTGATCGCATTGCCCATCCCACCAACAACATTGATATCAATGCAGCCACTGCTACTACTACCACGGATGAAGGCACCAAGATGAACATCAACAAAGCCCACCGGCTCCTGGGACACATGGATGAGAACAGGACGCGTCGGACGGCTGAAACGCTTGGCTGGACCATTACTTGAGGTCCACTGCTCCCATGTCAAGATTGTGCCAAAGCCAAAGCAAAAAGGAAAGTGATTCCTACTGACAGTGAGCACCTTGCAGCCACCAAGCCTGGTGAAAGACTCTTTGTGGATATGTCCTCAGTGAAGGCACCCAAAGCCGCCAAAAGTAACAAGCTGACCGCCCCATTTATTACCAAGCCCCATTTTCGCATGATTGTTGATGAGTACTCCTCATGCCGGTTTGTCAATTTCTTTGCCACCAAGGATGGACTGGTTGAACCAACTTGCGCATTGCTCAACCAATGGAGATCCAAAGGACAACATTTGAGGCAAATCCGATGTGATAAGGCCGGTGAAAATACAGTACTCGAAGCTCGCCTGGCCTCAGCAGATTGGAAATTTTCTTGCAAGTTCGAGTATACCTCTGTGGATACTCCACAACAGAACAGTGTGGTCGAAACAGCAATCTATTGATCAGTTTGCCGTGCCATAGCTCTTTGCTCTCAAGCCAATGTGCCTCGGGAATACAGGTTTAGATTCTTTCTCCTGGCCATGAGGTGTGGTGTTCAGTTGGATTGGTTGGAGGCGGTCACGGTAAACGGCAACACTTTGCCCAAGATCCAGCATTTCTCTGGCAAGGTCCCTGCTTTCAGCGCCCATCTCAGAACCTTTGGTGAGGCTGGGGTAGTTCGTGTCAAGAGGTCCACAAGTCCAAAACTCAATTATCGCGGCAATCCAGCTTTCTTTGCCGGATATTGCACTGACCGGCCTGGAGATTGCTATGTGATGTATGATCCATTGAAGAACACGTTTACAACTACAGCACGTGATATCTATTGGTTGAAGAGGATGTATTTCCCTCCCACGTCACCAAAAGGTGAAGATCTTAATTTTCATGCTGATTTTCCTGAGGGTGGCCACATGGATCTGCCAGTCAACAACACGCCTACCCAACCTGTTTCCATCTTGCGCACCACCACCAGACCTCGACAAGTGCAGTTTCAGGATGCAAGTGGGGGAGCCACAGCACCAGCAATTCCCTTTCAACCTGAATCTGAATCTGAATCTGAACCCGCACCAGAGGACACAGTTTTCGATAGTCACGATGAATACTACTCTGATGATATTGAAGAAACCAAGATCGAATACGAAAGTGACGACTATGACAGCAATGAAGATACCAACGAAGAGGATCCCCATGTTGTAACCACTACCCGATATGGCTAAGTAGTAAGGAACTCTCATCTCAATCCAGATGTACGGTACGGAGATATGGCAAGCTATGCAGCTCAATTCACCAATGCTGAAATCCAGTTCCACAAGGCAATGACTGCACTGAAAGAATTCAATCTTCTGTCAGTCTCTATTCCATCTCAGGAAGGCGCTATGAGTGAACTCAGTCTAGTTGGCGCGGCTGGGAGTGCCTTTGACAACACCAATGAACTGAAGACCATGAACTACAAGGCATCTATGGCCAGTCCGATGCGAGACAAGTTTACAGAGGGTGTCGATGCTGAGCATGAGAAGATGGTCAAGTACGGCGTCTTTGAAGAGATTGATGAAGCCAATATCCCACCGGGCACCAAAATCATGGATACTACTTGGGCCAACAAGATGAAACCTGATGGTACTGTAAGATGCAGGAACGCGATACGCGGATTCAAGCAGCTAGATGGTGAGCACTACGACAGGCAAGACAAGTCTTCACCGGTGGTTAGTGATATCTCAATTCGAATTGCAATGATATTGATGGTCATGGCGAATTTTATGGCCTACATTGTGGATGTGGAAGGAGCTTTTCTGAATGGCAAATTCCAGAATGGGGAGAAGATATTCACCAAGATTCCAGAAGGCTATCAGAAATTCTACCCATCATATGTACTCCTCCAATTGCAGAAAACGCTTTATGGCACAATTCAAGCCGCCATACAATTCTGGAGAGAAGCCCGCCGAGCAATGCATACCATGCAGATGGAGAGGTGCAAGGCTGACCCGTGTCTATTTTTCAGGTGGATCAACAACAAACTACTCTTGATGTTGCTATGGGTCGATGATTTTTGCATCATAGGTGAAGAAGCAGAAGTCCTAAAGCACAAAGAACAACTCAAGTCCCTATTTGAATGCAAGGACGTTGGAGAGATGGATGAGTATGTCGGGTGTCACATCGAGCGAGACAAGAAGAACATGAAAAGAATTCACCGTGTAAAGCGTATCGCACGTACGAAGAGTCACAAAGGCAATAACCTTATTCGTAAGGTTATTTAACCTGAGTGAATAATCGTCGGTGATTAATCCATGTGGATTGTCTCTTAGCGGGAATTTTCCCAACAGCTCACTCTTCGAAGAATTAACAACTCTAAAACACTATCATGCCCTAAAATCTATGTACAACCTAGTACTAATTCTACGTAATAAGGTACAAATACGGTGATATTCCAATGAGAATATCACGGTGAATTACACGGTAACGATACAAAGAAAGACCGATCGAAGATGGTTTGCGTGTGTTTTGTGTCTTAAGTTTACATGAATTTTGTATGGTAAAATTACACGAATGACGACGAGTAATATGACGACGATTAATTAACCTATCGACATCGACAAGGCCGAATGAACTGTATCTAAGATGATTACTCTTGCTCACTAAATCAATCGATCGTAAGAACGATTGCATTTTTGTTGTTTGTTACGACACACTTTTTCTAGTTTATCAGACCCACAGCACTCTACGAGCTGTGGAGGACGGAACGGCGTTTCAATCGAAACGCAGTTGAGCTCGAAGACTAATCCGGACTAGCCTGATCAGCTACCGGCATCAACCCTCAAGGATGTAAAAGAGGCAGTTGCCTGTGGAGCCCTGGAATAGACCAACACCAGGGCGGTCTCCCTGAAAGAAGAGACCAAAGAACCGAACCAAGGTGGTGGCTCCACCGGGTTTCGGGATCCAGCAAAACAAGCAAGGGAAAAGAAGCTGGACGGCTCAGTCGAAAGGGCCGCCCAGGTTGGCATCAGTTGAAAGGAATCAATATCCAAGAACACTGATCTTTCACTGAAAACAAGAATGACGCGAGCGAAAAGATTGAGCCAGAAGTATTCTGTGGTGAAACAGATTGGAAGGAACAGATTGCAAAAGAGCATCTGCCCGGAAGGAACAGATTGCAAGGAGCATCTGCCCACACGAGAGCGAAAATCAAACGAGCGAAAACGAAAAAATATAAAGATATGAGAACACCAAACCGCGAAAGATCGTCGAGAACACTAAAAGGAGAACACTAAATTCTCAGGAAACAATCTTTCAACCACCACAGAAATACAGAATGAGCAAAATCCCAAGAAAGGATAGGAAAGCTCACAATCTTGATTTGCAACAAAAGCAAAAGCTCACACAAATACAGACAAACGGAACGAAAACTCGATCCGAACACAAAAGTATAACGAAACCGGAACGAAAATTCGATCCGGATAAATACAGAACGACAGTCACGATTAATACCCATCTCTCACATCCAAACCCCGATTACCCTCTCTCTCCACATACCACCTCCGAATATCCTAAAACGAATATTCCGAAACGAATATTTCGAACCTTCCCTACGAATCGACAATCCATACTTCATAAAAAATAATTCGAAACCATGGTACGAACTAGAGCTGACGCTGACATAGAAGAAACAAAAATGGAAGTGGACGAGGAAGATCCACAGAATTCTAATGAAAACAATGGAAGAGGTATGCAAGAAGAGGAAGATTTGGAAGATAAAATCATGGAAGTCATGGAAAGGGCCCTTGGGGACCCAGAAACAAACTCAACCATGAAGAGAATCATTGACCAAGAGATAAAGAAGAGAGTCAGGGCAATGAGAGATGCAGAAAGAAGGGGTGAGAACCCAGGTGACGCGGATAGTGAAAATGATGAGGATGAAGGAAACGATGCTAACCAAAATGCCGAGGATGCAAGAGCCGATCGGCGGGGTAGAAGGTCGTACCAACCCAGAATAAAAATCAGGGGATTCAACAATGGTAGATTCCTGAACCCAGAACAGCTTGCTTTCAGGAGCAGCCTAATGGATTTTGGTATCAACTATGAATCAGCTGAAGAAATTATGAGGGGAGGGATGTCTAATATTCGTGAAATTACAGACCTCAACAAGGAAAGCATTAAATCGTTCATGCATGGATTGAAATCAATCAGTCCGGACTGTCCTAATCCAAAAAGCATCCACTATGGTAACAGGCTATCATCAAGGCTCCTAACTTGGGCAAATTGGGCCTGGTATCAACCATTGATTGGAGTCAAGCCAAGGGCTATCGACTGGAACGCAAACCCAAACAACCTGGAACTGCAGCAATTCAGAATCAAGATGATGGAATCAAGTGTGAAATCACAGGAAAAAGCAACCCCACCCGAGCTGAAGGATCTCACAAAATTCAGGGAATGGGAGGAAGGCTTCCGACAAAACCTGAGGTACAGATTCAACTCTGAGGGATTTCCAATCTTGTATGTCATAAGACCCCAAGAAAAGGAAGAAGTTACTGATGAAGCCAGGGCTGGAACAGTCGGGCAAAGTACAACAGATACTTATCCAACTTGGAGTGATTACAATGAAAGATGTGGCGTCCTGTCAGGTCACCAATATGATGAGGACAACAACGTCGTCTGGAGGTTGCTGTGCGACACAACAAGAAAGGGTCCCGGTTGGGAATATGTCGCACATTTTCAAAACACTGCACTGAATTCTGGCAATGCCAGAAATGCTTTCATTTCTCTCATGCAACATGCTTACACTGATACCAATATCACTATGGTTCTGAATAAGACATATCAGGATATGAAAGATTCACACTACACAGGAGATTCTAAGAATTATGACTGGAACAAGCACAAGCGAAACTGGACTGCTTTTCATGGAACGATCCTGAGATTTGAAAAGAATCATAATGAAAGGAGATTTGTCTGGGATTTTATCAATTCAATCAGCGATGAGAGACTTGATGCTGCTAAAGCTGATGCAATTGACGAGGGCAAAGATTACCGGGACAATTTCAATGAATGTTTGATTCTATTCACCAATCATCTTGGATTGAAAAAGCTTGCAAACGGGAAGAGTAAAAGAGGTTCCAGAAGTTTGTATTCTATGGGCACTTCAAGCAACAAAAAGCAAAAGACAACTGGAACTTTTACAGGAAAAGTTGAGTGCAAGCCTTACCCAACAAGTGTTTATAAAACAATGTCAAAAGAACAGCGCCAGGAGCTTTACCAGATGAGGCAGGCTAAGAAGAAAAGAAATCTCAAGGCTGCTGAGACCAAAAAGAAAGAAACTGAAAATGAAGGCGCGGGTGACAGTTTTGGCTCAAAATCTAAGAAATGACATAATAACCGGACACTATCACTAGAACACAAATTGTTAACAATGGTGAGCCGGTCATTATACAAGATGAACGTTCCTGTAGATTTTGATGATGGGGAAAATGAAGAAGGATATTGTGAGCTAGACTCACATGCAGATACTACCGCAGCAGGAAGCAATATGGTATTGCTGAATCCTGATCAAATCACAACACACGTTGATGTTGCACCTTTTTCTGAAGAGTACAAGCCCATCAAGAAAATCCCGATTGGAAGCTGTGCTACGGCATGGACAAACCCAACGTCAGGCCAAGTGTACATCATAGTGTTCCATCAGGCACTGTACTTTGGGGACAAATTGAAAAAAAGCTTGATATGCCCAAATCAAGTGAGGGACTGCAATTTCAACTCTGTTGAAGAGACACCTCGCCAATTTGATTCAAGATCCAAGCATGGAATTACAATTCAAACTCCACTGGAGGAGGATGACCCGAAGAAAGTTTTTATCAAACTGAGTATGAGAAACGTGATCTCATATTTTCCCACAAGGAAGCCAACAAGAATGGAGCTTGATGAATGCCAACATTTGATTGCAACAAATGATACCCCCTGGGATCCACATTCACTGAAGGTCAGGATGGCCGAGCTAGCCATTGACAATGGAGATCCAATTTCAGGGGACCAATTCAGCCCTCAAGCTATGTCGACCAAAGAGGACCAAGAAATGGATGAAAGTTTGGTTGTAACGGAACCTGCTAGTAATGTTACAGATAACCTCCCCAAGACCAGCTTAGGACAAGAACGGCATCCAAGTGTCATGCAGCAATGCAAACTGATGAGGGTCCATCAGGTATCCACAAGAAGAATGCTAACTGAATGCCAGATTGCAACAGATGGAAATATAGCTCATCGGATTTCTTCAGTAAGGAATATTTCAAGCGCGCGAAGGGTAGACCAATTTTTGTTTGATGATACAGAATTTGACTTTATGAATACAATATATCAAACTGGCAAGGATCAGGGCAAAATGCCATGATGCGAGCCAGAATGAAAGGCAAAACGCCGCCCCATTTCTTTTGATAGGGCCTCTGATGGTAGACTGGATACAGTTTGGTATTCAACACGACAACGACTCACGAAGAATAGGTTAAGTCATAGAATCCAGCCGCTTAACGGTTGGAGGATTTACGACTGAAGAGGACTGAAAAGAATTCACCGTGTAAAGCGTATCGCACGTACGAAGAGTCACAAAGGCAATAACCTTATTCGTAAGGTTATTTAACCTGAGTGAATAATCGTCGGTGATTAATCCATGTGGATTGTCTCTTAGCGGGAATTTTCCCAACAGCTCACTCTTCGAAGAATTAACAACTCTAAAACACTATCATGCCCTAAAATCTATGTACAACCTAGTACTAATTCTACGTAATAAGGTACAAATACGGTGATATTCCAATGAGAATATCACGGTGAATTACACGGTAACGATACAAAGAAAGACCGATCGAAGATGGTTTGCGTGTGTTTTGTGTCTTAAGTTTACATGAATTTTGTATGGTAAAATTACACGAATGACGACGAGTAATATGACGACGATTAATTAACCTATCGACATCGACAAGGCCGAATGAACTGTATCTAAGATGATTACTCTTGCTCACTAAATCAATCGATCGTAAGAACGATTGCATTTTTGTTGTTTGTTACGACACACTTTTTCTAAACAGAACCCTTTGGATGACCCAACCAGTCAAGATCAAAAGATTCGTTGACGAGTTTGAGCTTGATGAATGCAGAGGCAATCCCACAACTCCAGCGGAGCCAGGATCAGTGTTGAAGAAAGAAGGTGAAGGACCAACGGATACTGTTCTCACCAAGGAAGCCCAAACCAAGTACAGGTCCGGAACAGCCATCCTACTGCACATGATGAGATGGTCGCGAATTGAAACACAGAATGCTGTCCGGGAGCTGTCCAGGTTCATGACTGAAGCAAGGAAGTCCCACATGAAGGCACTGAAGCGAGTGATGAAGTATTGTGCTGGAACACCCAAGAGAGGTCTCACATTAGCCCCAAACGCAGTGTGGGATGGTACCAAGAATTTTGTTTTTGAGTTGATTGGATTCAGTGACTCGGAGTATGCCAAAGATGAGTCTCGGCACAGTGTCAATGGCTGGTCGACTTGGCTGAATGGTGCCAATGTCATAGCAAGATCAAGTATGATGCCAATCATTGCACTGTCAGCTATGGAAGCCGAGCTGTATGCAGCTGTGCTATGTGTGCAAGACATGCTGTACATTTGGAGAGTCATGATGTGTCTCGGATTGCAAATCAAGCTACCCATGGTGATATATGTGGACAACAAGGGTGCAGTTGATTTCTGCAACAATTGGTCCATAGCCGGTCGCACCAGGCATATTGAAGTGAAACAGTATTTCCTGCGAGAGCTGAAGGAAATGGGCATCATCAAGGTGATGTGGAAGACAGGCGATGAAATGACAAGTGACCTCTTCACCAAGGATCTTACTGGAGTCCTATTTGAAAAGCATGGCTCCAAATTCTATGGAAAAGATGAGTACTCCACCAAGGCCAAAGGCAACAAGGACATGAGCCTCTCGGCTGTAGACTCCAAGGCAGAGGAAGCGCATGAAGCCTACAACAAGTTCTGGAGCAGTATCATCGATTGAGTCTATTATCCTTTGAAGCAGGGGAGTGTGTTTGAAGTTGATCGAACGAGCGCGCGCTACGGAACGAATGAGACGTGAATGAGTAGAATGAGACACGAATGAGACACGAGTGAACGAATGAGACGCAAATGAAGAGTCACGCGATCGATCGATGGAGTCGTCTTGCTTCTGCAGGAATGGACTAACATGAATGGAGATGGGAATGGAAGTGGTATGAGAATTTTTCACTTACCGGTTCCGGTTCTCCTTCTTACTAAAAATAGGTCCTTATGTACCGAATCTACTGGGCGCAAGGTAGATCCCTACAGCCCATTGGTACAGGGACACGTGCATCACATCGGAGTATTAGCGGGTCGATGTGATTATTAGTGATTTAGTGTGTGCATTGGAGTATTAGCGGGCCGATGCACCAATATGGTGATTTTAGTAAAAGAGCAATTTCTGCTCACAATTTCAAGTAACGATTTCATGTAATAACCAAACAAGTTAGAAAACCAACTACATACCGACTGTTTCACCTCCATTTTCAGAGCCCTCCAAACAAGATCATCCCACTGAAACAAAATCTAACACCACAGCCCAAATCTACTGAAATTTTGGCTTATCTCGTACACCATATAACAGATATCACTGAAAATAGCACCATTGAGATCTGCTAAGCCAATAGAAAATACCTCGAAAAACAAAAAATTTCCGACACGAAATAAAAATACCCCAAAAACAAAAACAACCTTGTAACAATCATCATGTTCTCTTCATCGGAAACGTTCTCTTTATCGGAAATTCTCATAGTCACCTGCAGTTGCATCATAGCGCCAGCAACCATGTACATTATGAACAACCAAACGGTCCAGGCCATCAAAAACCAAACAAAGAGCAATGACCGAGAGAAGGCTAACCAAGTAAAGTGTGAGGAATGAGACAGGGCTATTGAGAGATTGACTCATGAATTGGTGGAGTTGTTAGTTGAACGTTTAACACTAACCCTAGGAGTTGACAACGTAACCTTGTAGACGGAGTTTATGTGGGGGGGGTTTGGGGGGGGGGAATACGTAGAAATATTTAAAAAATCTGTTTTTAACAAGTAGACTTGGTACAAACGCTACGACTAAAAATCGCTAAAAAGCTTAGCCAAACATTTATTTACGGAAATGAGATGCTTCTTCTAAATGCAATATTAATATCTAGTGGTGCGCGCTCATTTTTATGGTAGCAAACTCTCATTTTTTTGGTTGCAACTAACCATAAAATTTAACCTGAATAAAGAAAAAATCAAACGATTAAAATCTGTCTTAGATCAAGTTGGTCGTCACGTCGTCATCAACCTTCCCAGATGAGAGTTGGTGAGAAATAATATCGGACTTGTTAGAATTGGTACAATTTGTACATATATGAGTCGGACTTGATGTATTTACATGAAAAGAATTCACCGTGTAACGCGTATCGCACGTACGAAGAGTCACAAAGGCAAATAACCTTATTCGTAAGGTTATTTAACCTGAGTGAATAATCGTCGGTGATTAATCCATGTGGATTGTCTCTTAGGGAAATTCTTCCCGTCAGCTCACTCTTCGAAGAATTAACAACTCTAAAACACTATCATGCCCTAAAATCTGTGTACAACCTAGTACTATTCCTACACAACAAGGTACAATACGGTGATATTCCAATGAGAATATCACGGTGAATTATACGGTAATACGATACAACGAAAGACCGATCAAAGATGGTTTTACATGTGTTTTGTGTCTCTTTACGTGTGCTTTGTATGCTAAGAATTACGCGGTAATATGCCGTAAATTGACACGATGATACGAGAGTAATTAACCCGTTGATTCGATCGTCGAAGACAATCGACTGTATCAATTGCTCACTAAATCAATCGATCGTAAGACCGTTTGCGTTTGTTTGTTACGACACACTTTCTTTAGTTTATCAGACCCACAGCGTCTACGGGCTGTGGCCAGCATCCTACAATGCTGAGGACGAATGGCGTTTCCACGGAGAAACGCAGTTGAGCTCGAAGACAAAGAATCCGGATTAGCCTGATCAGCTACCGGCATCAACCCTCAAGGATGTAAAAGGGGCAGTTGCTTGTGGAGCCCTGGAATAGACCAACACCAGGGCGGCCTCCCTTGAAAGAAGAGGCCTAAGACTCGAACCAAGGTGGTGGCTCCACCGGGATACGAGATCCAGCAAAACAAGCAAGGGAAAAGACACTGGACGATTCAGCTGAACGAATCGCCCAGGTTGGCATCAGTTGAAAGGAATCAATATCCAAATTCGAGAACACTGATCTTTCACTGAAAATAGAAACGACGTGAGCCAGAAGATTGAGCCTGAAGTATTCTGTGGTGAAACAGATTGGAAGGAACAGATTGCAAAAAGCATCTGCCCGCACGAAAACGAAAATCCAAAGATATGAGAACACCAAATCGCGAAAAGATCGTCGAGAACACTAAAAAAGGAGAACACTAAATTCTCAGGAAACAATCAATCTTTGAAATTCACCACAGAAATACAGAATGAGCAAAATCCCGAGAAAGGATAGGAATGCTCACAATCTTGATTTGCAACAAAAGCAAAAGCTCACACAAAACTAACCGGAACAAATACCCGATCCTAATAGTCAGAAAGTATACAAACCGGACCAAAAATACGATTCGGATATAAATACAGAACTGATAAGCAAATCACACGACAGTCACCAACGATTAATATACATCTCTCACATCCAATCCTTCGATTTGATCATACCCACTTCCTCCACATACCATCTATCGATTAAACATCCTACGAATCGACCATCCATACTTCATCAAATAATCCGAAACTTCGTTTGAAATATCGCACTCCTCCCCACCATGGTACGAACTAGAGCGGTCGGCGACATGGAAGAAACAAAAATGGAAGTGGATGACGATGACGATTCAGACGATGACGATTCAGACGATGACGATTCAGAGAATTCCAATGAAAACAATGGAAGAGGTATGCAAGAAAAGGAAGATTTGGAAGATAAAATCATGGAAGTCATGGAAAGGGCCTTTGAGGACCCAGAATCAAACTCAACCATGAAGAGAATCATCGACCAAGAAATAAAGAAAAGAGTCAGGGCAATGAGAGATGCGGAAAGAAAGGGTGTGAATCCAGATGACGCGGATGGCGAAAATGAGGATGAAGGAAACGATGCTGACCAAAATGCAGAGAACGCAAGAGCTGAACGGCTGGGAAGAAGGTCATCCCAACCCAGGATAAAAATCAGGGGATTCAACAATGGTAGATTTCTGAACCCAGAACAGCTAGCTTTCAGGAGCAGCCTAATGGATTTCGGTATCAACTATGAATCAGCTGAAGAAATTATGAGGGGAGGGATGTCTAATATTCGCGAAATCACAGACCTCAATAAGGAAAGCATTAAATCGTTCATGCACGGATTGAAAGCTATCAGTCCAGACTGTCCTAATCCAAAAAGTATCCACTATGGTAACAGACTATCATCGAGGCTCCTAACTTGGGCAAATTGGGCCCGGTATCAACCATTGATTGGAGTCAAGCCAATGGCTATCGACTGGAACGCAAACCCAAACAACTTGGAACTGCAGCAATTCAGAATCAAGATGATGGAATCAAGTGTGAAATCACAGGAAAAAGCAACTCCACCCGAGCTGAAGGATCTCACAAAATTCAGGGAATGGGAGGAAGGCTTCCGACAAAACTTGAGATACAGATTCAACTCTGAGGGTTTTCCAATCTTGTATGTCATAAGACCCCAAGAAATGGAAGAAGTTACTGATGAAGCCAGGGCTGGAACAGTTGGGCAAAGTACAACAGATACTTATCCAACTTGGAGTGACTACAACGAAAGATGTGGCGTCCTATCAGGTCCCCAGTATGATGAGGACAACAACGTTGTCTGGAGGTTGCTGTGCGATGCAACAAGAAAGGGTCCTGGGTGGGAGTATGTGGCACATTTCCAAAACACTGCACTGAATTCTGGTAATGCCAGAAACGCTTTCATTTCCCTCATGCAACATGCTTACACTGATACCAATATCACTATGGTTCTGAATAAGACATACCAGGATATGAAAGATTCACACTACACTGGAGATTCCAAGGGTTATGACTGGAACAAGCACAAGCGAAATTGGACTGCTTTTCATGGAACAATTCTGAGATTCGAAAAGAATCATAACGAAAGAAGATTTGTCTGGGATTTTATCAATTCAATCAGTGATGAGCGACTTGATGCTGCAAAAGCAGATGCAATTGATGAGAACAAAGACTATCGTGACAACTTCAATGAATGTTTGATTCTATTCACCAATCGACTTGGATTGAAAAAGCTGGCAACAGGAAAGAGTAAAAGAGGTTCCAGAAGTTTGTATTCTATGGGCACAACCAGCAACAAAAAGCAAAAGACAACTGGAACCTTTACAGGAAAAGTTGAGTGCAAGCCTTACCCAACAAGTGTTTATAAAACAATGTCAAAAGAACAGCGCCAGGAGCTTTACCAGATGAGACAGGCTAAAAAGAAACGAAATCTCAAGGCTGCTGAGACTAAAAAGAAAGAAACAAATGAAGGCGCTGGTGACAGTTTTGGATCAAAATCTAAGAAATGACATAATAACCGGACACTATCACTAAAACACAAATTGTTAAAAATGGTGAGCCGGTCATTATACCAGATGAATGTCCCTGTAGGTTTTGATGATGGGGAAAATGAAGAAGGATATTGTGAGTTAGACTCACATGCAGATACTACTGCAGCAGGAAGCAATATGGTATTGCTGAATCCTGATCAAATCACAACACACGTTGATGTTGCACCTTTTTCTGAAGAGTACAAGCCCATCAAGAAAATCCCCATTGGAAGCTGTGCGACTGCATGGACAAATCCAACATCAGGCCAAATATATATCATAGTGTTCCATCAAGCACTGTACTTTGGGGACAAATTGAAAAACAGCTTGATATGCCCAAATCAAGTGAGGGACTGCAATTTCAACTCTGTTGAAGAGACACCTCGCCAATTTGATCCAAGATCCAAGCATGGAATTACAATTCAAACTCCACTGGAGGATGATGATCCGAAGAAAGTTTTTATCAAACTGAGTATGAGGAATGTGATCTCATATTTCCCCACAAGAAAGCCCACAAGAATGGAACTTGATGAATGTCAACATTTGATAGCAACAAATGATACCCCCTGGGATCCACATTCACTGAAGTTCAGGATGGCCGAGCTAGCCATTGACAATGGAGATCCAATTTCAGGGGACCAATTCAGCCTTCAAGCTATGTCGACCGAAGAGGACCAAGCAATGGAGGAAAGTTCTGTTGTAACAGAACCTGCTAGTAATGTTACAAATACACTTCCCAAGACCAGCTTAGGAAAAGAACGGCATCCAAGTGTCATGCAGCAATGCAAACTGATGAGGGTCCATCAAGTATCCACAAGGAGAATGCTAACTGAATGCCAGATTGCAACAGATGGAAATATTGCTCATCGGATTTCTTCAGTAAGGAATATTTCAAGCGCGCGAAGGGTAGACCAATTTTTGTTTGATGATACAGAATTTGACTTTATGGAAGCTCCTGAAGCAGAATCAAAACAGGCCCCTAGCTTGCAAGAAATTGACAATACACTAGAAAGGAGATCTCTTGACAGAAGAAATCAATGGGGGCCATCAGTGATAACAATTGAAGGTCCAAACAAAGTTGACTGTGAACGCCTAGCCAAAACTTGGAACATTAGTTTCAAGAAAGCTGAACAGACACTGAAAGTCACGACGCAGAAGGCACTCAGGAATTTGCAATCACCATTGATGAAGCGACTTCCTACTCAGCGCTTCAGGAACAAGAGAGTCGCACAAGGAACCTGGTACACTGATACCTGGCATGCAAGAACCACGAGTATTATGAGGCAAGAAAAATGTGCACAGATCTTTACAAATGGAAATGGGTTTGAGGTATTTATACCAATACAGGACAAATCACAAGCACACCAAGGATTGAAGACGTTTATTCATGAAATTGGAATTCCAGAGCATTTGATTTCTGATGGTGCGCCAGAACAAGGATCCCCAAGAACCTACAAAACACACTGGAATTCAATTGTAAAGCGCAACCATATCCATCAGACATTCATCCAGCCACATTGCCCATTCCAAAATCGAGCAGAACAAGCAATTGGCCATCTTGGTAGCGCAATCACAACCAAGTCTGCAAAGAAGAAGTCACCGAGAAGATTATGGTCATTTTGTGGTGAGCTATGTGCTAATATCAGGCAGCGAACAGCCTCGAACAACCCTTCTTCAATGGGGAGAACCCCATTTGAATTGGTCCATGGCTATAGACCGGATATTACATTATATACTTCATCAGAATGGTATGATTTTGTGTTTTATTATGAAAAAGGTGATTCTTCCACCCGAGGTGCTGAAAGGTTGGCGCGATGGTTGGGTCCCTGTGGGAATAGGGTAGGTGGGGGAGATTGTTTTTGGCTACTGCCCGAGTCGGCAATACCAATATCTACAAATTCAATAAGGCCTGTCAAGGAATATGAATGGAGGGATAGAGATGTCCTAAGAAGAATGGAAGCGATCGACAAATCAATTGAATCCAAGATTGGAGATGAAGTCAAGGACAGCGCATCATTCTTCCAGGAAAACTACCCAGAGCCCCAAATAGAGCTATTTGAGAATCAACCAGTAAAAACACCGGATATGAAACTCGAAATGGCTGAGCCAGAAGCATCGGTAGAAGATGTTGATGAACCAGATGAATATCTGGGAAATGAAGTGATCATTGAAAGAGGTGATGAAAGACTCAGGTGCATTGTCAAGGACAGGGTTCGCGACTTGCAAAACAGACCAATAGGAATCAGAAATGAGAATCCCATACTAGACACGAGGCTGTATAAATTGCAACTACCTGATGGCACCATGGAGGAATACACGGCAAATATTGTTGCAGAAAGCCTATACAGCTCTGTTGATGATGACGGGAGGATGTTCACTCTACTAGATGAGCTCATTGACCACGAATGCGACAACACTGCACTAACTGATGATGAAGCCACGACCATAGCAAAAAATGGCAGGAAAACCCATAAACCTACAACTAGAGGTTGGAGAATTTTAGCCAGTTGGAAAGATGGCACTGAATCTTGGTGTAAGTTAAGTGATGTAAAAGAATCATTTCCAGTGCAATTAGCCGAGTATGCAGTTAACAATAACCTTGAAAAATCACCAGCTTTCAGATGGTGGGTGCACAAAATTTTGAGGAGGAAGGATCGAATCCTTAAAGCGGCCAAAACAGCAAAGTATTGGTTGAAGACTCACAAATATGGAGTTGAATTGCCACATTCAATCAAACAAGCGCTGGCTATTGATAAGAAAACAGGGACTGACCACTGGGAAAGAGCAATTCATAAGGAAATGACAAATAATATGGCAGCGTTTGAATTTTCTGATGATGATGTTATTCCAGTTGGCCATAAACAGATAACAACCCACATGATTTTTGACATCAAGCTTGGGTCCCTAACAAGGAAGGCCAGGTTGGTAGGGGACGGTCACAAAGTCCCTGCAGTGGCCAAAGAAAATACTTATTCATCGGTTCCCAGTCGAGACTCAGTAAGAATATTCTTTCTGCTGGCAGCGCTGAATGATTTGAAGGTTCTCTCAGCTGATATTCAAAATGCATATTTGACAGCCCCGATTAAAGAGAAATATTTTCTGAAAGCAAGAGAAGAAGATGGTTTTCCACCTCACCTTGCAGGAAGACCTTGCAAGATTGTTCGCGCATTATATGGACTGCCGGTTGCTGGTGCATCTTTCAGGTCATACCTCACCCAGCATTTGAGAGATCTTGGATATTCACCTTGTAAGGCAGATCCGGATGTGCACTTAAGAATTGAAACCAGGAAAGATGGATCCAGATACTGGGCAATGCTCATTGCATATGTAGATGATATCCTATGTTCTGGCGAAGATCCAAAGTTCCAGCTTGAAAACATTGAACGAAAGTTCAAATTGAAGGATGATACAATTGAAGAGCCAACTCTGTATTTGGGAGCTGATATTGGGAAATTCTACTTTGAAGGTGATTCAAAGCCAAGATGGTCATTATCAAGCACTAAGAACACAGCGAAAGCTGTTGCAGCAGTTGAACAAGAGTTAGGAACTGAAAAATATGGCTACAAGTATCTACCAAAATCAGCATCAAGTCCACTGTCACATGATTATCGACCGGAAATTGATATATCAGAAGAATTGAATCCTGAATTGCAAAATTACTATCAAGGTTTAATTGGAGTTCTCAGGTGGATTTGCGAATTAGGAAGACTTGACATAGTAATGCCAGTGTCACTGATGTCAAGGTATTTGGCACAGGCAAGGATCGGGCATTTGAATCAGTTGTTTCACATATTTGCATATTTGAAAAAGTACAACAGGTCAAAACTGGTTTTTGATGATACTGTACCAAGTGTTGATGAAAGTAAATTTCAAAAATGTGACTGGTCTGAATTTTATCCTGGTGCCGCTGAAGTCATACCAACAGATATGCCTGAAGCTTTGGGAAAACATGTGACAATGAGCTGTTTTGTCGATGCTGATCATGCCGGATGCAAGGCAACAAGGAGATCTCATACTGGTGTTATTATCTTCATTAATAATGCACCAATCATATGGTTTTCCAAAAGACAAACAACAGTTGAGACATCAACTTTTGGATCTGAAATCATTGCTTTGAAAATTGCAATCGAATTGGTTGAAGGTCTAAGGTACAAGTTGAGAATGATGGGTGTTCCAATTGATGGGAGCACAAATGTGTATTGTGATAATGATTCAGTTGTTACAAATGTTACACGACCTGAAAGCCCATGTAAGAAGAAGCACAACAGCATTGCATACCACAAAGCGCGTGAATCTATTGCAGCAGGAATTATCAGAGTTGCAAAGGAACCAGGTTCAACAAATATTGCTGATTTGTTTACAAAGCTAATGAGTGGCGCCGTTTTCAGAGAACATTGTTCTCGTTGCATGTGGTAAGAGATTTGATAAAAATCAATCATTCGATGGAATGTTCGATCGATCGTTCGATTGAAGTAACAAGTTGATTTTCTAAGTTCAATCACGGAAAAATGAACAAATCGTTCTGCAATGAGCATTTCGAAAATGGATAATTTGATCCATGAATACAATATATCAAACCGGCAAGGGTCAGGGCAAAATGCCATGATACAAGCCAGAATGAAAGGCAAAATGCCGCCCCATTTTTCTTTTGATAGGGCCTCTGATGGTAGACTGGATACAATTTGGTATTCAACACGACTCACGATGAATAGGTTAAGTCATAGAATCCAGCCGCTTAACGGTTGGAGGATTTACGACTGAAGGGGACTGAAAAGAATTCACCGTGTAACGCGTATCGCACGTACGAAGAGTCACAAAGGCAAATAACCTTATTCGTAAGGTTATTTAACCTGAGTGAATAATCGTCGGTGATTAATCCATGTGGATTGTCTCTTAGGGAAATTCTTCCCGTCAGCTCACTCTTCGAAGAATTAACAACTCTAAAACACTATCATGCCCTAAAATCTGTGTACAACCTAGTACTATTCCTACACAACAAGGTACAATACGGTGATATTCCAATGAGAATATCACGGTGAATTATACGGTAATACGATACAACGAAAGACCGATCAAAGATGGTTTTACATGTGTTTTGTGTCTCTTTACGTGTGCTTTGTATGCTAAGAATTACGCGGTAATATGCCGTAAATCGACACGATGATACGAGAGTAATTAACCCGTTGATTCGATCGTCGAAGACAATCGACTGTATCAATTGCTCACTAAATCAATCGATCGTAAGACCGTTTGCGTTTGTTTGTTACGACACACTTTCTTTATACAGTCATATACCGGTTCGTACTCTGAATTCGATCGAAAAAGCGAAATATTGTACGGTACGTACGGTGAGTAGGGACTGGAAAGATTTGCACTGTGTTCAAATCTGGTGAGTTTGTAAGTTGACGATTGAACTATATTTTGGTTAGGGACTGGAAAGATTTGCAGTGTGTTCAAATCTGGTGGGTTTTTGGGTTCACGATTGGTTCACGATTGAAATTGGTGGAGTTGTTAGTTGAGATTGATTTTTTTTTTGGTACGTACGAGATTGATTTTTTTTTCCGTACCGGTACGTACCGGTACTCGTACGAGATTGATTTTTTTTTCGTACGTACGAGATTGAATTTAAACGATACTTCGATCGATCCATCGATCAAAGTAAAACGAAAATCATATGCGAAAAGAAAAAAAAATCTCTCACGCAAACACACAGTAAATCACTTTTTCTACCCCAAGGCAAAAAAATCACTTTTTCTATCTCGCAACAAAAAAAAACATAACTTCATAATCAGCCTTCTGACATCCAACTTATTTGAGTAGAGTTGCTATTTGGCACTCCGTCGGTGAACGTGGGATTCCACCTTATACTTCTTTATCAGTATTCGGCAGGTTATCCGTGCTCTTATATTTTAGTCTGAAATAACAGCCTTGTACTGGAAAAAGAATTAGCTCGCATTGGAGAAGAGGTGGTTTGCTGGATAGATAGTAGTGTTCTTGGACTTGATCACCCAAACATATACGTCTTGAGAGCAATAAATCTGCATCCATTGCTTCTATATCAACAGGCACGAGGTACTGTTTTTCGTGACAGAGGAGTAAGAATTCTGCAAATCTACGGCAGCAGCAACAACAACAACTTCATTGGGACGATTTTCGGAACGTCGGAACAAGCAAAGGTAAGAATGAGAGAGATAGGCAACGGCTACGGCTACGGCAATTGATTGGTCTTCCACTCCACCGGCATTACTGATAATGTATTTCCTCTCTGTTTTTCTTCTTATTTTCATAGGACCGAATCAGAAGCAACGACTCGAAACCAACGGATTGGGATCAACGGATCGGAAGTAGCAACCATCAAATTGTCAGCAACGGATCGGAAGCAGCGGATCAGAATCAACGGATCAAGGTGCGGTGGTCGTCTTCCCTGTAGGTGCGGGGAATTTTCCCGGTTGGTGATAATTACGATCGGCATATACATTATATTATTCTGTTGTTATTATTAACTCTATGTAGTACATCAATAGATACTCACCCATTTTGTTCAATTGGCAACAACGGCAACAAATCGTCGGCACCGAATAGCTCCTCCTCCTCCACCGGCGATCCACCCGAATAGCTCCTCCACCGGCGCAAAGCAACAACAGCAACCGGGACGGGGCTTGGAAGGCTATTTTTTAGCCAAATTTTGCCCATCCATGTTGAGTCGTTTTTTTCTGATCCGCTGGATCAATCAATTCGAAACTTGGTCGGCGTGTTCTTAGATATGTAATGAAGAAACACCTGCAATATCGTTGCTGTTGGTGCCGTTGGTGCAGAGATATCTGCTGTGACTGTTGTTTGGGTTGCTTCCTTGAAATGTAGCCAAATTTTGCCCCTCTGCTTCACCGGTTCGATTCTTCTGATCCGCTGGATCAATCAATTCGAAACTTGGTCGGCGTGTTCTTATATATGTAATGAAGAGGACCCTGCAATATCGTTGCTGTTGGTGTCGTTGATATGGAGATATCTGCTGTGACTGTTATTTGGGGTGTTTCTTTGAAATACAACCAAATTTTCCCAATCTGCTTCACCGGTTCGATTCTTCTGATCCGCTCAATCAATCGATCCGAAACTTGGAGGACGTCTCCTTCTAGACGTAATGAAGAGGACCCTGCAATATCGTTGCTGTTGGTGTCGTTGATATGGAGATATCTGCTGTGACTGTTATTTGGGGTGTTTCTTTGAAATACAACCAAATTTTCCCAATCTGCTTCACCGGTTCGATTCTTCTGATCCGCTCAATCAATCGATCCGAAACTTGGAGGACGTCTCCTTCTAGACGTAATGAAGAGGACCCTGCAATATCGTTGCCCGCGGTGACTTCAGTATGGAGATATCTGCTGTCACCGTTATTTGGGTTGCTTCCTTGAAATACAACTAAATTTTCCCAATCTGCTTCACCGGTTTGATTCTTCCAATCCACTCAATCAATCGATTCGAAACTTGCAGGCCTTGTCCTTCTCGATATTATGAAGGGATCCCTGCAATATCGTTGCCCGCGGTGACTTCAGTATGGAGATATTAATATTCACCGTTCTTTTCCCTTGTTTACCTTCAAAATGGACTTTGTGTGTCCAATGCTTTGCCGGTTAGATACTTCCAATCCACTCAATCAATCGATTCGAAACTTGCAGGCCTTGTCCTTCTCGATATTATGAAGGGATCCCTGCAATATCGTTGCCCGCGGTGACTTCAGTATGGAGATATTAATATTCACCGTTCTTTTCCCTTGTTTACCTTCAAAATGGACTTTGTGTGTCCAATGCTTTGCCGGTTTGATTCTTCCAATCCACTCAATCAATCGATTCGAAACTTGCAGGCCTTGTCCTTCTCGATATTATGAAGGGATCCCTGCAATATCGTTGCCCGCGGTGACTTCAGTATGGAGATATTAATATTCACCGTTCTTTTCCCTTGTTTACCTTCAAAATGGACCTTGTGTGTCCAATGCTTTGCCGGTTAGATACTTCCAATCCACTCAATCAATCGATTCGAAACTTGCAGGCCTTGTCCTTCTCGATATTATGAAGGGATCCCTGCAATATCGTTGCCCGCGGTGACTTCAGTATGGAGATATTAATATTCACCGTTCTTTTCCCTTGTTTACCTTCAAAATGGACTTTGTGTGTCCAATGCTTTGCCGGTTTGATTCTTCCAATCCACTCAATCAATCGATTCGAAACTTGCAGGCCTTGTCCTTCTCGATATTATGAAGGGATCCCTGCAATATCGTTGCCCGCGGTGACTTCAGTATGGAGATATTAATATTCACCGTTCTTTTCCCTTGTTTACCTTCAAAATGGACCTTGTGTGTCCAATGCTTTGCCGGTTAGATACTTCCAATCCACTCAATCAATCGATTCGAAACTTGCAGGCCTTGTCCTTCTCGATATTATGAAGGGATCCCTGCAATATCGTTGCCCGCGGTGACTTCAGTATGGAGATATTAATATTCACCGTTCTTTTCCCTTGTTTACCTTCAAAATGGACCTTGTGTGTCCAATGATTTGCCGGTTAGATACTTCCAATCCACTCAATCAATCGATTCGAAACTTGCAGGCCTTGTCCTTCTCGATAAAATGAAGAAATCCCTGCAATATCGTTGCCCGCGGCGACTTCAGTATGGAGATATCTGCTGTCCCTTGGGTTTGGAGGGGGTGTTTTCTGTGGAGGTGAAAATTCGGATTTGGAGTCCTCTGCTACTAGGCCCTCCTATTGCTTCTAACGTACAGCAGATCCGGGTTGATGACTGAGATAGAAAGATTTGCACTGTTTTCAAATCTGGTGGGTTTTTGGGTTGATGATTGAATTATATTTTGGTTAGGGACTGGAAAGATTTGCACTGTGTTCAAATCTGGTGGGTTTTTGAGTTGACGATTGAATTATATTTTGGTTAGGGACTGGAAAGATTTGCACTGTGTTCAAATCTGGTGGGTGTTTGGGTTGACCATTGAATTATATTTTGGTAAGGGACAGGAAAGATTTTCACTGTGTTCAAATCTGGTGGGTTATTGGGTTGACGATATAATTATATTTTGGTGGGGGATGTGCAAGATTTGCACTGTGTTCAAATCTGGTGGGTTTTTGTTTGGTTGGGGACTGGCAGGATTTGCACTGTGTTCAAATCTGGTGGGTTTTGGGGTTGATGACTGAGTTATATTTTGGTGGGGGATCTGCAGTAGTTGCACTGACTTCAAATCAGGTGGGGTTTTGGGATAACGATTCAATTATATTTTGGTTGGGGACTGCCAAGATTTGCACTGTGTTCAAATCTGGTGGGTTTTTGGGTTGATGATTGAATTAGATTTTGGTTAGGGACTGGAAAGATTTGCACTGTGTTCAAATCTGGTGGGTTTTTGAGTTGACGATTGAATTATATTTTGGTTAGGGACTGGAAAGATTTGCACTGTGTTCAAATCTGGTGGGTGTTTTAGTTGACCATTGAATTATATTTTGGTAAGGGGCAGGAAAGATTTTCACTGTGTTCAAATCTGGTGGGTTATTGGGTTGACGATATAATTATATTTTGGTGGGGGATGTGCAAGATTTGCACTGTGTTCAAATCTGGTGGGTTTTTGTTTGGTTGGGGACTTATTAAATTCCTTTCGTGACCAGAAGTATCAAAGCTACCAAAGGGTAGATTTCCTACGCACATGAATCAATGAGTCCCGTATCCATCTAAGTAATCGATTCCCACGGGATATCGATTCCCACGGCGCACTGATTCCCATCGCGCATAAACGGTGAGCAATCCCTGTCCTACGATATTGCCATTGTTCTTCGGTGAGCAAAATCTGATTTCATAAAATATCACACGAGCTACAGGAGCAATTCCTGACCTTAATGATAAACATTTCATGGAGTCTTCCTAACGGAACAAGAGAAGAAAACCGTTGGCATGTGATTCTCACACAATACATATACATGCATACAAATATATATGGTCAACGACTAATACATGTACGGAAATAATCAGCGAGTAATCTCAGCACTACGCAACAGCAGTTGCAACGTATTCATCTCAATAAAAGAGATATCTTGCATTTCGGCAAGATTTCACTTTATCTTATACTTTTAACATTCAACTGATTTATATCCCAAAATTCACACTAGTTGCTACCAACTACTTGTAATCTACATACTAAGGTCTGTCTCGCTGCAATCTGAATAAGTCACAGCAAGAGGAGATCTGGCGTTTCCCTAGTCTCGCCTGTAGTCCGATTATCCGTTGCCGAAAGTATCCAAACACAATTGTCACGCGTAGAGTACATATTAATTTCCTTCTGAATCCGATTCGTTAAGAGTCTGATTCAAGGACTTCTGAAGAACAGCAACGCTGCGTTAGTGTGTTAGTAGACGAACGATTGTACTCTACGCGTGACAATTGTGTTTGGATACTTTCGGCAACGGATAATCGGACTACAGGCGAAGCTAGGGAAACGCCAGATCTCTTCTTGCTGTGATTTATTCAGATTGCAGCGAGGCAGACCTTAGTATGTAGATTACAAGTAGTTGGTAGCAACTAGTGTGAATTTTGGGATATAAATCAGTTGAATGTTAAAAGTATGAGATAAAGTGAAATCTTGCCGAAATGCAAGATATCTCTTTTATTGAGATGAATACGTTGCAACTGCTGTTGCGTAGTGCTGAGATTACTCGCTGATTATTTCCGTACATGTATTGGTCGTTGACCATATATATTTGTATGCATGTATATGTATTGTGTGAGAATCACATGCCAACGGTTTTCTTCTCTTGTTCCGTTAGGAAGACTCCATGAAATGTTTATCATTAAGGTCAGGAATTGCTCCTGTAGCTCGTGTGATATTTTATGAAATCAGAGTTTGCTCACCGAAGAACAATGGCAATATCGTAAGACAGGGATTGCTCACCGTTTATGCGCGATGGGAATCAGTGCGCCGTGGGAATCGATATCCCGTGGGAATCGATTACTTAGATGGATACGGGACTCATTGATTCATGCGCATAGGAAATCTACCCTTTGGTAGCTATGGTACTTCTGGTCACGAAAGGAATTTAATACTCCCCATGTCTCCTTGTGAAGGGTCATCACGCTCTACATGATGCTTCCATCATCCTGGAGAAGGTCGCCAGTATTACCACAGAAGTGGAAGATGGGCCTGAGCAGTGGATACACAACTGAGTGACTCCAATGCTTGGTGAGAATGTCTGCACAGTTATCCTTACCTGGGATGTGCATCATTGCAATGAAACCTCTCGCTATCATGCTCCGTACGTAGTGATACGATAGAATGTTATGACGCTTATGCAACCTTGCGTAAGGAAAGGTCGACGTCTGGATCATCTTTTCGTTGTCACCCCAGGAGTATGAGATATCATGGACTCGTGTTCCGAGGTATCGGAATGAATGGCGTAGATCGATAATCTGTTCGATGCAAGTTCTTCCTGCAACAAACTCAGCTCCAAAGGTGGCTGTTTCCGTAGTAGATTGCTTCTTCGAGAACCACATGATGGGAGTCTTGTTCGCGAAATGAAGAATGCCGGTAACTGCCTTGCCACTGAGAATATCATGCATGAGGTTGGCATCGTAGAAGTGTGATAACACTACTGTCTTTCCAAGCGGTGCAGGAGCGTCGTCGGGTAGCTCCTCAGAATGCTCCCCATAGACGGTATTGGACCAGTCGATGGTGTCGGGTTTAGTCAATATAAAATCGGGCGGTTCCACACGGAATCTGATTTTAAAGTGTCTAAATTTGGAGATATATCCATAGATACGTTTAGCACGTTCGAGATGCCCATCTCGTGGCTGGGCTCTGAAACTTGAGAGCGTCATCACGGCTGTTTGTACATCGAAACGTCCAATAGCGATGATCCATTGCAGTGAACCGATCATACTTTGGTATTTCTGTATACCGGTTTCTTCAAGAAAGGCCGAGGAGTCCAATTCAGGATGATCGTTCTCCGCGATGGGCGATCGGAACCTAGTGCTTGGTTTGCATCCGAACATTTGTTCGTAAGATGCTTCCATCTTTTCGATGAACTTTATGGGATTCATGCACAAAACACCATGTTCGTCGCGCTCAAATCCACATCCTAAATGAAAGTTCATAGGTCCGGATCCCTTCAATTTGAAGTTATATGGTGACGATTGCAATATCTTCAAGAAGGAATTGGGATCGGCCATGCAGAGACATAGGTCATCTACATATGTGCATATAAGCTCATATACACGTTTACCATGCTTGTTCGTTCCTGGTTTGAGGAATATTTCCGGTTCTGCGCGGGATCTTTCGAAGCCGAGTTCGATGAGACAAGCCGCGAGTAAGTCTCCAAAACACTTGCCTGAAGACCTGAGACCATATAGGGCTTTGTAAATGACCAATAGGTGACCCTCCAACGATCCGAATTCGGGACCTGCCTTGATGCATACTTTCTCGCAGGTGACTGCTTCTAAGTAGGCGTTACCTATGTCGGTACCCCATGCTTCTAGATCGTTGAGTTCAGCTAGGAATAGGCACATACGTAGACCGCGAAGAGATACGACGCCTGCGTAAACACTGTGGATAGGGGCCTCAGTGAGATTACCGTTAGCAACGAGGCGGGCCTTGTGTCTTCCGTCGTGTTTGACAGCGTATATCATGTGTACCTTGATCTGTTGGAATCCCGGGGGAATGGAGCTTGTCTTGTACACGCCTTTATCAATGAATGTATTGTATTCATTGAGTTGTGCCATTTCAAGAGTGGTGGCATCTTCCCATTTGGTGTTCCCGTTGGCTTGATCAAATCGGAGGGCTTCTTCGTGGTTACGAGGCACTTTGAATCCATATTGATACTGCGGAGTGGTACGGAAAGAACGTAGTTTGGCTTGATGCACGAGTCGATCAAGTTTCTTGGTTCGTCGGGCTAGGTTGGTGATTCTCCTGAGACGTTTCCAACCTGGGAGGTCAAGCAAGTTGTTGTCTTTCCCATATTTTGCAACGGTGACCGGGTCATCAGCTGCAATATTGGCCAGAGGTTCATATGTACGTTCCATATTCTCCCATTCAATCCAGAGGTTATACTTGGAACCTTTGTATTGAGGATGCTTGTTATCCAGTGGACCTTGGTGTCCTAGGATGCGGCGAAACGACCAGAGTTTGCCGTCTTCTTGTGTTGAATCACGATGTATGTAATTCATGACGTCATTGTATGCAATGATATCATCGAGTTCGTCGTCGGAGTGTTTGCACTTGAACTTGATGAAATCTTTATTGCGTTCAAGACTGTCTTCAACATCGACAATGGTGAGACGTTTCCGGGTGCCATCGGGATTGGTTACAAGGAAGGAACGTCCTTGTAGATCGGCAATCGGGATCGTAGGAATGGTAATAGGTTTACCATCATCGTCAAATTGTGCGTTGCCTTCTTCATCGGTAACAACTACCTGAGATGGGTCTACTGAAGGAGTAGCGGGGTTGGTGTGTGGAGTTGTGACGTCACTAACATCAAAGTATGCTAATTCCGGTGGATCAAAATCATCTTCAGTAAGGAGAACGCCATCAGATGTCTTGCTGAAGATGTGTTCCGTAGGAGGACCATCAAGACTCTCCCCATAGTTGTTAGGGAGTGGAGAAGGTGACCAGCTTGGGCTGTCATCGACCTTCTCATAAAGAAAGCTCGGTAACGAGGGGTGGGTGGGTGGTTGAAGATTTGGTTGAGTGCCAAGTGCGTGTGGCGTGATATCTGTTGATGCAGATGGAACGGTGTCATCGGCGGTGTCAGAATCAGCAGGTGAACCATTAGGGGAAACTGAGCTGTTTGGTTTGGCAGACTCGTCAATGAGTTTATTCTGATTGGTATGCTCCCCATGTTTGAAAGCTGGAGCTTCTCCAGTGGCGTATATACGGGGTAAGGAATCCTTTGCATTACGCCATTTGATGAAACCATCATCAGTAAATAAGCCCGCGCGCTTGTTACGTGACTCAGGTGTAAGAGCAGATCGAACACCTGACCGGTCTAGTAACTTGTTGGTAACTGGATCCCAGATTCGAAAACAAAGCCCATTGCCAACATGTTCGGCGATGCCGACGAAATGACCTAGGCGTTCGGTAGATTTGGTACCGAAAGGAGAGTCATTGGTCTTGAAATACACAGGTTCAAACCAGAAGAAACTGGTGTATGCGCTGATGTCGCCAATTGTACCCGTGGCAATGAAGATCGGTTGTTTATCGGACAGCGTAGGGTCAGAGACAACATTAAGGAGACCCGCGACGTATGTCATGCACAGTAACCACATGTGTGGTGGTGTGCCGGTACGATCCATGACGCGATTGACAATGCGTTTGAACGTTTGGTATCGTCGTTCGAATTGATTCTGATGTTGATGGTACGGTTCACTTTGCCAGAGTCCAATCCATAACATCTTGAGGTAATCCATGACTTTCTTGCTTGATTGATAGTTGCCGTGGTCGCAAAGGAGTCGGATGGGTCTGCCCCATTTTCGGACAAAGTTCTGAAAGCAGGGTAGAAAATCGCCGGTGGTACGCATTTCTTCAACGTGAATAATATGCGATTTGCGGCCAAAGAAGATCTGGGCAATCTTGGATCCACCATCAATTGCTGGGACATCTGAATAGACTGCATCGGACATAACATCGTCATTAAAGGGGCGAACGTTCATGGCCGGTTGAGGGGAATGAAACCGTTTGAAAATGTTACCATCAGGGCTAACCGCTAACGAACCGTATTGGGTTGAGTTTTCAAAAGTAGCTTTGATGCGATCAGTGGAAACCCAACAAAAGAAAGGTTTCAGGGATAAGTAGTCATGTTCGTTGGGGTATCTTTCGCGTGGTGTAGCTGCAATGCGTGTAGTGTCACTGGCTGTACAATCTGTTGGAAACGCAGTGGCTGTTCCAGAGACTGCGGTTGGCGCGCAGCATGCGAGACGTTCTTGATGAGCGTAGTCAGTGGAAGTAAGCCAAAAGGAGCGATCGTTGTTCTTATGATCATCAATCGGAAGAAAGGGAGATCGGGTGGTATGGCTGGAATACGAGCTGAGGGATGTAACCGTGGAGGACCCGGGAGAAACAGATATATCGAGTCCTTCAAGACAGCGTGGGTTCCCATATTCGTCGTAATCGGCATAGGGGAGTTGCTGTGGTTGAGGAGGATATTTCTGGAGAAATTGTTCATCCTTTGCACTGATCGTGGTATCGAGAACAGATGGGTCCCAATGTTTATCGGACGTCATGATAACATGTGGTAACGTGTCAAATTCGACAGTCGTATACTTTCGCATCGCAAGATATGGTAAGCCGTGTCGTATGCTAAGAGGCAGTGCATAGCCATCGGAGGTGGTGATGACCTGTCCTCCGCCTGCTTTGATGGACGTGTCGTCTACAGTGGAAAAATATGCTTCCATTTGGCCGGATGACAATATAGAAGGATGTCGTCCTGTATAGGCACATTCATTGAAAATGAGAATGACGGGGCCTCTGTTCGACATTGAATATGCTCCGCATGTAGCAATGGGAATGTTTTGTACCTGATGATTGTTAATGCCGGTGACGTTAACATATCGTGGAGGGATATCCTTGGAGATGAGACATGCATCATTACCGATGATGCAGCCATTCGCGCCGCGATCAACCATGGCAAAACCAGGGCTAGTAACCGTAGTTTTGTGTACACGGTATGTGTATGACGTTACGGGACCATCATTAGGAAAGGTGAGATCATCCTCGGGAGTATACCACTGGTGAAAATTGGCGGAATACGATGGTGTTCCGACAGGTATTTGGGTGTCACCGTCCTTTTTGTACTGAATGTCAGGGTTGTTTGAAAGGAATCGAGCTGGGTGCGCGGGTGACACGGAAGACTTGAGAGGTCGCTGGTCCTTAGACGAGGAGGTCGTTGATTTGTATACACCTATAGACGCATGGAAAACGCCTCTACGATCATTCTCTACAGCAGGATGTAGGTCTGCTGTGGAATTGGCATGCTCATCCTTGGTCGAAGTATCGTCTTCTTGAAAAGATACCGAATGTTCATGTTGGTATGCCTTTCGTGTAATGGGTTTGACACTGTTGGGGTCAGGTTGGTTAGTGTTAAGTAAGTCGTGTCGCAATGAGGCAACTACGATTTTCTTTCCTTCCGGAGAAAAACTGAGCCAACTCTTCATGTCCTGACGTGACAAGGCCTTCCATATGTTTGTAGGCAACCTTGTGGTAGGGTCAGGGGTACGTCCAGCCTTGAACACAGCATAATCTTGATAATCTCCTTCAAATTCGATTGGAAGAGCATAGTCATCATGGTGTTGAGTCGAGTCAGAAGAGAAATCATGAACGTGTGCACGTACGGTCGACCGAGGAGCAGACATCGCAGACTGGGAATCAAGTCGAGTTGCTTCGAGTAAAAGCGTGATTTTAAGATCATTGATAGCAGCGGCTTCGGCAACTGCATCCGTCACGGTGCTATTCGTTCCACCTGGATCCTTGACTTTGGCAAACTGTTCGCTTAGCTGGAAGCTGGAATAGCATGCCTGACATAACGCTGATTTTACAGTGTGATACTCGAGGGGCTTGTTGGGTGGACGTAGCTTGTTGAGGTGATTCAATTCGTCAAACCAATGTGTGACGAATTTCACCTTGGATTCCTTCCAATTGTTGAGGTTCAACTTGAGCAACGCTTGTAGCTGGGTCGAGTTGTCGTACACCTTCGCTTTTGATTGGCTATGAAGGTTTACGAAGTCGAAGTAGGCCTGGCGTCCATCACGAGTGGTAGAATGACTGTGTACACATGATGCAGAAAGGTCACTCTTGAAGACTTCCAACATTAGTACCCAGAAGAAGGCACATTGTTTGATGTAGAGGTCACGGGTGTAACCCACGAGCGTAGCTGGAGGCCAAGTTTCATCGAGGAATGTCTCTGTATCGATGTCGTATGCCTCGAGTTTGGCTTTGAAACCTACGAGCCAGTGTTCAAATCTCGAGTCATTCGTGAGGGGTGTAAAGGACTTTTCATCTCGTGCTTTTCGGCACCATGATTCGTACTTTACCTGCTGAGGTGACTTCTTGTTATTTCCTACCGGAGGAGGTGGTGGGTTCAGAACAGATTCGTTACGCAAGCGTTGGGCACGTTCTTCGCGGAATGACTGGAATTCCCTGTATGTATATGACTTTACATCCTTCCAGTTCCTCTCGTCTTCTTCTAGAGCGACATCGGCTTCTTGTAGGTCGATAGCGAAATCCGCAAGTGCTTCTATGCTTCTTTGGATGGAGCGGGGGATATGCGTTGCCAATCCTCGTTCCATATAGGTAAGTTCACGTGCAAAATCCGGTTCAATAAGTGCGTCGAGGAACGACTTCCATTCGCATAATCCGCCTTCCTTGAGAGCTAGGCACAACTTGCTAGTAATCTCACTTGTTACGTTGAGTAATGATATGAGTATCTTTCTCATATCAGCATCGAAGCTGGGAAAGCGTTCGATAGTGGTGACTTCGGCGTCATTCTTCTCTTCGTCTCCGAGTGCATTGCCGGCCATTACCGGCACCGGTATGTTCGGCATCTGTGGCGGTTCGGAGTCTTGGAAGGAAGTGCGTGGTGACTGAGAATGGGAACTGCTTCTTGTGCGATGTGCGACGGGCATATGCCAGCGTAGGGATTATGATTAATTCCGTTCCTGTTCCTTCTTGTGTGCAAGCCTTCTTAGAGCTTGCGACTGTTAATCTATTAATTTCCTTCTGAATCCGATTCGTTAAGAGTCTGATTCAAGGACTTCTGAAGAACAGCAACGCTGCGTTAGTGTGTTAGTAGACGAACGATTGTACTCTACGCGTGACAATTGTGTTTGGATACTTTCGGCAACGGATAATCGGACTACAGGCGAAGCTAGGGAAACGCCAGATCTCTTCTTGCTGTGATTTATTCAGATTGCAGCGAGGCAGACCTTAGTATGTAGATTACAAGTAGTTGGTAGCAACTAGTGTGAATTTTGGGATATAAATCAGTTGAATGTTAAAAGTATGAGATAAAGTGAAATCTTGCCGAAATGCAAGATATCTCTTTTATTGAGATGAATACGTTGCAACTGCTGTTGCGTAGTGCTGAGATTACTCGCTGATTATTTCCGTACATGTATTGGTCGTTGACCATATATATTTGTATGCATGTATATGTATTGTGTGAGAATCACATGCCAACGGTTTTCTTCTCTTGTTCCGTTAGGAAGACTCCATGAAATGTTTATCATTAAGGTCAGGAATTGCTCCTGTAGCTCGTGTGATATTTTATGAAATCAGAGTTTGCTCACCGAAGAACAATGGCAATATCGTAAGACAGGGATTGCTCACCGTTTATGCGCGATGGGAATCGATGCGCCGTGGGAATCGATATGCCGTGGGAATCGATTACTTAGATGGATACGGGACTCATTGATTCATGCGCATAGGAAATCTACCCTTTGGTAGCTATGGTACTTCTGGTCACGAAAGGAATTTAATAGTACAATCGTTCGTCTACTAACACACTAACGCAGCGTCGCTGTTCTTCAGAAGTCCTTGAATCAGACTCTCAACAAATCGGATTCAGAAGGAAAATAATAGATTAACAGTCGCAAGCTCTAAGAAGGCTTGCACACAAGAAGGAACAGGAACGGAATTAATCATAATCCCTACGCTGGCATATGCACGTCGCACATCGCACAAGAAGCAGTTCCCATTCTCAGTTACCACGCACTTCCTTCCAAGACTCCGAACCACCACAGATGCCAAACATACCGGTACCGGTAATGGCCGGCAATGCACTCGGAGGCGAAGAGAAGAATGACGCCGAAGTCACCACTATCGAACGCTTTCCCAGCTTCGATGCTGATATGAGAAAGATACTCATATCATTACTCAACGTAACAAGTGAGATTACTAGCAAGTTGTGCCTAGCTCTCAAGGAAGGCGGGTTATGCGAATGGAATTCGTTCCTCGACGCACTTATCGAACCGGATTTTGCACGTGAACTTACCTATATGGAACGAGGATTGGCAACGCATATCCCTCGCTCCATCCAAAGGAGCATAGAAGCACTTGCGGATTTCGCTATCGACCTACAAGAAGCCGATGTCGCTCTAGAAGAAGACAAGAGGAACTGGAAGGATGTAAAGTCATATACATACAGGGAATTCCAGTCATTCCGCGAAGAACGTGCCCAACGCTTGCGTAACGAATCTGTTCTGAACCCACCACCTCCTCCGGTAGGAAGTAACAAAAAGTCACCTCAGCAGGTAAAGTACGAATCATGGTGCCGAAAAGCACGAGATGAAAAGTCCTTTACACCCCTCACGAATGACTCGAGATTCAAACACTGGCTCGTAGGTTTCAAAGCTAAACTCGAGGCATACGACATCGATACAGAGACATTCCTCGATGAAACTTGGCCTCCAGCCACGCTCGTGGGTTACACCCGTGATCTCTACATCAAACAATGTGCCTTCTTCTGGGTACTAACGTTGGAAGTCTTCAAGAGTGACCTTTCTGCATCATGCGTACACAGTCATTCTACCACTCGTGATGGACGCCAGGCTTACTTCGACTTCGTAAACCTTCATAGCAAATCAAAAGCAAAGGTATACGACAACTCGACCCAGCTACAAGCGTTGCTCAAGTTAAACCTCAACAATTGGAAGGAATCCAAAGTGAAATTCATCACACATTGGTTTGACGAATTGAATCACCTTAACAAGCTCCGTCCTCCCAACAAGCCCCTCGAGTATCACACCGTAAAATCAGCATTGTGTCAGGCATGTTATTCCAGCTTCCAGCTAAGCGAACAATTTGCCAAAGTCAAGGATCCAGGTGGGACGAATAGCACCGTAACGGATGCAGTTGCCGAAGCCGCTGCTATCCATGATCTTAAAATCACGCTTTTACTCGAAGCAACCCGACTTGATTCCCAGTCTGCGATGTCTGCTCCTCGATCGACCGTACGTGCACACGTTCATGATTTCTCTTCTGACTCGATCCAACACCATGATGACTATGCTCTCCCCATTGAATTTGAAGGAGACTATCAAGATTATGCTGTGTTCAAGGCTGGACGTACCCCTGACCCTACCACAAGGTTGCCTACAAACATATGGAAGGCCTTGTCACGTCAGGACATGAAGAGTTGGCTCAGTTTTTCTCCGGAAGGCAAGAAAATCGTGGTTGCCTCATTGCGACACGACTTACTTAACACGGACCAACCTGACCCCAACAGTGTCAAACCCGTTACCCGGAAGGCATACCAACATGAACACTCGGTATCTTTCCAAGAAGACGGTACTTCGACCAAGGATAAGCATGCCAATTCCGCAGCAGGCCTACATCCTGCTGTAGAGAATGATCGTAGAGGCGTTTTCCATGCATCTCTAGGTGTATACAAATCCACGACCTCCTCGTCTAAGGACCAGCGACCTCTCAAGTCTTCCGTGTCACCCGCGCATCCAGCTCGATTCCTTTCAAACAACCCTGACATTCAGTACAAAAAGGACGGTGACACCCAAATACCTGTCGGAACACCATCGTATTCCGCCAATTTTCACCAGTGGTATACTCCCGAGGATGATCTCACCTTTCCTAATGATGGTCCCGTAACGTCATACACATACCGTATACACAAAACTACGGTTACTAGCCCTGGTTTTGCCATGGTCGATCGCGGCGCAAATGGCTGCATCATCGGTAATGATGCATGTCTCATCTCCAAGGATATTCCACCACGATATGTTAACGTCACCGGCATTAACAATCATCAGGTACAAAACATTCCCATTGCTACATGCGGAGCATATTCCATGTCGAACAGAGGCCCCGTCATTCTCATTTTCAATGAATGTGCCTATACAGGACGACATCCTTCTATATTGTCATCCGGGCAGATGGAAGCATATTTTTCCACTGTAGACGACACGTCCATCAAAGCAGGCGGAGGACAGGTCATCACCACCTCCGATGGCTATGCACTGCCTCTTAGCATACGACACAGCTTACCATACCTTGCGATGCGAAAGTATACGACTGTCGAATTTGACACGTTACCACATGTTATCATGACGTCCGATAAACATTGGGACCCATCTGTTCTCGATACCACGATCAGTGCAAAGGATGAACAATTTCTCCAGAAATATCCTCCCCAACCACAGCAACTTCCCTATGCCGATTACGACGAGTATGGGAACCCACGCTGCCTTGAAGGATTCGATATATCTGTTTCTCCCGGGTCCTCCACGGTTACATCCCTCAGCTCGTATTCCAGCCATTCCACCCGATCTCCCTTTCTTCCGATTGATGATCATAAGAACAACGATCGCTCCTTTTGGCTTACTTCCACTGACTATGCTCATCAAGAACGTCTCGCATGCTGCGCACCAACCGCAGTCTCTGGAACAGTCACTGCGTTTCCGACAGATTGTACAGCCAGTGACACTACACGCATTGCAGCTACGCCCCGCGAAAGATACCCCAACGAACATGACTACTTATCCCTGAAACCTTTCTTTTGTTGGGTTTCCACCGATCGCATCAAAGCTACTTTTGAAAACTCAACCCAATACGGTTCGTTAGCGGTTAGCCCTGATGGTAACATTTTCAAACGGTTTCATTCCCCTCAACCGGCCATGAACGTTCGCCCCTTTAATGACGATGTTATGTCCGATGCAGTCTATTCAGATGTCCCAGCAATTGATGGTGGATCCAAGATTGCTCAGATCTTCTTCGGCCGAAAATCGCATATTATTCACGTTGAAGAAATGCGTACCACCGGCGATTTTCTACCCTGCTTTCAGAACTTTGTTCGAAAATGGGGCAGACCCATCCGCCTTCTTTGCGACCACGGTAACTATCAATCAAGCAAGAAAGTCATGGATTACCTCAAGATGTTATGGATTGGACTCTGGCAAAGTGAACCGTACCATCAACATCAGAATCAATTCGAACGACGATACCAAACGTTCAAACGCATTGTCAATCGCGTCATGGATCGTACCGGCACGCCACCACACATGTGGTTACTGTGCATGACATACGTCGCGGGTCTCCTTAATGTTGTCTCTGACCCTACGCTGTCCGATAAACAACCGATCTTCATTGCCACGGGTACAATTGGCGACATCAGCGCATACACCAGTTTCTTCTGGTTTGAACCTGTGTATTTCAAGACCAATGACTCCCCTTTCGGTACCAAATCTACCGAACGCCTAGGTCATTTCGTCGGCATCGCTGAACATGTTGGCAATGGACTCTGCTTTCGAATCTGGGATCCAGTTACCAACAAGTTACTAGACCGGTCCGGTGTTCGATCTGCTCTTACACCTGAGTCACGTAACAAGCGCGCGGGCTTATTTACTGATGATGGTTTCATCAAATGGCGTAATGCAAAGGATTCCTTACCCCGTATATACGCCACTGGAGAAGCTCCAGCTTTCAAACATGGGGAGCATACCAATCAGAATAAACTCATTGACGAGTCTACTAAACCAAACAGCTCAGTTTCCCCTAACGGTTCACCTGCTGATTCTGACACCGCCGATGACACCGTTCCATCTGCACCAACAGATATCACGCCCCACGCACCTGGCACTCAACCAAATCTTCAACCACCCACCCACCCCTCGTTACCGAGCTTTCTTTATAAGAAGGTCGATGACAGCCCAAGCTGGTCACCTTCTCCACTCCCTAACAACTATGGGGAGAGTCTTGATGGTCCTCCTACGACACACATCTTCAGCAAGACATCTGATGGCGTTCTCCTTACTGAAGATGATTTTGATCCACCGGAATTAGCATACTTTGATGTTAGTGACGTCACAACTCCACACACCAACCCCGCTACTCCTTCAGTAGACCCATCACAGGTAGTTGTTACCGACGAAGAAGGCAACGCACAATTTGACGATGATGGTAAACCTATTACCATTCCTACGATCCCGATTGCCGATCTACAAGGACGTTCCTTCCTTGTAACCAATCTCGATGGCACCCGGAAACGTCTCACCATTGTCGATGTTGAAGACAGTCTTGAACGCAATAAAGACTTCATCAAGTTCAAGTGCAAACACTCCGATGACGAACTCGATGATATCATTGCATACAATGACGTCATGAATTACATCCATCGTGATTCAACACAAGAAGACGGCAAACTCTGGTCGTTTCGCCGCATCCTAGGACACCAAGGTCCACTGGATAACAAACACCCTCAATACAAAGGTTCCAAGTATAACCTTTGGATTGAATGGGAGAATATGGAACGCACATATGAACCTCTGGCCAATATTGCGGCTGATGACCCAGTCACCGTTGCAAAATATGGGAAAGACAACAACTTGCTTGACCTCCCAGGTTGGAAACGTCTCAGGAGAATCACCAACCTAGCCCGACGAACCAAGAAACTTGATCGACTCGTGCATCAAGCCAAACTACGTTCTTTCCGTACCACTCCGCAGTATCAATATGGATTCAAAGTGCCTCGTAACCAAACCTAGCACTAGATTCCAATCGCCCATCGCGGAGAACGATCATCCTGAATTGGACTCCTCAGCCTTTCTTGAAGAAACCGGTATACAGAAATACCAAAGTATGATCGGTTCACTGCAATGGATCATCGCTATTGGCCGTTTCGATGTACAAACAGCCGTGATGACGCTCTCAAGTTTCAGAGCTCAGCCACAAGATGGGCATCTCGATCGTGCTAAACGTATCTATGGATATATCTCCAAATTTAGACATTTTAAAATCAGATTCCGTGTGGAACCGCCCGATTTTATATTGACTAAACCCGACACCATCGACTGGTCCAACACCGTCTATGGGGAGCATTCTGAGGAGCTACCCGACGACGCTCCTGCACCGCTTGGAAAGACAGTAGTGTTATCACACTTCTATGATGCCAACCTCATGCATGATATTCTCAGTGGCAAGGCAGTTACCGGCATACTTCATTTCGCGAACAAGACTCCCATGATGTGGTTCTCGAAGAAGCAGTCTACTACGGAAACAGCCACCTTTGGAGCTGAATTTGTTGCAGGAAGAACTTGCATCGAACAGATTGTCGATCTACGCCACTCATTCCGATACCTCGGAACACGAGTCCATGATATCTCATACTCTTGGGGTGACAACGAAAAGATGATCCAGACGTCGACCTTTCCTTACGCAAGGTTGCATAAGCGTCATAACATTCTATCATTTCACTACGTACGGAGCATGATAGCGAGAGGTTTCATTTTAATGATGCACATCCCAGGTAAGGATAACTGTGCAGACATTCTTACCAAGCATTGGAGTCACTCAGTTGTGTATCCACTGCTCAGGCCCATCTTCCACTTCTGTGGTAATACTGGCGACCTTCTCCAGGATGATGGAAGCATCATGTAGAGCGTGATGACCCTTCACAAGGAGACATGGGGAGTATTAAACTCCTTTCGTGACCAGAAGTATCAAAGCTACCAAAGGGTAGATTTCCTACGCACATGAATCAATGAGTCCCGTATCCATCTAAGTAATCGATTCCCACGGGATATCGATTCCCACGGCGCACTGATTCCCATCGCGCATAAACGGTGAGCAATCCCTGTCCTACGATATTGCCATTGTTCTTCGGTGAGCAAACTCTGATTTCATAAAATATCACACGAGCTACAGGAGCAATTCCTGACCTTAATGATAAACATTTCATGGAGTCTTCCTAACGGAACAAGAGAAGAAAACCGTTGGCATGTGATTCTCACACAATACATATACATGCATACAAATATATATGGTCAACGACTAATACATGTACGGAAATAATCAGCGAGTAATCTCAGCACTACGCAACAGCAGTTGCAACGTATTCATCTCAATAAAAGAGATATCTTGCATTTCGGCAAGATTTCACTTTATCTTATACTTTTAACATTCAACTGATTTATATCCCAAAATTCACACTAGTTGCTACCAACTACTTGTAATCTACATACTAAGGTCTGTCTCGCTGCAATCTGAATAAGTCACAGCAAGAGGAGATCTGGCGTTTCCCTAGTCTCGCCTGTAGTCCGATTATCCGTTGCCGAAAGTATCCAAACACAATTGTCACGCATAGAGTACAATCGTTCGTCTACTAACACACTAACGCAGCGTCGCTGTTCTTCAGAAGTCCTTGAATCAGACTCTCAACAAATCGGATTCAGAAGGAAAATAATAGGACTGGCAGGATTTGCACTGTGTTCAAATCTGGTGGGTTTTTGGGTTGATGACTGAGTTATATTTTGGTGGGGGATCTGCAGTAGTTGCACTGACTTCAAATCAGGTGGGGTTTTGGGATAACGATTCAATTATATTTTGGTTGGGGACTGCCAAGATTTGCACTGTGTTCAAATCTGGTGGGTTTTTGGGTTGATGACTGAATTAGATTTTGGTTAGGGACTGGAAAGATTTGCACTGTGTTGAAATCTGGTAGGTTTTTGAGTTGATGACTGAGTTATATTTTGGTCTGGGACTGGCAGGATTTGCACTATGCTCAAATCTGGTTGGTTTTTGGGTTGACGATTGAATTATATTTTGGTCTGGGACTGGCAGGATTTGCACTATGCTCAAATCTAGTTGGTTTTTGGGTTGACGATTGAATTATATTTTGGTTAGGGACTGGCGGTATTTGCACTGTGCTCAAATCTGGTGGGTTTTTGGGTTGATGACTGAGTTATATTTTGGTTAGGGACTGGAAAGATTTGCACTGTGTTCAAATCTGGTGGTTTTTTTTGGTTGATGACTGAATTATATTTTGGTCGGGGACTGGCAGGATGTGCACAGTGTTCAAATATGGTGGTTTTTGGGTTGATGACTGAGTTATATTTTGGTGGGCAATGGCAGGATTTACACTGTGCTCAAATCTGGTTGGTTTTTGGGTTGATGACTGAGTTATATTTTGGTTAGGGACTGGAAAGATTTGCACTGTGTTCAAATCTGGTGGTTTTTTTTGGTTGATGACTGAATAATATTTTGGTCGGGGACTGGCAGGATGTGCACAGTGTTCAAATATGGTGGTTTTTGGGTTGATGACTGAGTTATATTTTGGTGGGCAATGGCAGGATTTACACTGTGCTCAAATCTGGGTTGGTTTTTGGGTTGATGACTGAGTTATATTTTGGTCCGGGACTGACAGGATTTGCTCTGTGTTCAAATATGGTGGGTTTTTGGGTTGATGACTGAGTTATATTTTGGTCGGGGACTGGCAGGATTTGCACTGTGTTCAGATCTGGTTGGTTTTTGGGTTCACGATTGAATTATATTTTGGTTAATGACTGGAATGATTTGCACTGTGTTAAAATCTGGTGGGTTTTTGGGTTGATGACTGAGTTATATTTTGGTCTGGGACTGGAAAGATTTGCACTGTGTTCAAATCTGGTTTGTTTTTGGGTTGACGATTGAAGTATATTTTGCTTAGGGACTGGAAAGATTTGCACTGTGTTCAAATCTGGTGGGTTTTTTTGGTTGATGACTGAGTTATATTTTTGTAGGGGACTGGCAGGATTTGCACTGTGTTCAAATATGGTGGGTTTTTTGGTTGATGACTGAGTTATATTTTGGTTAGGGACTGGAAAGATTTGCATTGTGCTCAAATCTGGTGTGTTTTTGGGTCGATGACTGAATTATATTTTGGTTAGGGACTGGAAAGATTTGCTCTGTGTTCAAATCTGGTGGGTTTTTGGGTTGACGACTGAATTATATTTTTATTAGGGACTGGAAAGATGTGCACTGTGTTCAAATCTGGTTGATTTTTGGGTTGATGATTGAGTTATATTTTGGTCCGGGATGGGCAGGTTTTGCACTGACTTCAAATCAGGTGGATTTGTACTGTGTTCAAATCTGGTGGGTTTTTTGGTTGATGACTGAGTTATAATTTGGTTAGGGACTGGAAAGATTTGCACTGTGCTCAAATCTGGTGTGTTTTTGGGTTGACGATTGAACTATATTTTGATTAGGAACTGGAAAGATTTGCACTGTGTTCAAATCTGGTGGGTTTTTTTGATTGATGACTGACTTATATTTTTGTCGGGGACTGGCAGGATTTGCACTGTGTTCAAATATGGTGGGTTTTTCGGTTGATGACTGAATTTTATTTTGGTTAGGGACTGGAAAGATTTGCACTGTGTTCAAATATGGTGGGTTTTTGAGTTGATGACTGAATTATATTTTGGTTAGGTGGTGGGTTTTTTTGGTTGATGACTGAGTTATATTTTTGTAGGGGACTGGCAGGATTTGCACTGTGTTCAAATATGGTGGGTTTTTTGGTTGATGACTGAGTTATATTTTGGTTAGGGACTGGAAAGATTTGCATTGTGCTCAAATCTGGTGTGTTTTTGGGTCGATGACTGAATTATATTTTGGTTAGGGACTGGAAAGATTTGCTCTGTGGTCAAATCTGGTGGGTTTTTGGGTTGATGACTGAATTATATTTTGGTTAGGGACTGGAAAGATTTGCTCTGTGATCAAATCTGGTGGGTTTTTGGGTTGATGACTGAGTTATGTTATAGTCGGGAAATGGCAGGATCTGCACTGTGCTCAAATGTGGTGGGTTTTTGGGTTGATGACTGAATTATATTTTGGTCCGGGACTGGCAGGATTTGCACAGTGATAGAATCTGGTGGGTTTTTTGGTTCATGACTGAGTTATATTTTAGTCGGGAATTGGCAGGATTTGCACTGTGCTAAAATCTAGTGGGTTTTTGGGTTGATGACAGAATTATATTTTGCTTAGGGACTGGAAAGATTTGCACTGTGTTCAAATATGGTGGGTTTTTGAGTTGATGACTGAGTTATATTTTGGTTAGGGACTGGAAAGATTTGCTCTGTGTTCAAATCTGGTGGGTTTTTGAGTTGATGACTGAGTGATATTTTGGTCGCGGACTGGCAGGATTTGCACTGTGCTCAAATCTGGTGGGTTTTTGGGTTGATGAATGAGTTATATTTTGGTCGGGGATAGACAGAATTTGCACTGTGCTAAAATCTGGTTGGTTTTTGGGTTGAGTATTGAGTTATATTTTAGTCAGGGACTGGCAGGATTTGCACTGTGTTCAAATCTGGTGGGTTTTTGGGTTGATGACTGAATTATATTTTGGTCGGGGATGGGCAGGATTTGCACTGTGTTCAAATCTGGTGAGTTTTTGGGTTGATGACTGAGTTATGTTATAGTCGGGAATTGGCAGGATTTGCACTGTGCTCAAATCTGGTGGGTTTTTGGGTTGATGTCTGAATTATATTTTGGTCGGGGACTGGCAGGATTTGCACAGTGATAGAATCTGGTGGGTTTTTTGGTTCATGACTTAGTTATATTTTAGTCGGGAATTGGCAGGATTTGCACTGTGCTAAAATCTAGTGGGTTTTTGGGTTGATGACAGAATTATATTTTGCTTAGGGACTGGAAAGATTTGCACTGTGTTCAAATATGGTGGGTTTTTGAGTTGATGACTGAGTTATATTTTGGTTAGGGACTGGAAAGATTAGCTCTGTGTTCAAATCTGGTGGGTTTTTGAGTTGATGACTGAGTGATATTTTGGTCGGGTACTGGCAGGATTTGCACTGTGCTCAAATCTGGTGGGTTTTTGGGTTGATGAATGAGTTATATTTTTGTCGAGGACTGACAGAATTTGCACTGTGCTAAAATCTGGTTGGTTTTTGGGTTGAGTATTGAGTTATATTTTAGTCGGGGACTGGCAGGATTTGCACTGTGTTCAAATCTGGTGGGTTTTTGGGTTGATGACTGAATTATATTTTGGTTAGTGACTGGAAAGATTTACACTGTGTTCAAATCTGGTGAGTTTTTGGGTTGATGACTGAGTTATGTTATAGTCGGGAATTGGCAGGATTTGCACTGTGCTCAAATCTGGTGGGTTTTTGGGTTGACGATTGAATTATGTTTTGGTCAGGAATTGGCAGGATTTGCACTGTGCGAAAATCTGGTGGGTTTTTGGGTTGATGACTGAGTTTTATTTTGGTCGGGGACTTGCAGGATTTACACAGTGCTCAAACCTAGTGGGTTTTGGGGTTCATAACTGAGTTATATTTTGGTCGTAGAACTTCTTACCAAAACTTTACTGACACATACTTACAATACATACAATAACTACGTACGCAACAACTCCACAGGGCCCCTGTGTTAATTTCCTTTTGAAACTGGCTGTTGAGCTGATTCAATCCAAAGGCAAAGAAGAGCAACAGGAGCTTTAGCTGCAGGCCGGTTGAGGTACCGGTCTGTTGTGGTCTAATATTTCTCTGATATCCACTACGATTGGATGCTAGTCCAACCAGATCTATTCTGACTATCGGTAGCCGACGCAATCAGTTAGATCTTAGGCTTGTAGTTCTACAGTAGGACGCAAGAACGTCCGGTGCAAGGTTTAAGGTTGAATAATCAAATAATCTAAAAGTATGCGCTTCAGCTTGCTGGAGAGCAAGATAGCGCTCGTGCTGCCGCTAATACAGCACTTTGTTACAAATATACGGTAAAGTACCGCGTTACGGGGAAAAATATCGTGTTGCCGCTAATACAACACGTATTTCAGCAGATAAACAAGTTCGTGAGCAGCGCTTCGAACCTCTGCTGTCTTTTCTTGAAAACAGCACACTTAACAAGAGATTGCATGTGCGAACCTCTAGTGTGCATACTTTCTTTGCGTACTAAGTATCAAATCAGAGTGACGATTGATTCTTCTCTTCCAGTTTAAGTATTGAACCCGATCGTAAGAATGAGCCCGGTAAGTTTGAGGTCTCATTATTTTCGATCTCGTACCTCTACCAACCTAGACACGAAAGGAATTTAATACTCCCCATGTGTCCACATGAAAGCATCCTCTAGTATCTGGTGCAGTCATCCTGCAACAAATCACCGGTGTTTCCACAGTAGTGAAAGATGGGCTTGAGTAAAGGATACACTACTGAGTGTCCCCAATGCTTGGTGAGAATGTCGGCACAGTTATCCTTGCCTGCAAGATGTTGCATGAGGATGAAACCTCTTGCGATCATGCTTCTAACATAGTGATATGAGAGAATGTGATGCCTCTTGTGGAGCCTCGCATATGGGAATGTAGAAGTTTGGATCATCTTTTCATTGTCTCCCCACGTGTAGGATGTGTCGTGTACTCTAGTACCAAGATACCTGAATGACTGTCGAATGTCAACAATTTGCTCAATGCAGGTTCTAGCAGATACAAACTCAGCGCCAAAGGTGGCTGTTTCAGATGCTGCTTGCTTCTTGGAGAACCACATGATGGGGGTCTTGTTTGCAAAGTGCAGTATACCAGTGACAGCTTTACCACTTAGGATGTCATGCATTAAGTTTGCATCATAGAAATGAGATAACACAACCACCTTACCCAGGGGTTTAGGAGCATCACTAGGGAGGTCCTCGGAGTGCTCCCCATACACTGTATTGGACCAGTCTGTGCTGGTACCTTCAGTGAGTACAAAATCTGGTATGCCCACTCTGAATCGGATTTTGAAGTGTCGAAACTTAGAGATGTAACCATAGATTCTTTTGGCTCTGTTGAGATGGCCTTCCCTAGGTTGGACTCGGAAGCTTGACAATGTCATAACAGCAGTCTGCACGTCAAAACGTCCAATAGCTATGACCCATTGAAGTGAACCAATCATGCTTTGATACTTTTGGATATCAGTATCACATAGGAAGGATGTTGAGTCTAGCTCTGGGTGGTCATTCTCAGCAAGTGGTGAATGGAATCTGGTGGTAGGTTTGCAGCCAAACATTTGTACATATGAGGCCTCCATTTTCTCGATGAACTTGATGGGGTTCATGCAGAGCACACCATGTTCATCTCTTTCGAATCCACATCCCAAATGAAAGTTCATTGGCCCAGAACCCTTTAATTTGAAATTATAGGGTTCAGACTGTAGGATTATCAGAAAGGCTTCAGGATTGGCCATACATAAGCAGAGGTCATCGACATATGTGCATATGAGCTCATATACTGGCTCCCCATGTTTGTTGTTGCCAGGCTTGATAAAGATTTCGGGCTCTGCCTTGGATCTTTCAAAGCCTAGTTCAACGAGGCAGGCAGCAAGTAGATCACCAAAACACTTGCCAGATGATCGAAGGCCATATAGAGCCTTGTAAATCAATAGGAGGTGGCCTTCTAGTGATCCAAATTCAGCGCCAGCCTTGATGCATACTTTCTCACAGGTGACAGCTTCTAGGTATGCATTCCCAATGTCGGTTCCCCATGCTTCTAAACTATTCAGTTCAGCAAGGAATAGGCACATGCGCAAGCCTCTAAGTGAAACAACTCCTGCATACACACTGTGAATGGGAGCTTCAGTAAGATTACCATTTGCAACTAGCCGGGCTTTGTGTCGGCCATCGTGCTTGACTGCATAAATCATGTGGACCTTGATTTGTTGGAAACCAACGGGTATATTGCTAGCCTTGTAGATACCTTTGTCAATAAAGGTGTCATATTCTTGAAGCTGTGACATTTCCAGCGCTATGGCATCCTGCCATTTGGTATTGCCATTGGCTGTGTCAAATTGGATGGCTTCTTCATGATTGCGAGGTACCTTGAATCCATACTGGTACTGTGGAGCAGTTCGAAAGGAGCGAAGTTTGGCTTGGTGGATTAGCCTGTCTAGCTTCTTGGTTCTTCGGGCAAGGGAAACAATGCGTTTGAGATGTTTCCAACCAGGTTGGTCAAGCATGTTGTTGTCCTTTGCATATTTGGCTACAGTAACAGGGTCGTCTGCAGCTACATTGGAGAGAGGTTCATAGGTACGCTCCATGTTTTCCCACTCAATCCATAGGTTGTATTTGGAACCTTTGTATTGTGGGTGCTTGTTGTCAAGGGGACCTTGATGACCAAGTATGCGTCGAAAAGACCAAAGTTTGCCATCTTCTTGAGTTACATCCCTGTGGATGTAGTTCATGACGTCATTGTATGCTATGATATCTTCAAGTTCATCATCTGTATGCTTGCACTTGAATTTGATGAAGTCCTTGTTTTGCTCAAGACTGTTTTCAACGTCAACAACTGTCATTCTTTTCTGAGTGCCATCAGGGAGGGGCATAAGAAAAGAGCGACCTTGCAAGTCAGCAACAGGGATAGCAGGGACGGTGATGGGTTTGCCATCATCGTCAAATTGGGCGTTGCCTTCTTCATCAGTAACAACTACCTCAGATGGGTCTACAGACGGGATAGCCGGATTGGTGGTTGAAGGTATGGCGTCACTAACATCAAAATATGCTAACTCGGGGGGACCAAAAGCATCTTCAGTGGCAGGGACACCAGCAGGGGTTTTGCTGAAGATGTGGAGTGTTGGAGGACCATCAAGAATCTCCCCATAGTTGTTAGGGAGTGGAGAAGGTACATAGCTTTGTGTATTAGGAACCTTGGAATAAAGGAAGGTAGGCAAGGATGGCTTTGGAAGGCGCAGAGGAGATGATGCTGGGACCGGACTGGGGGAGGAAGGATGTCGAAAGGAGGGACTATCACCAGAAGATTTAGGGGTGATGGAAGCATCTTTGGCCTTGCGCCATGCAAGAAAGCCATCATCAGTGAACAATCCAGCACGTTTGTTGCGATGCTCGGGAGTTAAAGCAGTGCGTACACCAGAGCGATCAAGGAGCTTATTGGTGATGGGATCCCAGATGGTGAAACATAAGCTATTGCCAACATGTTCAGCAATGCCAACAAAGTGGCCAAGGCATTCAGTGGTCTGAGAGCCAAACTGTGTATCTGGAGTCTTGTAGTATACGGGCTCAAACCAGAAGAAACTAAGGTAGGGACTGATATCACCAATGGTACCAGTAGCAATAAAGAAAGGCTGTTTGTCAGAGAGAGTGGGATCAGACAAATGATTCATGAGGCGGCCAACATATCGCATGCAAAGAAGCCAGAGGTGTGGTGGAGTGCCCGTGCGATCCATGATTCTATTGACAATGCGTTTGAAGGTCTGGTATCGCCGTTCAAAAAGATTTTGGTGTTGATGGTATGGTTCACTTTGCCATAAGCCAATCCACATCATCTTGAGGTAGTCAAGAACAGATCTGCTGGACTGATAAGATCCATGATCACAGAGCAATCTGAGTGGTCTACCCCATTGTCGAACAAAACTTTGGAGACAAGGAAGAAAATCAGCAGTAGTCCTCATTTCTTCAACATGGATGATATGAGATTTGCGACCAAAGAAAACTTGAGCAATCTTGGAACCACCATTGATAGCAGGGGTGTCTGAATAGATGACATCAGAGAGGACATCATCATTGAAAGGCCTGACATTCATGGCAGGCTGTGGTGATTGGAACCTTTTAAAGATGTTACCATCGGGACTCAGAGACAATGAGCCATACTGTGTGGAATTGTTGAAAGTGGCCTTGATACGGTCAAGGGAGATCCATCCAAAGAAGGGTTTCAGGGACAGGTAATCAATATCGGTGGGCGATTGAACATGAGCTGCAGCAGTGATAAAGGTGGAAGGAGATTGATTAGAGCACCTACTAAGGATGTCTTGATGAATGTAATCAGTAGGGCTAAGCCAAAATGAAGTATAAGAAACATCCAAGGCCTGCAGGGAGGAGGTAGTGCTGTTGGACAAGAATGAGGTGACTGAGGAGGAGGTGCCAATGTTGATATCCCTAAGCGCGCCAAATTCATCATAAGCTTGATATGGAAGTGATGTGGAAACAGGCGGGTATTTCTGAATGAATGTATCATCCTGTGAGGTATACGCGTGATCCAGTACAGATGGGTTCCAATGCTGATCACTTGTCATTATGACGTGGGGAAGACTATCGAATTCTGCACTGGTATACTTGCGCATAGCAAGATAAGGTAAGCCATGGCATATACTGAGTGGAAAGACATGACCATCAGTAGTGGTAATGACTTGGGAGCCGCCTGTCTTGAGAGAGGAATCATCCACGATTGAGTGGTATGCTTCCATCTGGGGGGAAGACAGGATAGATGGGTGTTGTCCGGTGTATGCACTCTCATGAAAGATGATAATGACAGGACCTCTGTTGGAGACAGAGTAGGCGCCGCATGTTGCAATAGGGATGTTCTGGATTTGGTGATTGTTTATACCGGTTACGTTGACATATCTTGGGGGAATATCTTTAGAGATGAGACATGCGTCATTTCCGATGATACATCCATTTGCACCTCTGTCAACCATAGCAGAACCAGGTGTGGATACAGCAGTTTTGCTTGAGTGATAAGTAGCGATGGGGTTTGTTGATGAAACAGGAGATTCACATTCCATCGGTGCCCAATAGTGAAAGTTCACTGATCTAGAGGTTTGTTCAACAGGGATATAGACATTGCCTTCTTTCTTGTAAAGTATATTAGGGTTGTCTGCAAGGAATCGGGCTGGGTGTGCAGGAGAAACAGAAGACCTGAGAGGCCTGGTGCCTGATTGGGAAGATGATTTGTATACACCAAGTGATGCATGGAATGCAGATCTGGCGGAGCTCTCGTCAGCAGGCGATAGGACTTGCTCAGTAGTGGGTGAGGGGACCTGCTCATCAGTATGATGCTCATAAGCCCGACGTGTGATAGGCTTGCTGGAATTGGGGTCCGGTGGTAATGCAGCATCAAGGAGCTCAGGCCGGAGGCAAGCAACTAGGCGCTTCTTGTCATCAGCGGTAAAACCAAGCCAATGCTTCATACCTTGTTTTGAGAGAGTTTTCCAAACTGCAGATGGTAGTCTTGTGGTTGGGTCTGGGGTCCTGCCAGCCTTGTAAACAGCGTAGTCCTGATAGTCGCCATCAAAATCAATAGGAGGTAAATATGATGCCGAGTCATCAGTTATGCCAGAATATGTGGACTGCGTCACAGAAGAGAAATCATGGGTGTTGGCCTTGACAGACATCCTACTTCGAGGTTGGGACAGGGAAGCTTGGGAATCCAGTCTGGTGGCTTCAAGGAGGAGGATATTTTTCAATTCGCTGATGGCGACAGCTTCATGCTGTCTGAACTTAATCATATCCTGGGCTGCAGGGGGATCCTCAACTTTGCAAAATTGTTCGCTGAGCTGGAAGCTGCTACTACAGGCCTTGCAGAGATGTGTTTTGACAGTGTCAAAGTCAAGTGGCCGTTGTGGATCTCGTAGCGTGTTGAGGTGTTCTAGCTGGGCAAACCACTGGGTGATAAACTTGACTTTGGTGTCCTTCCATACCCTTAAGTCAATGTCCAATAGATGCTGCATCACAATGGAGGTATCATATACTTTGGATTTGGACCTGTCATGCAGTGCAACGAAGTCAAAGAAAGCTTGTCTGCCGTCTCTCGAGGTGGTATGGCTGAGCACACAGGAGTAGGAGAGGTCACTCTGGAGAGCATGTAGAACAAGAGTCCAGAAGAATGCACACTGCTTGTCATGGAGGGCCTTCTCATACCCGATGAGTGGTACATCAGGCCAACTAGGATCAAGGAAGGTGCGAGTGTCTATGTCAGATGTTTCCAGCTTGGCCTTGAATTTGACAAGCCACCGCTCGAACGTTGCATCATTTTGAAGGGTTGGAAATGTGGTTTCATCCCTTGCCTTCTTAGTCCATGATTCATATCTCAGCTGTTCGATGGGTTTGGAGGATCTTTCTTGTAGTCGTTGGGATGTGCCGACGTGGGCCACTGTTCCAACATCAGCCGCAGATTCTCTTCTGGCCTTGACAATTCCTCTGCAGTAACCCTTGAAGGCGTCTTTGGAGTAGTGGGTTCGATCTTCCCAGTCTAATCCTTGTGAGGTAAGATGTTGTCCAAAATCGATGACTCGTTGTAGGTTCAGCTGTACATGTCGGGAGAGTGGTGTTCTTGTTCCCCTCTCAAGGTATGCTAGATCACCAATGTTCTCGATGTATAGGAAATCCAACCATGTTTTGTACTGACTATCAATGAGCGCCTCACACAAGGTGCTGCGGGACTCCTTTGGGACGTCCAAGGAGTCGTGCAAGAAAGTGGCTAGCGCTTGATCAAATGATGGGAAAAGGTCTGTGATAGACGTGTCCTCCTCATCATCTTGAGTTGGATTATTCTGTTGATCGGGTGCCATGTCAGTTGTGGGCAGGAGGGACGTGGTTGCAGCACTTCCGGGTTGGAGTGTTTGGAATCCTGTGGACCTGCTACGGGTTCGACCGGCAATGGGGACGTTAGACATGTACGTTGTTGCAAATCAGAGAACTATCAATCGTCGTCCGTAGTTGATCGTTCGATGATCCGCAGATGGATTGTTTCTTGTATCGCTGTGTTGGCAATAGAGATGTGTTGGAAAACAACGAAGATTCGATTACGAAAAAAAAAAATCGATTAATTCGTATCGTCGTTGGTTGGTGTTGGCTCTCAATTGTTTCGCCTCTCGAACGTAAAGGACGTTGTTGTGTATGGGGTAAGGCAATTATCAATTGGTAATTGCAGTCGGTGGTTTATGGTGTAATTGGATCAGAGAACTATCAATCGTCGTCCGTAGTCGAGTCAATTGATGATCTTCTGTCGGTTGTCGTCGGCGTCGAGTTCTTCTACTGTCGTCGTCGGCGTCGAGTTCTTCTACTGTCGTCGTCTTCTTCTTTTGCAAGCTTCAACAAGCTTGCGACTGTTAATCTGTTAATTTCCTTTTGAAACTGGCTGTTGAGCTGATTCAATCCAAAGGCAAAGAAGAGCAACAGGAGCTTTAGCTGCAGGCCGGTTGAGGTACCGGTCTGTTGTGGTCTAATATTTCTCTGATATCCACTACGATTGGATGCTAGTCCAACCAGATCTATTCTGACTATCGGTAGCCGACGCAATCAGTTAGATCTTAGGCTTGTAGTTCTACAGTAGGACGCAAGAACGTCCGGTGCAAGGTTTAAGGTTGAATAATCAAATAATCTAAAAGTATGCGCTTCAGCTTGCTGGAGAGCAAGATAGCGCTCGTGCTGCCGCTAATACAGCACTTTGTTACAAATATACGGTAAAGTACCGCGTTACGGGGAAAAATATCGTGTTGCCGCTAATACAACACGTATTTCAGCAGATAAACAAGTTCGTGAGCAGCGCTTCGAACCTCTGCTGTCTTTTCTTGAAAACAGCACACTTAACAAAAGATTGCATGTGCGAACCTCTAGTGTGCATACTTTCTTTGCGTACTAAGTATCAAATCAGAGTGACGATTGATTCTTCTCTTCCAGTTTAAGTATTGAACCCGATCGTAAGAATGAGCCCGGTAAGTTTGAGGTCTCATTATTTTCGATCTCGTACCTCTACCAACCTAGACACGAAAGGAATTTAATACCCTGCAAAGCACTAATTATCTAAACTCAAGGGAAAAGAGAAGGAGTACAAAAAGGATGCCTGTCAGCGCCTCAAGCCAAGACAAATATTAAATTCCTTTCGTGACCAGAAGTACCAAAGCTACCAAAGGGTAGATTTCCTGTTCGTACGAATCAATGAGTCCCGTATCCATCTAAGTAATTGATTCCCACGGCATATCGATTCCCACGGCGCATCAATTCCCATCGCGCATCAAGGGTGAGCAATCCCTGTCTTACGATATTGCCATTGTTCTTCGGTGAGCAAACTCTGATTTCATAAAATATCACACGAGCTACGGGAGCAATTCCTGACCTTAATGATAAACATACCATGGAGTCTTCCTAACGGAACAAGAGAAGAAAACCGTTGGCGTGTGATTCTCACACAATACATATACATGCATACAAATATATATGGTCAACGACTAATACATGTACGGAAATAATCAGCAAGTAATCTCATCACTACGCAAAAGCAGTTGCAACGTATTCATCTCAATAAAAGAGATATCTTGCATTTCGGCAAGATTTCACTTTATCTCATACTTTTAACATTCAACTGATTTATATCCCAAAATTCACACTAGTTGCCATCAACTACTTGTAATCTACATACTAAGGTCTGTCTCGCTGCAATCTGAATAAGTCACAGCAAGAGGAGATCTGGCGTTTCCCTAGTCTCGCCTGTAGTCCGATTATCCGTTGCCAAAAGTATCCAACCACAATTGTCACGCGTAGAGTACAACCGTTCGTCTACTAACACACTAACGCAGCGTTGCTGTTCGTCAAAAGCCTTTGAATCAGACTCTCAACGAATCGGATTCAGAAGGAAAATAATAGATTAACAGTCGCAAGCTCTAAGAAGGCTTGCACACAAAAAGGAACAGGAACGGAATTGAATACAATCCCTACGCTGGCATATTCACATCGCACATTGTACACGAAGCAGTTCCCATTCTCAGTCACCGCGCAATTCTTTCCAAGGCTCGGAACCACCACAGATGCCGAACATACCGTTGATGCCCGACAATGCACTCGGAGGCGAAGAGAAGAATGACGCTGAAGTCGCCACTATCAACCGCTTTCCCAGCTTCGATACTGATATGAAGAAGATACTCGTATCCTTACTCAACGTAACAAGTGAGATTACTAGCAAGTTGTGTCTAGCTCTCAAAGAAGGCGGATTATGCGAGTGGAAGTTGTTCCTCGACGCACTTATTGAACCGGATTTTGCACACAAACTTACCTATACTGAGGGAGGATTGCCAACGCATATCCCTCGATCCATTCAAAGAAGCATAGAAGCACTTGCGGATTTCGCTATCGACCTACAAGAAGCCGATGTCGCTCTAGAAGAAGACGAGAGGAGCTGGAAGGATGTAAAGTCATATACATACAAGGAATTCCAGTCATTCCGCGAAGAACGTGCCCAACGCTTGCGTAACGAATCTGTTCTGAACCCACCGCCTCCTCTGGCGGGAAGTAACAAAAAGTCACCTCAGCAGGTAAAGTACGAATCATGGTGCCGAAAAGCACGAGATGAAAAGTCCTTTACACCCCTCACGAATGACTCGAGATTCGAACACTGGCTCGTCGGTTTCAAAGCTAAACTCGAGGCATACGACATCAATACAGAGACATTCCTCGATGAAACTTGGCCTCCAGCTACGCTTCTGGGTTATACCCATGATCTCTTCGTCAAACAGTGTGCCTTCTTCTGGGTACTAATGTTGGAAGTCTTCAAGAGTGACCTTTCTGCATCATGTGTACACAGTCATTCTACCACTCGTGATGGACGCAAGGCCTACTTCGATTTCGTAAACCTTCATAGCAAATCAAAAGCAAAGGTATACGACAACTCGACTCAGCTACAAGCGTTGCTCAAGTTGAACCTCAACAATTGGAAGGAATCCAAAGTGAAATTCATCACACATTGGTTTGATGAATTAAATCACCTCAACAAGCTCCGTCCTCCCAACAAGCCCCTTGAGTACCATACTGTTAAATCAGCATTGTGTCAGGCATGCTATTCCAGCTTCCAGCTAAGCGAACAGTTTGCCAAAGTCAAGGATCCAGGTGGGACGAATAGCACCGTAGCGGATGCGGTTGCCGAAGCCGCTGCTATCCACGATCTTAAAATCACGCTTTTACTCGAGGCAACTCGACTTGATTCCCAGTCCGCAATGTCTGCTCCTCGGTCGACCGTACGTGCACACATTCATGATTTTTCTTCTGAATCGAGCCAAAACCATGATGACTATGCTCTCCCCATCGAATTTGAAGGAGACTATCAAGATTATGCTGTGTTTAAGGCTGGACGTACCCCTGACCCTACCACAAGATTGCCTACAAACATATGGAAGGCCTTGTCACGTCAGGACATGAAGAGTTGGCTCAGTTTTTCTCCGGAAGGCAAGAAAATCGTGGTTGCCTCATTGCGACACGACTTACTTAACACGGACCAACCTGACCCCAACAGTGTCAAACCCATTACCCGGAAGGCATACCAACATGAACACTCGGTATCATTTCGAGAAGACGATACTTCGACCAAAGATGAGCATGCCAATTCCGCAGCAGACCTTCATCCTGCTGTAGAGAATGATCATAGAGGTGTTTTCCATGCATCTCTAGGTGTATACAAATCAACGACCTCTTCGTCTAAGGACCAGCGACCTCTCAAATCTTCCGTGTCACCCGCGCATCCCGCTCGATTCCTTTCAGACAACCCTGACATTCAGTACAAAAAGGACGGTGACACCCAAATACCTGTGGGAACATCATCATATTCCGCCAATTTTCACCAGTGGTATACTCCCGAGGATGATCTCACCTTTCCTAACGATGGTCCAGTAACGTCATACACATACCGTATACACAAAATTACGGTTACTAGCCCTGGTTTTGCCATGGTCGATCGCGGCGCAAATGGCTGCATCATCGGTAATGATGCGTGTCTCATCTCCAAGGATATCCCACCGCGCTATGTTAACGTCACCGGCATTAACAATCATCAGGTACAAAATATTCCCATTGCTACATGCGGAGCATATTCCATGTCGAACAGAGGCCCCGTCATCCTCATCTTCAATGAATGTGCCTATACAGGACGACACCCTTCTATATTGTCATCCGGCCAGATGGAAGCATATTTTTCCACTGTAGACGACACATCCATCAAAGCGGGCGGAGGACAGGTCATCACCACCTCCGATGGCTATGCACTGCCTCTTAGCATACGACACGGTTTACCATACCTGTAGCGAAGATAACTGGATCAAATGGAGATGCAATACTAAAGCAACACTCCATGCCACTGGACACCGAGACATTATGGAAAGTCGTGAAGCAGCCGACAACGACCACCCATTGAACAGCGCATTATGGGGTACATTACTGAACGCATGCAGCGGGGGTAGCGCATCTTCCAAAGTCACTAGACATGAGGATGCCAGTGATGGTCATGCAGCGTGGAAAGAATTGTTGGAATGGTATGATTCAGAGTCCCAACAAGAGGCCTATGCAGCAACAATGAAATTAAAATTGGAAGGGGTTAGACTACACCCTGGCGGCAATATTTCCGACTATATCAACAATTTTGAGAGTATCTACCAAAAAGGGAGTAAAATCCCACGGTTCAACATAGGAGAATGTGACGCCAAGAATACTTTTGCGCGTAATCTATTGGACCCTGACCTGGCTCAACTCAAAATGGAGCTCCAAGAAAGCCACGCCAAGATGAACCTGGTGGAAATGGTGCAGAAGCTTAGAATTTGGGACGAGTTAATAGTGAGTCCTAGTCAGTTTTTGAGTGCAAATGTGTGACATTGGCTCCAATTTCAGGATGAATATTGCTCATACTATGGATGGGGTAGACTATGAAACAAACTGGACAAGAAACTATTAAATTCCTTTCATGTCCAGCATAACCGTATGTAACAATGGTACAGTGGCATCTCATTCTTTACCCACACGCGTCCAGCTTGGTTGTACGCGAATCATAATGTTTAACCTTATGACCCAAATGGCTCAATCTGTGAGCCATAATATCCCATTTTGGTGACCAAATGGCTCGATCTTGCGAGCCGGGTATCTCATTATTTACCATATGGCTCAGTCTTGCGAGCCAAGTATCTCATTATTGACCAAATGGCTCAACCTTGCGAGCCAAATGATCGTCACTCGTACAATCGAATTATCGATACTTAGAGATCAAAGAGAGAACACACGGCAGGCACTAGCATATGCTAGTCATCTCGTTAAGTGTTTTGTTTTCAAGAAAAGGCAGCAGAGGTTCGATCTTTGTGCTCACGAACTTGTTTTCTTTCTGCTGCACAAAATACGTGTTGTATTAGCGACAACACGATATTTTCTCGTAACACACAGTATTTTACCGTATAAAATACTCGTATCGTGCTGTATTAGCGGCAGCACGCTTTAAAGCGGTAACTTGCTCTCCAGCAAGCCAACACGCTTATTCTTTTAGATTATTTGATTATTCAACCTTAAACCTTGCACCGGACGCCTCCTTTACATCCCATTTGTAGAACTACAAGCCTAAGATCTAACTGATTGTGTCGATTGGTCGATAGTCAGAATAGATCTGATTGGATTTGCATCCAGTCGTAGTGGATATCAGAGAAATATTAGAACACAACAGACCGGCACCTCAACCGGCCTGCAGCTAAAGCTCCCGTTGCTCTTCTTTGCCTTTGGATTGAATCAGCTCAACAGCCAGTTTCAGAAGGAAATTAACAGATTAACAGTCGCAAGCTTGTTGAAGCTTGCAAAAGAAGAAGGAGCACCCGTCGCCGACAATCCGACAGCAGATCATCAATTGACTTGACTGCGGACGACGATTGATAGTTCTCTGATCCGATTACAGCATAACCAAGAACAAACGGGCAATCCATTTGTCTTTAATAGAAGCCCATTGCATTGGACACGCCAATAGCAATCTATCGCCGTCCAAGTCCCCCAGATTACATCTATTTTCGATTACACTTCAACAATGCCTACCATTCCGATTGCTGGGAGAACAAGAAGTAGGTCGACAGGACGAAGCAGATCAACAGGACGATTCCAAACACTCCAACCTGGGAGCGCAGCAACCACACCTCGGCTCCCCACAGCAGACGTGGCACCCAATCAACAGAATAATCCAAGCCAAGAGGAGGAAGAGGACACATCTATCGCGGACCTCTTCCCATTGTTTGACCGACCACTAGCCACCTTCTTGCATGAAATCTTTGACATACCAAGGGAACGAAATGACGCCCTGTGTGAGGCTCTCATTGCTGGAAGGCTCAGGACATGGCTAGCCTTCTTGTACATCGAGAACATTGGCGATCTAGCTTTCCTCGAAAGGGGCGTAAGAACACCAATTTATCGACATGTACAGATGTCCATACAGCAAGTCATCGACTTCGGCCAACATCTCACAGCACAAGGACTAGACTCAGAGGATAGAACCCATTATACCAAAGATGCCATTCAGAGCTACTGTTTTAGTGCTGTCAGAGCCAGAAGAGCATCTGGAATGGATATTGGAATCACCAGCACGCTCAACAGCACAGGCACACCCCGACGACAACAGGAAAGATCCTCCAAGCCCATCGAACAGCTCAGATATGAATCCTGGACCAAGAAATCAAGGGATGAAACCACCTTTCCAATTCTGCAAAATGACGCAAGGTTTGAACGCTGGCTTGTCAAATTCAAGGCAAAGCTGGAAACATCTGACATAGATACTCATACATTCCTAGATCCAAACTGGCCTGATATACCACTCGTCGGGTATGAAAAAGCCCTTCATGACAAGCAATGTGCTTTCTTCTGGACTCTCGTCCTACATGTCCTCCAGAGTGATCTCTCCTACTCCTGTGTGCTCAGCCATACCTCCTCAAGGGATGGCAGACAAGCCTTCTTTGACTTTGTGTCGTTGCATGACAGATCCAAATCCAAAGTATATGACACCTCCATTGTGATGCAACAACTATTGGACATTGATTTGAGGACATGGAAAGATACCAAGGTCAAGTTCATCACCCAGTGGTTTGCCCAGTTGGAACATCTCAACACCTTACGCGACCCACAGAGGCCACTTGATTTTGATACTGTCAAAACGCACCTTTGCAAGGCCTGTAGTAGCAGCTTCCAGCTCAGCGAACAGTTCTACAAAGTTGATGACCCCCCTGCAGCACAGGACTTGATTAAGTTTAGACAGCATGAAGCCGTTGCTATCAGTGAATTGAAAAATACCCTCCTCCTTGAAGCAACCAGGTTGGATTCCCAAGCATCACTGTCCCAGCCTCGCAGTCGGACGTCTGTTAAGGCCAACACCCATGATTTCTCTTCTGTGACGCAGTCCACATACTCTGGCATAACTGATGACTCGGCATCATATTTACCTCCTATTGATTTTGATGGTGACTATCAGGACTACGCTGTTTACAAAGCTGGCAGAACACCAGATCCAACCACAAGGTTACCTTCTGCCGTTTGGAAAACTCTCTCCAAACAAGGTATGAATCATTGGCTTGGCTTCACAGCTGATGACAAGAAGCGACTAGTTGCTTGCCTTCGCTCTGAGCTCCTTGATGCTGCACTGCCACCGGACCCCAATTCTAGCAAACCAATCACGCGCCGAGCTAATGAACACCTTACTGATGAGCAGTTCCCTTCACCAACTGATGATGAGCATGTCCTCTCACCTGATGAAGAAAGCTCCGCCAGATCTGCTTTTCATGCTTCCCTTGGTGTATACAAGACATCTTCTCACGAAGATACCAGGCCCCTCAAGTCTTCTGTTTCTCCTGCACATCCAGCCCGATTCCTTGCAGATAATCCTAACATCCTTTACAAGAAAGAAGGAAATGTTTATGTCCCTGCCGGTCAGTCTTCCATGTCTGTGAAATTCCACCATTGGGCATCGCCGGACTGTGAATCTCATGTTTCACCGTCACACCCCATTGCCACATATCACTCTAGCAAAACTAATGTCTCCACACCCGGTTATGCTATGGTTGACAGAGGCGCAAATGGATGTATCATAGGACATGATGCATGTCTCATCTCCAAGGATATTCCACCAAGGTATATCAATGTGACTGGTATCAACAATCATCAAATCCAGAACATTCCTATTGCTACATGTGGCGCGTACTCTGTTTCCAACAGGGGTCCTGTCATCATCATCTTTCATGAGTGTGCCTACACTGGACAACACCCATCCATCCTGTCTTCTCCTCAGATGGAAGCATACTTCTCGATTGTAGATGACACCTCTATCAAGACGGGCGGCACCCAAGTCATCACCACCACCGATGGTTATGTCTTTCCACTCAGTATATCCCATGGATTGCCTTATCTTGCCATGCGCAAGTATACCAGTGAAGAATTTGCTCATCTTCCTCATGTTGTCATGACCAGTGATCAGCATTGGGACCCATCTACACTAGATCACGCATATACCCCCCAGGATGATACCTTCATTCAGAAATACCCGCCTCTTGCCACATCACTTCCATATCAAGATTATGATGAATTTGGCTCCCTCAGGGATATCAACATGGGTTCGTCTCCTGAGATTGCATCGTTCCTGTCCAACAGCTCCACTCCCGCCCTCCAGGCATTGGATGCTTCTGACACCTCGTTTTGGCTCAGTCCCACTGATTACATCCATCAAGACATCCTTAGTCGGTGCTCTAATCAGTCTCCTTACACCTCCATCACTGCTGCAGCTCATGTTCAATCGCCCACTGATATCGACTACCTGTCACTGAAACCCTTCTTTGGATGGATCTCCCTTGACCGTATCAAGGCCACCTTCAACAATTCCACACAGTATGGCTCACTGTCCCTTAGTCCCGATGGTAACATCTTCAAAAGGTTCCAATCACCACAGCCTGCCATGAATGTCCGCCCTTTCAATGATGATGTCCTCTCTGATGTCGTATATTCAGACACCCCTGCCATCAATGGTGGTTCCAAGATTGCTCAAGTTTTCTTTGGTCGCAAATCTCATATCATTCATGTTGAAGAAATGAGGACTACTGCTGATTTTCTCCCTTGTCTCCAAAATTTTGTCCGGCAATGGGGTAGACCACTCAGATTGCTCTGTGATCATGGGTCCTACCAGTCCAGCAAATCTGTTCTTGACTACCTCAAGATGATGTGGATTGGCTTATGGCAAAGTGAACCATACCATCAACACCAAAATCTCTTTGAACGCCGGTACCAGACCTTCAAACGCATTGTCAATAGAATCATGGATCGCACGGGCACTCCACCACACCTATGGCTTCTATGTATGACATATGTTGGTCACCTCATGAATCATTTGTCTGATCCCACTCTCTCTGACAAACAGCCTTTCTATATTGCTACCGGTATCATTGGTGACATCAGCCCCTACCTTAGTTTCTTCTGGTTTGAGCCCGTCTACTACAAGACTCCAGATACACAGTTTGGCTCTCAGACCACTGAATGTCTTGGCCACTTTGTTGGTATTGCTGAGCATGTTGGCAATAGCTTATGTTTCACCATCTGGGATCCCATCATCAATAAGCTCCTTGACCGCTCTGGTGTCCGCACTGCTTTAACTCCCGAGCATCGCAACAAGCGCGCTGGCTTGTTCACTGATGATGGCTTTCTTGCATGGCGCAAGGCCAAAGATGCCTCCATCACCCCTAAATCTTCTGGTGATAGTCCCTCCGCTCGCCATTCTACACCTCACAGTCCAGTCACATCATCACCTCCTCGGCGCATCCCACAGCCATCCATGCCTACCTTTCTTTATTCCAAGGTTCCTAATACAAGAAGCTTTGTCCCTTCTCCTATCCCTAACAACTATGAGGAGATTCTTGATGGTCCTCCAACCCTCCACATCTTCAGCAAAACCCCTGGCGGCGTCCCTGCTACTGAAGATGATTTTGGTCCCCCTGAGCTAGCATATTTTGATGTTAGTGCAGCCACACCTCCACCCATCAATCCGGCTATCCCATCTGTAGGCCCATCTGAGGTAGTTGTTACTGATGAAGAAGGCAATGCTCAATTTGACGTTGATGGCAACCCCATCACCATCCCTGCCATCCCCGCTGCTGACTTGCAAGGTTGGTCCTTTCTAATGGCCCTCCCTGATGGCACACAGAAAAGAATGACAGTTGTTGATGTTGAAAACAGCATTGAGCAAAACAAGGACTTCATCAAGTTCAAGTGCAAGCATACAGATGATGAACTTGAAGATATCATCGCCTACAATTACGTCATGAATTATATCCACAGAGATATCACTCAAGAAGATGGCAAACTTTCGTCTTTTTGACGCATACTTGGTCATCAATGTCCCCTTGACAACAAGCACCCCCAATACAAAGGTTCCAAATACAACCTATGGATTGAGTGGGAAAACATGGAGCGTACCTATGAACCTCTCTCCAATGTAGCTGCAGACGACCCTGTTACTGTAGCCAAATATGCAAAGGACAACAACATGCTTGATCAACCTGGTTGGAAACATCTCAAACGCATTGTTTCCCTTGCCCGAAGAACCAAGAAGCTAGACAGGCTTATCCACCAAGCCAAACTTCGATCCTTTCGAACTGCTCCACAGTACCAGTATGGATTCAAAGTACCTCGCAATCATGAAGAAGCCACCCGGTTCGATACAGCAAATGGCAACACCAAATGGCAAGATGCCATAGCTCTAGAGATGTCGCAGCTTCAAGAATATGACACCTTTATTGACAAAGGTATCTACAAGGCTAGCAATATACCCATTGGCTTCCAACAGATCAAGGTCCACATGATTTATGCAGTCAAGCACGATGGCCGACACAAAGCCCGGCTAGTTGCAAATGGCAATCTCACTGAAACTCCTGTCCACAGTGTATATGCAGGAGTTGTTTCTCTTCGGGGCCTGCGCATGTGCCTATTCCTTGCTGAACTGAATAGCTTAGAAGCATGGGGAACTGACATTGGTAATGCATACCTTGAAGCTGTTACATGTGAGAAAGTATGCATCAAGGCTGGCGCTGAATTTGTATCATTAGAAGGCCACCTCCTATTGATTTACAAGGCACTATATGGCCTTCGATCATCTGGCAAGTGTTTTGGTGATCTACTTGCTGCCTGCCTCGTTGAACTGGGTTTTGAAAGATCCAAGGCAGAGCCCGAAATCTTTATCAAGCCGGGCAACAACAAACATGGGGAGCCAGTATATGAGCTCATATGCACATATGTTGATGACCTCTGCTTATGTATGGCCAATCCTGAAGCCTTTCTGATAATCCTACAGTCTGAACCTTATAATTTCAAATTAAAGGGTTCTGGGCCAATGAACTTTCATTTGGGATGTGGATTCGAAAGAGATGAACATGGTGTGCTCTGCATGAACCCCATCAAGTTCATCGAGAAAATGGAGGCCTCGTATGTACAAATGTTTGGCTGCAAACCTACCACCAGATTCCATTCACCACTTGCTGAGAACGACCACCCAGAGCTAGACTCAACATCCTTCCTAAGCGATACTGATATCCAAAAGTATCAAAGCATGATTGGATCACTTCAACGGGTCATAGCTATTGGACGTTTTGACGTGCAGACTGCTGTTATGACATTGTCAAGCTTCCGAGTGCAACCCAGGGAAGGCCATCTCAACAGAGCCAAAAGAATCTATGGTTACATCTCCAAGTTTCGACACTTCAAAATCCGATTCAGAGTGGGCATACCAGATTTTGTACTCACTGAAGGTACCAGCACAGACTGGTCCAATACAGTGTATGGGGAGCACTCTGAAGACCTACCAAGTGATGCTCCTAAACCCCTGGGTAAGGTAGTTGTGTTGTCTCATTTTTATGACGCAAACCTAATGCATGACATCCTAAGTGGCAAGGCTGTCACTGGCATCCTGCACTTTGCAAACAAGACCCCCATCATGTGGTTCTCCAAGAAGCAAGCAGCATCTGAAACAGCCACCTTTGGCGCTGAGTTTGTATCTGCTAGAACCTGCATTGAGCAAATTGTTGACATTCGACAGTCATTCAGGTATCTTGGTACTAGAGTACACGACACATCCTACACATGGGGAGACAATGAAAAGATGATCCAAACCTCTACATTCCCATATGCGAGGCTCCACAAGAGGCATCACATTCTATCATATCACTACGTCAGAAGCATGATAGCTAGAGGCTTCATCCTCATGCAACATCTTGCGGGCAAAGATAATTGTGCTGATATCCTCACAAAGCATTGGGGACATTCAGTGGTGTATCCATTGCTCAAGCCCATCTTTCACTACTGTGGAAACACAGGTGATTTACTACAGGACGATTGCATCGGATCTTAGAGAAGGGTTTCTCATGGACACATGGGGAGTATTAAATTCCTTTCATGTCCAGCATAACCGTATGTAACAATGGTACAGTGGCATCTCATTCTTTACCCACACGCGTCCAGCTTGGTTGTACGCGAATCATAATGTTTAACCTTATGACCCAAATGGCTCAATCTGTGAGCCATAATATCCCATTTTGGTGACCAAATGGCTCGATCTTGCGAGCCGGGTATCTCATTATTTACCATATGGCTCAGTCTTGCGAGCCAAGTATCTCATTATTGACCAAATGGCTCAACCTTGCGAGCCAAATGATCGTCACTCGTACAATCGAATTATCGATACTTAGAGATCAAAGAGAGAACACACGGCAGGCACTAGCATATGCTAGTCATCTCGTTAAGTGTTTTGTTTTCAAGAAAAGGCAGCAGAGGTTCGATCTTTGTGCTCACGAACTTGTTTTCTTTCTGCTGCACAAAATACGTGTTGTATTAGCGACAACACGATATTTTCTCGTAACACACAGTATTTTACCGTATAAAATACTCGTATCGTGCTGTATTAGCGGCAGCACGCTTTAAAGCGGTAACTTGCTCTCCAGCAAGCCAACACGCTTATTCTTTTAGATTATTTGATTATTCAACCTTAAACCTTGCACCGGACGCCTCCTTTACGTCCCATTTGTAGAACTACAAGCCTAAGATCTAACTGATTGTGTCGATTGGTCAATAGTCAGAATAGATCTGATTGGATTTGCATCCAGTCGTAGTGGATATCAGAGAAATATTAGAACACAACAGACCGGCACCTCAACCGGCCTGCAGCTAAAGCTCCCGTTGCTCTTCTTTGCCTTTGGATTGAATCAGCTCAACAGCCAGTTTCAGAAGGAAATTAACAATAAAAATGACAATAAACGATCTATTCACAGAGTTACAGAAGCGCAAGAACCACCAACAAAACGCCAACAATATGCACCTCCACCGGCCGCTGACGGTGTCCTTACTACGGTCTATCCCAACCTTAAAGGTATTTTACAAATCCCGCCTGCAACATGGGCCACCTTATGCAAACCACACAGGGAATGGGTCCTCCTTTACAATCGATCTGCGCATCACCAAGAATCCCCCCAGCCGACACCGGCTGATATTACCCTTGGCGCTCCACAGGATGACGGCCTCAACAATACCAATATCTACCGCGCCAACAACAACAAGCCTCGACGTGTCCGGCGAATCTCTAGACCGGCACCCCTTGCACACCCAATTCCATTGGCACCTTTGCCACTCCCTGCCGAGGATACAGAAGACAGCATCGGATCCATCGATGAATCCGCCCTTTTCCCCCCAGGGAGCACCGAACTTCGTACCGTCTGATTTCACCTGCATTCTGAGGGGGGAGAGGATGACGATGGCACACCACAAACAGCAAACCAACAGAATACAGGCCCCAGACCTAGAAGAAATCCAACCAGAAGGGCAAGAGCCGCATCCTTCTTTTCCACCGCTAGACGCTTGAAAATGATGCAACCAATCACATATGAAACAAGTGATAGTGAGAGTACCGACGATGACAGTGAGGAGGAAGGAATACCTGATCTAGTGGAACCAACTGCGGTCTACAATGAAAGTGACGACGATAGCAACAACACCGACAAGAAGAGACGGCAGAGTAAATCCAATCCACCAATCGCAAGAAAGAAAAAGACTTCTCAGGGTACACCAAGGAGACAACAACAACTGCAGACACTCAGACGCTACCGGGAAGTAAAACCGGACGATAATATTGCAGTAATCGATAGTGGAGGGGGAAAACGACCAACTGTTACAGCCAGGGCATGGACTAAAACAGGAGGAGACACAGGAATGACATCAGTAATGAAACCATACATGTCGCAAGATGATGATGATCTAGTGGAATATCCCGTATGCAGTGCAGCAACAAAAGCGTTTATCCCAGGACGACAAGAACCAGTGATACTACTAGTACACTATGCAACCTTCATCTCGCGAGACAAGGATCTTACAGATGGAGAATCACTCCTCACAACGATGGATATGGGTTCTCACAACATATTGGTGAATGGAGTGCAACCCCAAATAAGTGACAAATGTGGAATCACGGTTGAAAATACATTCTTACCATTCAGCTATGATGACGAAAAAGTCTATTACCACATCACAAAACCAACAGAGGAAGAAATGAACAAATTGGAAGTCTTTGAATTAAACTCGCCGGCACCACCGAATATGAGACAGTACCCAATGTTGAGAAGGAAAAGGTCGAGGGAAAAATTCGCCTTTGGAAATCTACCAATATTGGAATTGAGGAAGAGATTTGGAATGTCACCAGAAGAAACAGTGAGAAAAACACTAGAAAATACCACCCAATTTTACGAGGAAATCGAAGAAGAAAATTGAGCTATACCAAGAAAGCACTACAGGAAAGGATTCAAAGCCTTCCACTACAAGCGGCAAAATGAGGACGTCAGTACTGATTACACATTCTTCAGCCAAAAGACCTCACAAGGACATAATGGTGGTCAATTCTTTGCAGGAACAAAATCCAAGATGTGGTCGTTCCATCCATTAAAAACAGAGTCACAATTCACCAATGCCCTACTGGATTTGTTGTCGGCGAAAAATACGGACTTTGTCGGCATCAAATTCGATTCGAAAAGCCGATAACAAAACGACCGAGGTGCGGAAGAAAACAATACGAGATATGAATATTCCATGGCTTAAAATCAAACGCACCTCCACTACATGAAAATCCCTAAGTGGTAAAACGATATCACTTAGGACTACAAACAAAAAGGGATAATCGGTTAGAAACAAGAAATATCCAAAGACCTGAACAGTAAGTAAACACTTGGAAACCATAAGTACTTTCAAAAGAATATACTTGATATCCCGTGAGGAAATTACTTATTGCAATCAAGAAAATCAGTACCGATTCCGGATGGGCCTCATACCCAGCATATATACCACGAATAAGCATACGCCCCATCGAACAGAATACTTAACCCCAAAATGACCGGTACCATCGAATGACCGATACAGTAAGACCGACACGACGCTAACACAGCAACAGCACTAGAAGAATCGGTACGACGGTAAAGACAACAGTAACAGATAACCGGGGAAGATCTCTACCAAGTAATATACAGCAGAGATCCTCGATACAGTGAAAATACATAGTAAAAATAAGAGCCTCTCTCTGAGCTCACATCTCTTTAAATTTAAACAATTCGTTATACCTATCCGGTCAATTTTTAGAGTAACAACAGGTTATAGAGCCCTTATAACTCACGCGTTGGCGTATACTTTAAGAGCCTATCTCCGCCCGGTCAGCACCTCCACTGACCGGTCACAGCCAGAGGACATTGCTGTTGAGCGATAGGCCTTCCCCCCAGCGCAGAGATTGTTGTGAGCCCGCTGTTGAGCGCCTCCCTCCCAATCTCCCTCTTACTACGTATTCTTTCTCCGACGAACGTTCCTTTGGTCCTTTTTTCGGTTAATTCTCCGGTCATCGACGCTTCTACCGCCGACACCGGTTATTTCTTTACGTTTTTTCTCCGCGGACCGTTCCTTCGGTCCTTTCCTCGTTTATTTCTTCGATCCGCGTTTCACCGACGACTTCCTCGCCTTCACCGTCCGATCGTTCCTTCGACGACGACGCCGCCGCCTTTGACGACGACGTCTTTCCTTCTTCTTTCTCTTTTCCCTTATTCCCCTCCTGCTTGTGAATCAAGGGGTGTATCCACTGTTTCTACACACAGTTCTTTGATAATCCACACGCAAGCATGGCCGACCTCTTTGATTGGAATGCCATTGAAGGCATTCGCTTCAAATTCAAGGGCAACAGCCCATACGATGACCAATTGAATACCCTATATTCCACCATCCTGGACGATACCGACACCGAAGACCTATTTGTGGAGAGCACCACAATGGACGCTAAGGTACTAGCCCCTGCTATGATGACCAATCTCCGAGGCAGTGTTGTTAACGCTATCACCTATCCTCTTCCTCACTTAACAGAGCTCCAGAAAGGTCACATCACCCAACTACTATCTAGTTGTGCTGTATACTACATTGCACCAAATGGAGACTCCAAGAAAGTGAGAGGTCCTGTCGATTTAGAAAAGGCTGCTAAGGAAGCGCTCGCAAACCACACAGATGACTCCTCAAAACCATCCATTACCATCGAACTACTAATCACAACTTGGAAGTTTAAACCCACCTGGAAAGCCCAACTCTTTGACAAGGTCTATGAAGGTGCCACACAGGCCGATTCAGATGATGAAGATGCCACACCTCCAAACCCAGCGCCCACCGCAACGGGCACCGACATGCAAGAATTGACCACCCTACTCCAACAATTGGTCAACAACGGCAACAACAACAACAACAACAACAACAATACCGGCGCCGACCACCAAGCTCTTGACCTTCCATGGAATCCAGCAACATTACCACCACCTGGGAAAGAGCGATATTACAGGCGAGATGAATTCCTCACCAAAGATGATATGAAGGACTTCCCAATCACCTACACCGACTCATCGGGAAATGAAACAATTGTCAGGCAAAACTACTACCTACACAATCTAGGCAGTGGCAGAAATGACCAGCGCCTGATCACCAGAAGTGGTGACTGTTTTGATCTCACCAGAGCCTCTGACAAGTCCAAGGAAGCAGCTAGAGACAAACTATTCCTCTCAGGCTTTCCACAACTAAAGGATGCAACGGACCCTCAGGTTAGGAAATGGTACAGAGAAATCACAGCTCACTCACAGCAACACCATATTAATGTCCATCCATACTATCTCTTCAGGCGCAAAGCGGACCACCTCAGAGGATTCACAATTGGCGATAACTTTCCACATGATTTGCCTTTAAGATATGAATTGGCCATCAATGAATGGGGAAATCTGATTTACACCGCACTCAGAAGCGACAAAATCATCCCTGATTCATGTGCAAGCATGAAGGCAACCATCCAGAGCTTTGAAGGAGGACAAGGATATGAAGCGCTATACACAGTTATTTCTCAGACACATCCCAACTCAAAAAGGCCATCCAATGCCAGCAGAATGGTCCAAAATCCTCCAAACCAAAACGCAAGTGAATCCCTTGAAGAATACTATTTCCGGTACAAGGATTACTTGAGACTCAGAGTGTTCCTCCAAAACCAACCTGGCACTATCAGTTCGACAGAAGAAGTCAGCAACCTTATTGCAGGAACCACCCTCTCAGAAGAGCTCTTCAAAAAGACAGAAGATGAACGCGACTCTGATGACCAATTCAAACGGGACAAATACAAGGCAGGTAGGCTTCTACAAACCCTCCAAACATATGAACAAGAGATCAAGGCTGAACAAAAGTACAAGAGGAACACCTCCAAACCAATCCAGCCCAAGCAATTGACTGTCTCAGGAACCAGACCAGGTCCCCGTCGGAATGATCGGTTTCAAAAGCGCGCTAGCAACAGTACTGTTAGAACACCTTCTACTTTGACTTCCCACTCAATCAGCCTGATTGAATCACTTGGGTACCCGGAAATGAATGAAGAATCTGACAATCCCTTCCTCCACCAAGCGTACTGCAATGCTATCACAGCCTTTGATAAGCAACCCAGTCTCTTCGACACAACCAGAAAATGTATCGTGTGCCATACATCCGGCCATAGCTTTGACAATTGTCCTGCGTTACAAGATGTAGAGTCACTCAAGAAACATAGGATTGCCACAGCTGTCTTTCTAAGCAAATGCAACAGGGAAACCCAACAGCCCTTAGATTCCACTCAACAAATCTCTCAGATCAAAATTAGCGATGAAGATCAAAATGAAGATTCACCCGATGATGGAGTAGCAGAACAAAATTTTTGCAATGGCCAAGAATAAAAAGTCTTTCTTGCAGCCATCCTATGACATCACCTCAAGACGTTCCCCAAGGATTTGACAACGTCACAGCGCCCCAAGTGAACAGCTTATGCCCCTCCTTGGACTCCAGCAGCGTCAGCTCCTACGAATCTGTCAAAATTGGTGCCGTCAATCTCCTCCCTAAGGACAGCCTCCAGTCCTCAATCCCAATTGATATCTACTGTGAAATGGAATCACTTGAGGCTACAACCCCTACATTGGAATCACACCTGAAGACCAATGAGGATCCCAATTTTGATAGGGACAACCCTACGCCAGTTGATACATACAATGTGCAATCCCTAGTCCCACAGGACCCTATTGCAGCTACAGCCTACTTCCAACAGGGTGTCAGGGCTCCGATTGACACCGGTGCAAAGGTTTCCTGCACAAATCTCAAACACATCCTGCACGGTTACAAACCTTACACCAGGATAAGGAAATGTCCTGTCAGGCTTACAGCAGCAATAGGAGGAAAAGCAGCTACCTGCATCCCTGAAGGCTCAGGATATTTGCACATCCCAGCACCCAACCACATAGGGTATCTCAAAGTCTTCTTCTACTATTCTCCCTCCCTGTCAACGACATTACTGAGTGAGAACGATCTCTGTGGAATGACATCTCGCATGCGACGTCAGTTCAGTGGGCAGTCAATCCATAAATCATTCATTGACAACTATGACTCAGCTGCTCCACAAAACGGCAACCTCACAATTATCTGTCATCACAAGCAGAACACTGCCAGCAGCATTGTCCTCCATGGAAGCATCATTGATGGTCAATGCTATACACACCCAGTACTGATCCCAGACGTTGACATTGCATCTCCATATGCTAATTGTGCAACATCGTCAGCCTATGCTTTGGCTACTGACATGCAGTTCAAGGAAGCTTGTGAACTGGCCTCCCAAGAAGCCATTAGCACCTACAGATACGATGTATACACCAATCTTGTCACACTGCAAAAATGCACAGAGGCAGCTCAAGCTCAGTCTGATACCAGCGACGTGCCAAAGTTTGATGCTAAATTGTTCTTCACCAAGATTGTGGACAAAAATATCCCCATCCACGCCATCAAAACCAAGACATCGAAACTTCTGTGGCATCAACGATTGGGACACCCATGCGATGACTTTCTGTATCAGGCTCATAAGCACATTGTTGGAGTACCAAAGTTCAAGCGTCAAACAAGCATTCTTGACCAATGTCCAACTTGCATACAATGTAAACAAACCAAAACACCTGCTGGCTCACAATCCACACGAAAGGCCACACAACCGTTTCAAGGTTTATCCATTGATTTTGCATTCTCAGGTGCCAGATCCTCCAACAGCAAACGCAAGCGAGATTATGAAGGCATTCATGGAGAAACAGCTTGGATTCTCATCACAGATCACTATACTGGTATGAAATATGGTGATACACGAATCTCTAAGGCAGCGCCACTGCATTGGTTGGAACATTTCTTCGCCCAGTACAACCCAACTTGTGCCGACAAGTATGTTTCAGCTGATCAAGGTGGAGAACTCTATCACAATCCTGATATCAGAAACCTCTTCTCTGCGTTTGGATATTCAATTTTCCCCACTGGTGCGGATGCTTCACACCAGAATGGTACAGTTGAAAGAGGGCATCGCACTCTGGCTAATTAAATGCGCACCATGCTGTCTGGTGCTAATTTGCCCATAAAGTTCTGGCCCTTTGCTTTCTACCATGCACTTCGGTTGTCCAACGCATTCCCTGAAGGCAACCAACCACATTCACCATTGGAATTGGCAACTGGTCGTAAGGAAAACCTTGCTGATTTCCGAACCTTTGGTTGTAGAGGTTGGGTGCGACCTCCAGGCAAGCGATCTATTAAACTCAAACCCAATGCACGAAAAGGCATCTTCCTGGGTTTTGTCCCATACACTACCAGAAACATCCTTTGGTATGATACTGAGACCCACCGCGTCAAAATAGCCACCCATGTCAGGTTTGATGAAGGAATGAACGATCTCTCACTTGCAGACCTCCCCACTAATGTCAAGCACCTGCTTCGGACTGATGACAACACCCCACTTCCTGCAGAACCCCGTGAGGTATCATCTAGTGATTTCCAATTCTCCATCTCCCCCTTCGCAGATCTCACCAATCTCAGACTCACTGTCTCCCCATCTTGTGCTGATCCAGCCTTTGGTCTTTGATACGCCACTGACTCACTGATTGGCAGATCTTACATCACAGATATCATTCCAAACAGTCCTGCCTCCAAGCTTTTCTCCTCCCGTAAGAAGACTCTCTCCAAGCTCAGAGGCGCCTATCTATCAATCACAATCGTGTCTTTACTGCTGCTGATGTTACTACAGCTTTACAGACCTCCCACGATCGAGGGGTGAGGGATTCTTCAATAGATACACCAATTACCTTTGCACTTGAAGCCAAATTGTCTATGAAGGAGGTCAGGAAACACTCAAATGAATATGGTTTATTTGCTCCCAATACCTCCTGGAAGGAACCCACTGCTGAAGATGATCCACCATTCTTGGACCGGATTTCATCAATCAAGGCTATCCAGCGCATTGGTACCAAATACAAGCAGCTGATACAATCAAGAATCAACCAGGTTGATAGCACTGAAACACTCCATGCCTCCATCCAAAAACACTTGGCACCAATTGAAGATGATATTATTTTCCTTCTGAATCCGATTCGTTGAGAGTCTGATTCAAAGGCTTCTGAAAGACAGCAACGCTGCGTTAGTGTGTTAGTAGACGAACGATTGTACTCTACGCGTGACAATTGTGGTTGGATACTTTCGGCAACGGATAATCGGACTACAGGCGAGACTTGGGAAACGCCAGATCTCCTCTTGCTGTGACTTATTCAGATTGCAGCGAGACAGACCTTAGTATGTAGATTACAGGTAGTTGGTAACAACTAGTGTGAATTTTGGGATATAAATCAGTTGAATGTTAAAAGTATGAGATAAAGTGAAATCTTGCCGAAATGCAAGATATCTCTTTTATTGAGATGAATACGTTGCAACTGCTGTTGCGTAGTGCTGAGATTACTCGCTGATTATTTCCGTACATGTATTAGTCGTTGACCATATATATTTGTATGCATGTATATGTATTGTGTGAGAATCACATGCCAACGGTTTTCTTCTCTTGTTCCGTTAGGAAGACTCCATGAAATGTTTATCATTAAGGTCAGGAATTGCTCCCGTAGCTCGTGTGATATTTTATGAAATCAGAGTTTGCTCACCGAAGAACAATGGCAATATCGTAAGACAGGGATTGCTCACCGTTTATGCGCGATGGGAATCGATGCGCCGTGGGAATCGATATGCCGTGGGAATCAATTATTTTGATTGATACGGGACTCATTGATTCATGCGCATAGGAAATTTACCTTTTGGTAACTTTGGTACTTCTGGTCACGAAAGGAATTTAATACTCCCCATGTCTCCTTGTGAAGGGTCATCACGCTCTACATGATGCTTCCATCATCTTGGAGAAGGTCGCCAGTATTACCACAGAAGTGGAATATGGGCCTGAGCAGTGGATACACAACTGAGTGACTCCAATGCTTGGTGAGAATGTCTGCACAGTTATCCTTACCTGGGATGTGCATCATTAAAATGAATCCTCTCGCTATCATGCTCCGTACGTAGTGAAACAATAGAATGTTATGACGCTTATGCAACCTTGCGTAAGGAAATGTCGACGTTTGGATCATCTTTTCGTTGTCACCCCAGGAGTATGAGATATCATGGACTCGTGTTCCGAGGTATCGGAATGAGTGGCGTAGATCGACAATCTGTTCGATGCAAGTTCTTCCTGCAACAAATTCAGCTCCAAAGGTGGCTGTTTCCGTAGTAGACTGCTTCTTCGAGAACCACATCATGGGAGTCTTGTTCGCGAAATGAAGAATGCCGGTAACTGCCTTGCCACTGAGAATATCATGCATGAGGTTGGCATCATAGAAGTGTGTTAACACTACTGTCTTTCCAAGCGGTGCAGGAGCGTCGTCGGGTAGCTCTTCAGAATGCTCCCCATAGACGGTGTTGGACCAGTCGATGGTGTCGGGTTTAGTCAATATAAAATCGGGCGGTTCCACGCGGAATCTGATTTTAAAATGTCTAAACTTGGAGATATATCCATAGATACGTTTAGCACGTTCGAGATGCCCATCTCGTGGCTGAGCTCTGAAACTTGAGAGCGTCATCACGGCTGTTTGTACATCGAAACGTCCAATAGCGATGATCCATTGCAGTGAACCGATCATACTTTGATATTTCTGTATACCGGTTTCTTCAAGAAAGGCTGAGGAGTCCAATTCAGGATGATCGTTCTCCGCGATGGGTGATTGCAACCTAGTGCTAGGTTTGCATCCGAACATTTGTTCGTAAGATGCTTCCATCTTTTCGATGAACTTTATGGGATTCATGCACAGAACACCATGTTCGTCGCGCTCAAATCCACATCCTAAATGAAAGTTCATAGGTCCGGATCCCTTCAATTTGAAGTTATATGGTGACGATTGCAATATCTTCAAGAAGGAATTGGGATCTGCCATACAGAGACATAGGTCATCGACATATGTGCATATAAGCTCATATACACGTTCACCATGCTTGTTCGTTCCGGGTTTGAGGAATATTTCCGGTTCTGCGCGGGATCTTTCGAAGCCGAGTTCGATGAGGCGTTACCTATGTCGGTACCCCATGCTTCTAGGCCGTTGAGTTCAGCTAGGAATAGGCACATACGTAGCCGCGGAGAGATACGACACCTGCGTAAACACTGTGGATAGGGGCCTCAGTAAGATTACCGTTAGCAACGAGGCGAGCCTTGTGTCTTCCGTCGTGTTTGACAGCGTATATCATGTGTACCTTGATTTGTTGGAATCCCGTGGGAATGGAGCTTGTCTTGTATACGCCTTTATCAATGAATGTATTGTATTCATTGAGTTGTGCCATTTCCAGAGTGGTGGCATCTTCCCATTTGGTGTTTCCGTTGGCGTGATCAAATCGGAGGGCTTCTTCGTGGCTACGAGGAACTTTGAATCCATATTGATACTGCGGAGTGGTACGGAAGGAACGTAGTTTGGCTTGGTGCACGAGTCGATCAAGTTTCTTGTTTCGTCGGGCTAGGTTGGTGATTCTTCTGAGACGTTTCCAACCCGGGAGATCAAGCAAGTTGTTGTCTTTCCCATATTTTGCAACGATGACCGGGCCGTCGGCTGCAATGTTGGCCAGAGGTTCATATGTGCGTTCCATATTCTCCCATTCAATCCAGAGGTTATACTTGGAACCTTTGTATTGAGGATGCTTGTTATCCAGTGGACCTTGGTGTCCTAGGATGGGGCGAAACGACCAGAGTTTGCCGTCTTCTTGTGTTGAATCACGATGTATGTAATTCATGACGTCATTGTATGCAATAATATCGTTTTAAGTTCGTCATCGGAGTGTTTGCACTTAAACTTGATGAAGTCTTTATTGCGTTCAAGACTGTCTTCAACATCGACAATGGTAAGACGCTTCCGGGTGCCATTGAGATTGGTTACAAGGAAGGAACGTCCTTGTAGATCGGCAAGCGGGATCGTAGGAATGGTAATAGGTTTACCGTCATCGTCAAACTGTGCGTTACCTTCTTCGTCGGTAACAACTACCTGTGATGGGTCTACTGAAGGAGTAGCGGGGTTGATGTGTGGAGTTGTGACGTCACTAACATCAAAGTATGCTAGCTCCGGAGGATCAAAATCATCTTCAGTAAGGAGAACGCCGTCGGGGTTCTTGCTGAAGATGTGTGTCGTAGGAGGACCATCAAAACTCTCCCCATAGTTGTTAGGGAGTGGGGAAGGTGACCAGCTTGGGCTGTCATCGACCTTCTTATAAAGAAAGCTCGGTAACGAGGGGTGGGCGGGTGGTTGAAGAATCGGTTGAGTGCCAGATGCGTGGAGCGTGGTATCTGGTTGTTTGTTGGGTGCAGCTGGAACGGTGTCATTGGCGGTGTCAGAATCAGCAGGTGAACCGTTAGGGGAAACTGAGCTGTTTGGTTTGGTAGACTCGTCAATGAGTTTATTCTGATTGGTTTGCTCCCCATGTTTGAAAGCTGGAGCTTCTCCAGTGGCGTATATACGGGGTAAGGAATCCTTTGCGTTACGCCATTTGATGAAACCATCATCAGTAAATAAGCCCGCGCGTTTGTTACGTGACTCAGGTGTAAGAGCAGATCGAACACCAGACCGGTCGAGTAACTTGTTGGTAACTGGATCCCAGATGCGAAAGCAGAGTCCATTGCCAACATGTTCGGCGATGCCGACGAAATGACCTAGCCGTTTGGTGGATTTGGTACCGAAAGGAGAGTCATTGGTCTTGAAATACACAGGTTCAAACCAGAAGAAACTGGTGTATGCGCTGATGTCGCCAAGTGTACCCGTGGCAATGAAGATTGGTTGTTTATCGGACAGCGTAGGGTCAGAGACAACATTGAGGAGACCCGCGACGTATGTCATGCATAGTAACCACATGTGTGGTGGTGTGCCGGTACGATCCATGACGCGATTGACAATGCGTTTGAACGTTTGGTATCGTCGTTCGAATTGATTCTGGTGTTGATGGTACGGTTCACTCTGCCAGAGTCCAATCCATAACATTTTTTAGGTAATCCATGACCTTCTTACTTGATTGATAGTTACCGTGGTCGCAAAGGAGGCGGATGGGCCTGCCCCATTTTCGAACAAAGTTCTGAAAGCAGGATAGGAAGTCGCCGGTGGTACGCATTTCTTCAACGTGTATAATATGTGATTTGCGGCCAAAGAAGATCTGAGCAATCTTGGATCCACCATCAATTGCTGGGACATCTGAATAGACTGCATCGGACATAACATCGTCATTGAAGGGGCGAACGTTCATGGCCGGTTGAGGGGAATGAAACCGTTTGAAAATGTTACCATCAGGGCTAACCGCTAACGAACCGTATTGGGTTGAGTTTTCAAAAGTAGCTTTGATGCGATCGGTGGAAACCCAACAAAAGAAAGGTTTCAGGGATAAGTAGTCATGTTCGTTAGGGTATCTTTTGCGGGGCGTAGCTGCAATGCGTGTAGTGTCACTGGCTGTACAATCTGTCGGAAATGCAGTGACTGTTCCAGAGACTGCGGTTGGCGCGCAGCATGCGAGACGTTCTTGATGAGCGTAGTCGGTGGAAGTAAGCCAAAAGGAGCGATCGTTGTTCTTATGATCATCAATCGGAAGAAAGGGAGATCGGGTGGAATGGCTGGAGTACGATCTGAGGGATGTGACCGTGGAGGATCCGGGAGAAACAGAGATATCGAATCCTTCAAGGCAGCGTGGGTTCCCATATTCGTCGTAATCGGCATAAGGAAGTTGCTGTGGCTGGGGAGGATATTTCTGGAGAAATTGTTCATCCTTCGCACTGATCGTGGTATCGAGAACAGATGGGTCCCAATGTTTATTGGACGTCATGATAACATGTGGTAGCGTGTCAAATTCGACAGTCGTATACTTTCGCATCGCAAGGTATGGTAAACCGTGTCGTATACTAAGAGGCAGTGCATAGCCATCGGAGGTGGTGATGACCTGTCCGCCGCCCGCTTTGATGGACGTGTCGTCTACAGTGGAAAAATATGCTTCCATCTGCCCGGATGACAATATAGAAGGATGTCGTCCTGTATAGGCACATTCATTGAAAATGAGAATGACGGGGCCTCTGTTCGACATGGAATATGCTCCGCATGTAGCAATGGGAATATTTTGTACCTGATGATTGTTAATGCCGGTGACGTTAACATATTGTGTTGGGATATCCTTGGAGATGAGACACGCATCATTACCGATGATGCATCCATTTGCGCCGCGATCGACCATGGCAAAACCAGGGCTAGTAACCGTAGTTTTGTGTATACGGTATGTGTATGACGTTACGGGACCATCATTAGGAAAGGTGAGATCATCCTCGGGAGTATACCACTGGTGAAAATTGGCGGAATACGATGGTGTTCCGACAGGTATTTGGGTGTCACCGTCCTTTTTGTACTCAATGTCAGGGTTGTTTGAAAGGAATCGAGCTGGATGCGCAGGTGACACGGAAGACTTGAGAGGTCGCTGGTCCTTAGACGAGGAGGTCGTGGATTTGTATACACCTAGAGATGCATGGAAAACGCCTCTACGATCATTCTCTACAGCAGGATGAAGGTCTGCTGCGGAATTGGCATGCTCATCCTTGGTCGAAGTATCGTCTTCTTGAAAAGATACCGAGTGTTCATGTTGGTATGCCTTTCGGGTAATGGGTTTGACACTGTTGGGGTCAGGTTGGTTAGTGTTAAGTAAGTCGCGTCGCAATGAGGCAACCACGATTTTCTTGCCTTCCGGAGAAAAACTGAGCCAACTCTTCATGTCCTGACGTGACAAGGCCTTCCATATGTTTGTAGGCAACCTTGTGGTAGGGTCAGGGGTACGTCCAGCCTTAAACACAGCATAATCTTAATAGTCTCCTTCAAATTCAATGGGGAGAGCATAGTCATCATGGTTTTGGCTCGAGTCAGAAGAAAAATCATGAATGTGTGCACGTACGGTCGACCGAGGAGCAGACATCGCAGACTGGGAATCAAGTCGAGTTGCTTCGAGTAAAAGCGTGATTTTAAGATCGTGGATAGCAGCGGCTTCGGCAACTGCATCCGTTACGGTGCTATTCGTCCCACCTGGATCCTTGACTTTGGCAAACTGTTCGCTTAGCTGGAAGCTGAAATAGCATGCCTGACACAATGCTGATTTTACGGTGTGGTACTCGAGGGGCTTGTTGGGAGGACGGAGCTTGTTGAGGTGATTCAATTCATCAAACCAATGTGTGATGAATTTCACTTTGGATTCCTTCCAATTGTTGAGGTTCAACTTGAGCAACGCTTGTAGCTGGGTCGAGTTGTCGTATACCTTTGCTTTTGATTGGCTATGAAGGTTTACGAAGTCGAAGTAGGCCTTGCGTCCATCACGAGTGGTAGAATGACTGTGTACACATGATGCAGAAAGGTCACTCTTGAAGACTTCCAACATTAGTACCCAGAAGAAGGCACATTGTTTGACGTAGAGATCACGAGTGTAACCCACCAGCGTGGCTGGAGGCCAAGTTTCATCGAGGAATGTCTCTGTATTGATGTCGTATGCCTCGAGTTTAGCTTTGAAACCGACGAGCCAGTGTTTGAATCTCGAGTCATTCGTGAGGGGTGTAAAGGACTTTTCATCTCGTGCTTTTCGGCACCATGATTCGTACTTTACCTGCTGAGGTGACTTTTTGTTACTTCCCGCCGGAGGAGGTGGTGGGTTCAGAACAGATTCGTTACGTAAGCGTTGGGCACGCTCTCCGCGGAATGCCTGGAATTCCCTGTATGTATATGACTTTACATCTTTCCAGTCCTTCTCGTCTTCTCCTAGGTCGACACCTTCTCTTTGTAGGTCGATAGCGAAATCCGCAAGTGCTTCTATGCTCCTTTGGATGGATCGAGGGATATGCGTTGCCAATCCTTGCTCCATATAGGTAAGTTTGTGTGCAAAATCCGGTTCAATAAGTGCGTCGAGGAACAACTTCCACTCGCATAATCCGCCTTCTTTGAGAGCTAGACACAACTTGCTAGTAATCTCACTTGTTACGTTGAGTAATGATATGAGTATCTTTCTCATATCAGCATCGAAGCTGGGAAAGCGTTCGATAGTGGTGACTTCGGCGTCATTCTTCTCTTCGCCTCCAAGTGCATTGCCGGGCATTAACGGTACGTTCGGCATCTGTGGTGGTTCCGAGCCTTGGAAAGAATTGCGTGGTAACTGAGAATGGGAACTGCTTCTTGTGCGATGTGCGACGTGCATATGCCAGCGTAGGGATTATGTTCAATTCCGTTCCTGTTCCTTCTTGTGAGCAAGCCTTCTTAGAGCTTGCGACTGTTAATCTATTATTTTCCTTCTGAATCCGATTCGTTGAGAGTCTGATTCAAAGGCTTCTGAAAGACAGCAACGCTGCGTTAGTGTGTTAGTAGACGAACGATTGTACTCTACGCGTGACAATTGTGGTTGGATACTTTCGGCAACGGATAATCGGACTACAGGCGAGACTTGGGAAACGCCAGATCTCCTCTTGCTGTGACTTATTCAGATTGCAGCGAGACAGACCTTAGTATGTAGATTACAGGTAGTTGGTAACAACTAGTGTGAATTTTGGGATATAAATCAGTTGAATGTTAAAAGTATGAGATAAAGTGAAATCTTGCCGAAATGCAAGATATCTCTTTTATTGAGATGAATACGTTGCAACTGCTGTTGCGTAGTGCTGAGATTACTCGCTGATTATTTCCGTACATGTATTAGTCGTTGACCATATATATTTGTATGCATGTATATGTATTGTGTGAGAATCACATGCCAACGGTTTTCTTCTCTTGTTCCGTTAGGAAGACTCCATGAAATGTTTATCATTAAGGTCAGGAATTGCTCCCGTAGCTCGTGTGACATTTTATGAAATCAGAGTTTGCTCACCGAAGAACAATGGCAATATCGTAAGACAGGGATTGCTCACCGTTTATGCGCGATGGGAATCGATGCGCCGTGGGAATCGATATGCCGTGGGAATCGATTACTTAGATGGATACGGGACTCATTGATTCATGCGCATAGGAAATTTACCTTTTGGTAACTTTGGTACTTCTGGTCACGAAAGGAATTTAATAGATGACATGGATGTTGTCATTCCTACTATTGATATTGCATCCCTCAGAGCTATCACCAAGCTTCATAAACCAGGAAATCATGCATTACCACTAGATGCAGCTTCACTGCCAACAGAAGAAATTGAACTTTTCATCAAGGCCATCAATTCCAAGGCAACTACACCTGAAGAACAAGCACTAGGGCACTTTACTTGAAGGAATCTCAAGTCATTATCTACATGGGCAGAATGGCAAGCTGGTGAGCGAAAACAGCTTGATCAATTTGAAGATTTGGAAATGCTTGGATCGCCAATTCAATACCCTAAGGATCCAGAAGCTATTATTCTCAGACCCCATTGGCAATACAGTGTCAAAAGGAATGGTGTCAGAAGAGCCAGTCAATGTTGCAATGGAAGCAAGTATGCAGCTCCAACTCTGCATGCCATAGCCATGTCATACTCATCATGTGTTGAACACCCCATCCAAAGACTGTTCTTTGCCATTGCAGCAAGTCTCAATCTCAAAGTCTATGGGGGGGATGCGGCTGACGCCTACGCGCATAGTCCAGGACCCAACATTCCTACATACATGACTATTGATGATGCATAAGCAGAATGGTACCGGCACAAGCATGGCAAGGACATAGATAGATGATTGGTGCTCCCTGTCCTTCGAGCACTCCAAGGCCACCCAGAATCAGGACGACTTTGGGAAACCCACATCAACAAAATATTGAAAGGCCCTGATCTCTACTTCAAGACCACCACGCATGACAGAACAATTTACACGACGGTTTTTGAAGGAGAAACAGTCTACATGCTGAGACAGGTTGATGATTTTGCACTGGCATGCACATCAGAATCCATATCTGACAAGATCTATGATATAATTGGTGCAAAACTGAAGCTTCCCAAAGAAGATGCTGTCCCCTTCACAAAAATGGGATTGCTTGAAGACTTCAACGGAATTGATGGCAAACAGACCACTGACTACATTGAACTGTCCTGTGCAAATTACATAGACAGAATCATGACATCCCATGGTTGGGAGACTGACTCTAAAATGAAACCTCACTCCAAGCCTTAAGCACCATTATCAACGGAAGTATTGAGTCAACTTCAATCACACACAAATGGACCATTAGAAGGCACCAAGGAACATGCTGAATTGCAATCCACATCTGGCTTCTCCTACAGGACACTCTTAGGTGAAATGATGTTTGCATATGTGAGTTGCCGGCCAGACATTGGCTACGCAGTGACTCTGATGTCAAAATACAGCTCCAATCCCACTGCCTTCCACTATTCAAGTCTGAAGAACATAGCCCGCTATCTCAGAACAACCAGATCTTGGGGTATTAGATTCTACAGACCAAATGCTGAGCCAACTTTGTCACCAGGAGAACCATACAACGATGCAGTCCAAGATCCATCACTCCCAACATTCCCGGAAGACATCAAGCAAGCCAAACTGATGTGTTTTGTGGACGCCGCATATGGAAATGATCCAAAACACCGGAGGTCCACCACAGGATACGTCTTCACTTATGCTGGTGGAGCAATTGTTTACAGATCCAAAGCTCAGTCACTTACTGCACAGAGTTCTACAGAAGCTGAGTTCATTGCTGCAGTAACAGCAGCCAAAACAGCCAGATATCTCAGATCCATACTCAAGGAATTCAGATTCACCCAAGTTGGTCCAACTCCGATCTATGAAGACAATGCATCAGCAATTGAAATCACCAATGCCCAGAAGCCAACTGAAAGGACCAGACATATTGAAATCAGGTTCTTTGCCATTCAAGCATGGAAAGAAAATGGTGAAATTAAGATGATTCATATTCCTGGAGTTATCAATCCGGCTGATGATCTAACCAAACCATTGGGATGGATCTTGCACTCCCGACACGCAAGATACATCATGGGACACTACCCAGGTTAAATCATTCATGTTTAGACGCGGATTCAAGCGAAGGATCCGATCGATGATCTCTTCGATTCCACTATGATCCAATTCGAACCGTTCGTGTTAAGACGATACCACGATTCTAAATTGCTCAAGACGATTCCTCGATTTGACTTGATTCGAATAATATCCAAATGTTCGATCTGACCATCGATACAATTCAAGATGATATGCTCCGACAGTAATGCAATACAACACAAGAAGAGTATTGGATCAAGGGGTGTGTAGTCGGCGAAAAATACGGACTTTGTCGGCATCAAATTCGATTCGAAAAGCCAATAACAAAACGACCGAGGTGCGGAAGAAAACAATACGAGATATGAATATTCCATGGCTTAAAATCAAACGCACCTCCACTACATGAAAATCCCTAAGTGGTAAAACGATATCACTTAGGACTACAAACAAAAAGGGATAATCGGTTAGAAACAAGAAATATCCAAAGACCTGAACAGTAAGTAAACACTTGGAAACCATAAGTACTTTCAAAAGAATATACTTGATATCCCGTGAGGAAATTACTTATTGCAATCAAGAAAATCAGTACCGATTCCGGATGGGCCTCATACCCAGCATATATACCACGAATAAGCATACGCCCCATCGAACAGAATACTTAACCCCAAAATGACCGGTACCATCGAATGACCGATACAGTAAGACCGACACGACGCTAACACAGCAACAGCACTAGAAGAATCGGTACGACGGTAAAGACAACAGTAACAGATAACCGGGGAAGATCTCTACCAAGTAATATACAGCAGAGATCCCCGATACAGTGAAAATACATAGTAAAAATAAGAGCCTCTCTCTGAGCTCACATCTCTTTAAATTTAAACAATTCGTTATACCTATCCGGTCGATTTTTAGAGTAACAACAGGATTACCTTCGAGAAAGAGGAGCTCCCAATACAATTATCAGTGACAATGCCAAATCAGAAAAGGGAGTAAAATATTAAATTCCTTTCGTGTCTAGGTTGGTAGAGGTACGAGATTTGAAATAATTGTAAGACCTCGCGAATTACTAGGCTCATTCTTACGATCGAGTCCGATACTTAACTGGAAGAAAAAGAATCGATAGCTCATTCTTACGATCGAGAATCGATACTTAACTGGAGAAGAAGAATCGATCGTCACTCAAGTTCGATACTTAGTGATCCAAGGAAGAACACATGCCAGATATTAGCATATGCTATATTTTGTTAAGTGCTCTGTTTTAAAGAAAAGACAGCAGAGGTTCGAAGCGCTGCTCACGAACTTGTTACTTGTTTTCTGCTGTATAAAATACGTGCTGTATTAGCGGCAACACGTTACACGTTATATCGCGTTGTATTAGCGGCAACGCGATCTTTAAAGTGCTATCTTGCTCCCCAGCAAGATAAAGCGCATACTTTTAGATTATTTGATTATTCAACCTTAAACCTTGCGCCGGACGCCTCCTTCAAAGCCCCTATAGGATTGGCAAATTGGTGTTCCCTGTGGTGCGTTCAAATCAACAACCTAGCCGCAAGAAAATCGTTGGGATGGAAAGTGCCACAAGAAATATCACAAGGCTGGACACCAGATGTATCACATTTACGATTCCACTTCTACGAGCCAATATGGTGGTACAACCCAAGCTTCAAATCACCTAAAAGCAACATGAGAAAAGGAAGGTTCCTAGCATTTGCTGATTCTACAGGAGACGCGATGACGTATTATATATTGACTGAACCAGAATCATCTAAGGAGAAACGGCAAGTCCTAATGAGATCAGTTGTGAGAACAAGAAGAAAAAATATTGGAACAAAAGAAGAATATGTGAATGATGATCCAGAAGCAGCGGAATTCCGACTATCAACTTCAGAGCACCAGCAGAATCTCACCAATATTCAAAGCACGGATGAAGTCCCATTATTGGTGCCAGGCGAGAAATTTGATGCAACTAGCACGGGAATGGAATATTCAACCAGCAACAATCTACTTGATAAATCAGAATCTGAACAAACAGATCCAGGGGAGCAAGAAGAAGAAAATGAAGAAACCGAGCATGAAATTGAAAATTCGGATCAGGAAGCCCTCCCTAGTATAGTCGACGGAACCAATGACGCAGAAACACACAATAATATACTTGAAAGTAATGATACCAACCAGGACCTTACCTTTCGAAAAATATTGGGCCATTTTTGGAAAGACGGCATACTGATCCTTAAATCACAATACTTGGATGACCTGGAAGGAAACACTGTATTGAATACTCCATTTCCCCAACTACGAAAAGACGGGCCTGTTGCCTGTGCAAAATACATAACAAGATACATCATCGAAGCAGGCGGACGAAGGGGTAGCCACCCCCTACTGGATTGGTCAAGTTCAGTCCTCAAGCAAGATACAGCAATTACACGCCGTATTCGATTACTACAAGCCAGAAAACCGCGTCAAAACACCAATCTGAAGAAAATGTCTAGAAACCAAAGACAAGCCAAGAAGAAAAACAAAGAAAAATTTGGCCTACAAATTCCTAATACCTACAATGACTGTGTTCGCATTGATCAAGCTGCTGGAGATACTAAATGGCAAGAATCAATTCAAAAAGAGATGGATAATTTGGATGGGCTCAAGTGTTTCAAATATCACCCAGCCGAGAAAGAATTCCCCAAGTCCGAAGGATGGCAGCAAGCAAGGCTCAATATGATCTGGGATATCAAAAGTGAAGACAAACGATACAAGAGCCGGCTGGTTGCAGGGGGGCATTTGGTGGATTCTACTGAATATAACACATATTCCAGCCAAGTCAACAGCCTATCGGTTTACCTACTATTCCTCATTGCACAACACCAAAACCTTGACTTAATGACTGCAGATGTGGGAAACGCTTTTCCAACAGCACCGGTTCAAGAAAAAGTATGGTGCTGGGCCACGGATGAATTTGGAGACAAGAAAGGCTGCAAGGTGGAAATACAACGAGCTCTTTATGGACTAGCAGGTTCAGGACGCGCATACGCTGATTTCTTTGCAGACACTCTGATGAATCTAGGATTCAGACCCTCCAGGGCTGATCCAGATCTTTGGATGAAACTGAGTGAAGACAACAAAAGTTACGACTACATTGGAACACACGTTGATGATCTTATGGTAGTGTCAAGGAAGCCTCAGGATTGGATTGCACTGATTGAACAAGAATTTGCACTCAGAAATATAGAATCTGAACCCGGATATTATTTGGGTACAAGCTTGACAAGGATAAAGGATGGGAGATTATTATTGAATTCTACAAAATACATCTCAGAAGTCCTAAGGAAATATCAAGACAAATACAATATTACCCTACGAAATGAGAACCTACCAATGAAAACAGACTGTCACCCAGAATTAGATGACTCAGAACTACTCAACAAATCAGGCCACAAGGAATTCCAACATATCATCGGTCTAGGACAATGGATAGTATTGTCTGGAAGAATAGACATTGCATATGCCATTTCATCACTATCCAGGTTTGCATCCGGACCAAGAGAAGGGCATCTACAAATGGCAAGACATGTGCTAGGATATTTGAAAAAATACAAAAAGAAAGGAATCTTAGTGGACCCACAATCTCCCAAAATTCAGTCAAATGGGGGAAGCGACAGTGAACTATGAAGAATTTACTCATCAATACAAATACTACAAAGAAGAATTAGATCCGATGTTTCCAACGCCACTAATTGCAGAATTAGATTTGAATATCTTCTGTGACAGTGACCATGCACATGATCTGGTAACAGGAAGGAGCATTACCGGTCTGATTGCATTTGTTGGATCAATGCCAGTATACTGGAAATCAAAACGACAAACATCAGTTCATACTAGCACATTTGGAGCAGAATTCACAGCGCTCAAAGATGCAGTGGCATTAGCCATCATGTTGAGGTACCATCTTCGATCCATGGGAATCCAAGTTACCAAGCCAACTAAAATACATGTGGATAACAAAAGTGTGGTAATCAACTCAACCAATCCAGCAAGTACACTCAACAAGAAATCAATCGCACTAGCATATCACTTCGTCAGACAACACCAAGCAGGAAAAGTAATCTCCATCAGCCATATCAAATCTCATGAGAACTATGCGGACATACTAACAAAACCTCTTAACAGTACCGCACTAAGAAGCCTGCTTAATGAGTTCATGACGATGTAAAGTTAAGTACAAAATTAAAATGAGTAACAAAAGCAATAATAACTGTCCACTTAATTCCTTGAACACAAATCCATGCCTAAAAATATCTTTGTTTGTAAACAATTCGAAATGTTATACTAGACATAAAATCTGCCAAGGCAATACAAAAAGAATGGCATGGATTTCGGGGAGAACAACCGGAATTAGAGTTGTTAAGTGAAGAACAGAATAAATGAGAGAATACGACGTAAGACGTATTACGTATTACATATTACGTATTACATATTACGTTTTACGTACACGTAATACGTATTACGTACTACGTACTACGTTTTACGTCTTACGTATACGTAATACGTAATACGTATTACGAAAACGTAATATGTATTACGAATACGTAATACGTATACAACCACGACTAATCCAGATACACGAGTTACGACACGCTTATGTTCGATGTGGCAAATTGAGTATGATAAGAAACAGATCTAACAATCAGCGACAAGTATCAATAAGTAATGTAATCGCGGACAGCCGGCTAAGGCTAAATACTGTACCGATCTACTAAGTGACACGGGATTACCATGACTAAGTGCCAAGGCACTATCATGATTAATCCATCACAAACGAATGAGACTTGATATACCTGGTTGGTTACACACGCTTCACTATTGATCCAGAGAATATCCGAATCGCTTAATTAAGCGATCAATCGCTTAATAAGCAAACAACAAGGGATTGCACGTGTTAACAAAGGGCTAACACGAGAATACGCGGAACACTCCAATAGAGGTCCGGATTCTTAGATTAACCTAATTAGATCATAATTCAAATTACCAGTTACTAGTACAATTTAATCGTATTTGTCACACAATGTACTATTTGCAATCATTGTATGCAACGTATGTAAGATATGTACCTTTCACCCCACTAATCACTTTCCTTGAATATTTACCCGTGTCGTCGGTGTGAACGAACCCTCATCAAATTAGTGAATGGACTGATACAATGAACAGTATCGGCTCTGAAAACAAGGCCTAAACTTCCTCCATTTCGTCAAGCAATTGCCTCCATGCCGGATCAATATAGTTTTCATCCTCACTTTCCTCTTCAGCAAGACTACTGGCAACAGTGTCACCATTAATCGATACAGTACTGGTAGGATTGCTTTCTGAGTAGAATCTTTGTAGCATCATTTTCTCCAAATTTATACCAGTTTCTGGATTTTCTCTTAATGTTTGTATCTTCTTGCACAATTTAGCAAACACTTTCCGTCCTTCTTTGTCCCATCCATTTGCACTTCCACTTTTTGAATCGCAATATTTTTTTTTCATGTATTTTTTTTTTGGTGTCGTGTATGTTCCATCAAGTTTCATTTCCTTTTGTTTTTCCCAATTGCTGTACTCGTTGTCAATTATCATTAGGGCAAAAGCCTCATCCGTAACACTAAAGATGGTACTAATAAGATCCTTTGTCTTCCTCAACCTAAAGTTAGTCTTTCCTGGATTAATGGCAGACAGGATTCTTGTCACAAAATAATAAAATTCTTCATTTGCTGCATTTCCGTATTGCCGGTACTCTTTTGCCAGAATTTCCATCGAGTCCGTATTTAGAGCTACAGTACCAGGGAATGATGCCGGCACTTTTGCCATTTCACTATCAACTGCGGTGATGTCATCAAATGGCAGTATGATATCATAGTATGGTTGGGTTAGTTGTATGTCGGTCGTAGGCACATATTGAAGAACGTCGAAAGTACCATAATTTCCAGATGATTCAACAATTACGCCGTCACTTACCAAACCAATTTTTTCTAGCCAATGTTTGATTATTGTGTCTCAATTTAGCCAGGACTTTTGGTACTGCATTATCAAAGTAGGCACAGAATTTCTTAATGGGTATATCTTTTGGAACGGATATTACACACTCATCGATTCCTTGCACGATTATTTTATTGGAGAGTGTGTTTGTTGTCATAAATTTCAGGCCACCGTACCATTTCTTCTTCACATATGCCCTCACCTGTCCTTCAATTGTATCTTTACATGTTTTCAATAGTTTCATAGTTTCCGTTTCCATACTATGTCTAGTTCCACAACTCAATGTACTCACTTTATCAACGCTATCGCCGCCCCGCACTGTTTTCAATGGTACCGTGTTGGTAGTTTTTGCAGCATTCTCTTAAGAATTCTCTCCCTTCTTACCTTTGCTCCACGTTTTCATGAAATCCTGTACAAGATCTGGATCCTCATTCGCTATTTCTGTTAATTTTTTTTCGTTCTCGTTTTCTTTTTCTGTCGTCCACCCTCCGTAGTTTTTTGTTTTGTTTTCTCTTTGGTATTTTCTCTAGTATCCTTATTCTTTTTGGAGCTCCCATCATTGTCTTCACTAACCGAACTCAAATCAGTGTCACTGTCAGTGTCACTTTCACTGTCACTGTCGCTGCTGTCCATGATGCTAATGTTTTCCGCTTTCCTTTTTAGTGGTTTTTCTCTTTCCGTCGTGGTGGTGCTTTTTTGTGTTGCTGCAATGTTTGTGTTCGTCTCGCTGGACATGTTTGTAATGCTTGTATTTTTGGTATTATCTCTAGTGTCTCCATCCCTGACTGCGTTTGCCATATCTGCTATTTTCTTTTCTTGGAGACGTGTTATTTTTGCCTTGGGTAGGTTGGACCATTTTTGTTTCGTCATCTTGTATTTAAAATTTTTCAATTGTTGGAGTTTTTGGCAATTTTGTGAATTTTTATCCTGCCTTGTTTTGGCATCGATTGTACGAATTCAGCAATTTGCAATACATTTGTCTTTGTCTAAGCGGGCTTGTGAGCGCGGGCCAACCAAAAAGAACTGTCTGCCTAGCCGCGCCATTTTTTTCTTCCGTACATTCGCTTCCTATTTCCAAACAAGTAGTACTAGTAATGGTACTAGATTGTACGTTACCAATTTATTTTGATGTTCCCCATCCTACTACCGTATCGCATCACTTCATATTGAAATCTGTAGAACCGAAAACAGGCACATTGTATGGAAAGGTGTTGGAGACAACAATTCTCTGTTAGGGAAAATCCGCACAACGTATGCATTTTCGTTTTAAGGTTAAGTTTGTGTAACGGCGTTCCTGATTGAGTTGTCTGGAACCTCAATTCTGACTTCTTCATTTGTAAGGTATTGAATTACTAAGTCAAGTGTGAAGTGTACGTATACGCGATACGTAAATTGTGTCATACGTAACGTACAATTTACAAATACGTGAACGTTTTACGAATACGTATTGTTTTACGTAAACGTAATACGTAATACGGATTACGGAATAAGAAACAAGACGTACGAATCCAAAGTGTTCTAGATCTTTTATCACAAGAAGAGCGCAATAAGTAAGGTATACATAAGGACGTGTGAGTATCAAGAGATACTTAAAGCACTGTGTATCGAACGCACAATGCGAGTATCTATGAGTATCAAACTCTTGGTACGCGTATTCCCACACAATGGAAAGACTACGCACACAATGGAAGGACAAATTAGTAAATGAGAGAACAATATGGTCCAGAAACAATCCGATCATAATCTTATCGATAACTCTTTCCAATATCGTAACAGTAACAGATAAAATAACAAATAATAACAACGTAGCGATCCTTGGTCCTATTAGTTATCGATAAGATTACTACGCCAGCAATCAACACAACCGATGCCAGAAGGGAACAATACAGAACACAACAATTCTCCAGCCTACCGAGGAGTCACACCAGACACCAGCATCGACACTGAACACGAACTCCGATACCTACGAGGGCGACTAGAGGATCTGACCGAAGATAACTACGACCTACGTGAGTATACACTCAACCAAACCAACCAACTACAAAACCAGAATCAATTATTGGCAGAGTACGGAGAAGAGAGCGACAGTGACGAGAGTGAAGACACCATGTCCAAGAAGAGAGGAGACTACTACGACGCGCTGAAGGATCTGATGGAGCCTGCACAACTGAAGCCGGTCCAAATCCCGACCAGCATCGACGTGTATGAGTTCAAGAAAGCTCTTACAAACGCACTGGCCGAAGTGACCTCCACAAAATACATACAGGGGGGAGGATACGCTTTTCTCTTAGAGACAGAGGAACAATACCGGGCTAGGGAGAGGAACCCAAACGCGGTGTATCCCACGACACCCTCGGAACCCACCGAGCTAGACGGCACAGTGGAGCTTACGTCGGATACTTACAAACTGTGGAAACGTAGCAGAACACTATTCGTGGAATGGAACAAGTACAATCGGGAGGCCCTCCTACTAACCGACAAGAAATTCCCCAGGATGCTCCACGAGTTAAAAGACCCGGGGTTGGAGGCCTTCCCCAGAGGGACCACCGCCCTTGAGGCCTTTCAACACATGGAGGACGAGCTGTGTACGACAGACGTACAGCGCGATTTGACAGCTGAAATAGCTAAGAAGATGCGGGACCTAGACTACACCCCCAGTCCATTGGGCCCCAAAGAATACTTCCGTCTTCTCACCAAATATCAGTACCAAATCAACCTCCTACCGGCTACGGCCAAGGTGACGGCAGCCCAGATGATGGACCACGCCCACATGGCCTTCAAGAGGAGCAAACACGACCCTATTACACTCCACAGAGTGGAGGAAGCATGGAAGCAACACCGGGCGACTATCGACGCGACCTCAGAGGAACAGGAACTATTGCAATACAAACGCTTTTGGGGTCTACGCCTCAAGGAACTATACAGTAGCTACCATGCCACCACCGGGTCAGCCAACAAAGTGGAAATCCAGCATGACCAACGTCTTGCCATCATCGAGGACAACCAACGGGCCCTCGTCAGTGTCTGCCAGGAACTCAAGTCCCAGGCGGAATCGGCAACGGCAGCATCCACCCTCACCATGTCAAGCCACCAGTTGGAGTCCGCCCTATCCGCCCTCACGAGGCAAATGGGAATGTTGGTAGCCAGTCAACAAACCCAAAATGGCACCAGCCCGCAACAGGTCCAGCAGTCCCACCAACCACAGCAACCGGGACGTCGGCAGCACCAGGCTACGAACAAACCACCATCCCAGTGGAAACAGTACAAGCACTACTGTCACTCGTGCGGCGTCAATCTCTCACACGATGGGGGAGATTGCTTCCGGTTCAAACCAAACCACCAAGTAGGGGCCACATTTGCCAACAAAATGGGTGGATCAACCCAACGCGAGGACAGATGGATGAAGTGGAGCCACCCCATCACGCGGGAAACCCACGACAGCCCCTCCCCCTGACGGTGTGGGGAGGAGCACAGTAACATACTTAATCGTCATAGTAGTAATAGCCCCAAGTCAGCGTCATTACTAAGTATCTTACGTGCCCCTTCGAGTCGCACTTCCCGACAGCCCAACCGCAACAACAAACGCGTAACCTTTGCCATGGCCTCCATCACACCCCCAGCGCCCGGATTTGGGGCCCTAGACTCAGCCGCCACCGATCATTTCGTGCCCACCACATATCAGGGAGGCGCCCACCGGGAAACACCCGGCGGCGTCATCGTAGGCTGTGCCAATGGTAGCACTATGGCATCGCAAGCCACCGATGTCCTGGACCTCCCTTTGCTACCACTCGCAGCACGAGGTTGCCATAAGTTCGATGACGTAGACCTCCCCCTCGTCTCGGTACCAAAGTTGTGTAACAATGGATGCAGCGTGACGTTTACCAAAGATAAAGTGGAGGTCGTGGGCCCCACCAACCACACAGTGTTGCTCGGCGTTCGGGATCCCCTCCGGGACCTTTACATGGTCCCCCTCCATCCAACCAACACAGCTACCCCCCACGTTTCAGACACAGACACAATCACGCAGGGGCCGGCTAAATCTCCAAGGGTGACGAACCCCCCCCCACCATTTTCAGATTCAGACAAACAACTACAGATACACACTGGGGCGGGAGCATATCAGATTCAAGCCGTCCCCAAGCTCATAGCTTTCTACCACGCAGCAGCGGGCTATCCCACCAAGGAAACGTGGATACACGCCATCGAACGAGGTTCATTTGCCACCTGGCCGGGGCTAACTGCCCAGCGGGTTAACCGGTTCCTACTGGCGTCAGAAGAAACCACCATGGGCCACCTCCAGATGGTCCGGCAGGGGATACAGAGCACGCGCAAACCAAAGAAGAAATCACCAAAGACAGTCCAAACGACGCCCAACACTCGGTTGTCCCAAGCCCGCCAGAAGAAGACACGCGAAGTCTGCGTGGACATCGTGTCAGCATCAGACATGCAACCAACCAACGATGAACCCAAGGAACTCATAGCGTAGGACCTACCAGGCAGATACCCCGTCACATCACGCCGTGGACACCAATACGTATTCCTGATGTACAATTATGACACCAACTACATTGACGTGGAACCCATCAAGTCTCGTAAGAGTGAAGACATACTGTATGGGTTCACCCAGTGCTACAATCGAATGAAGGAGAACAACGCCCACGCCAAGATTGTACGAATGGACAATGAGACATCCAAGAAGCTAATCACCTACATCACGCGGAACAACTTAGACTACCAATTGGCATCCCCAGGGGACCACCGGCTCAACCACGCGGAGCGGGCAATACAGACCTTCAAGAACCACTTTATAGCCGGGCTGAATGGGGTGGATGATACCTTTCCCATAGACGATTGGGATCTACTAATACCACAAGCGATCATCACCCTCAACCTCTTACGCGCATCCCGTACACAGCCTAAACTGTCCGCGTACGAGCTACGACACGGGATATACGACTACAACAAACACCCAATGGCCCCATTTGGATGTAGAGTCATCATCCATGATAGGACCCAAGAGCGTGGAGCATGGCAGGACCATGGGACGAGGGGTTTCTACGTGGGCCCGGCGTTAAAGCACTACCGGAACTACACGTGTATCGGGGGAAAGAGTAGGGCCACCAGAGTGAGCAATACGGTGGCATTTTTCCCAAAAGCCCAGATGCCACAAACATCTTCCACGGATCGATTAATTATGATCCTCCAAGATTTAAAGGAAGTAACTACTAAGCCCCATCCTCTGATTCCCTACGTGGAACAAGGGACTCAGATCAATGAGGCCCTACGTCACATACAAGAACTACTAAGCGTAGAGGCGCAACAGCCCTTAAGTGGAAAGGCGGATCCCCACGAAAAACTGATCGGGCCCAACGCCACATCAACCAGCCCAACTGCGAATGCGCGCGAACCTCCAAGGGTGCAGATAGGACGTGAACCAAATTCTACACAACCACATGCGAAGCCTACGCAACGGCTCAGCGCCCGACGAGGACACCCCTGGGCAATAGGGACCATCATTAGAAAACGATTTAACACGGGGTGGTATGAGGGGGAGGTGACCAGCTATGACCAAACCAATCAGTACTACAAGGTCCAGTTCACCGACGGGGACACCGCTGACTACACTCATGGTGAGATATCCCGGTACTACAAATCAGACCAATACTACTCAAAGTCCAAAATTAAGCCTAAGGCCCTCATGGGGACGTACCAACATGTCCCATTAGGTTTCCCGGTACCAAAGCAAACGAGCAAACGGCAGGCCGGACCAGCATACACCCCCCAGCTTGCGTGTGGAGGCTCCATATGGGACGAAGATTTGAGCAAGTGGGCTGCCTATCGGGATCTCATCAAGCATCCGAAGAACCACGTGCGGGAGTTATGGCTCAAATCAGGTGAAAATGAATTTGGGCGATTATTCCAGGGCTTCCAGTGCAATCATATAGAAGGGATGGATGTGTTGGATTGGATACACAGACAAGATGTACCCGTACACAAGAAAGTAACCTACCCCCGGTACACAGTCGCCATACGCCCCGAGAAGGCCGACCCCTATCGGACAAGAATAACCGCGGGGGGAGACCAATTGGAATATCATGGAAACGTATCAACCCGCACCGCGAGTATGGAGACCATTAAAACCCATTGGAACAGCGTGATATCCACCCCCGGAGCAAAATACTGTACGGGTGACATTTCAAACATGTATTTGTGCTCCACACTCGATGAACCCAAGTACGTAAAATTCAGGTGGGATATGGTTCCTCCACGAATACGTGTCGCCTACAACCTGGAGGAGCTTAGACAAGGGGAATATATTTATGCCCGCATCAAAAAGGCGTGGTACGGACTAAAACAGAGTGGAAAAATAGCGCATGATGACTTGGTAAACCACCTACAACAATACGGCTACCAGAAGGCACCCCACACCGAGGGACTATTTCTCCATGACGAAAGGGACATCAGTTTCACCCTAGTCGTGGACGACTTTGGGATTAAATACACACAACAAGACGACGTCGATCACCTAGTCGAGGCCATAGGGACCAAATACACCTTCAAAGTCGACTGGTCAGGAAAACAATACGTAGGGGTCCACCTACGTTGGGACTACGACAAGCGTGAAGTACAGTTATCGATGGATGGCTACGTGGAACAAGCCCTAAAGGAATTTGAACACGTGAGACCTTCGCGAACATACGCGGGCCCCTCACGCGCTGACATACCGGCCTATGGCGCAAAAATACAATATGCAAAACTTGAGGATACTTCCACATTGACCGACGACGAGATCAAATTCATACAACAAGTCACAGGGAAGTTCCTGTTCTACGCACGGGCCGTGGACAACACAATGCTCCACGCACTCAACGACATAGCGTCAGCCAAGGACAACCAGACGACCCTATTGGCAACGAGACATTTCCTCAATTACGCAGCCTGCAACCCAAACGCCACCATAATCTACAGAGCCAGTGACATGATACTCCGGGTGGATAGCGATGCGGCGTACCTAGTATGCCCAGGGGCCAAGAGCCGAGCAGGGGGATATCACTATCTGGGAGACATGATGGGAAGCACTTTCAATGGGCCGATTCTCGTATTGGCGAAAATAATCAAGAATGTGATGGCATCCGCAGCCGAAGCCGAGGTGGCGTCTTTATTCTTGAACGCAAGAGAGGCGATACCAGTCAGGCAGTGTCTCATCGAGCTGGGGCATCCACAACCAGCTACCCCACTGAAAACCGACAATAACACAGCGGAAGGCATCTTGAACGACACAATCAAACAGAAGAGATCTAAAGCCATCGACATGCGGTTCTACTGGTTAAGAGACAGGGCTGAGCAGGGACAATTTAATATTTTCTGGGAACCGGGAAAACATAACCTGGCGGACTACCCCACCAAACATCATACTGGAAGCCACCATAAGAAGGTGAGACCTATCTATTTGTATGAGACGGACAGTCCAAGGACCATCCAAGGGTGTATTGAATTACTAAGTCAAGTGTGAAGTGTACGTATACGCGATACGTAAATTGTGTCATACGTAACGTACAATTTACAAATATGTGAACGTTTTACGAATACGTATTGTTTTACGTAAACGTAATACGTAATACGGATTACGGAATAAGAAACAAGACGTACGAATCCAAAGTGTTCTAGATCTTTTATCACAAGAAGAGCGCAATAAGTAAGGTATACATAAGGACGTGTGAGTATCAAGAGATACTTAAAGCACTGTGTATCGAACGCACAATGCGAGTATCTATGAGTATCAAACTCTTGGTACGCGTATTCCCACACAATGGAAAGACTACGCACACAATGGAAGGACAAATTAGTAAATGAGAGAACAATATGGTCCAGAAACAATCCGATCATAATCTTATCGATAACTCTTTCCAATATCGTAACAGTAACAGATAAAATAACAAATAATAACAACGTAGCGATCCTTGGTCCTATTATAAGGAACCAGTTGCATTGATGAGCCTGTAATGGAAAATAAGCACGATTTTTGCCACGACGTTTCCGTGTTGTGTGTCTGGAACGTTGTTGTAGCTAACAATTCACTGTTTTGGAAAATTTACAGAATGTGTTTTTTAGCGTTTCAGGTTTAAATTTCTGGAACGGCGTTTCAGATTTAGTTTTCTGCAACGGCAATTCTGACTTTTTCATTTGTAACTAACGTTTTTCAAAGTAGTTAATTTTTATATTTACGTATTTAACGAGGACAGGATTGTGCACATATTCGTGGTAAGTAGGGGTAAGTTTTTCCATAGTAAAGCTTGTTACTAGCACTATTTCACACGTCCCCACGCACCACAACAAGGAACGGGATAGTTATTGTATTCCTCTAAATCTTCCGGTGAATTCCAACGTTTTTCGTAAAGTTGTAGCCAGTGCACAATGTTTCTCTCCTTCCTATCCTCTTCCTCCCTTTTCTCTTTGTTTGCAAATTGTTTGAGTTTTCTTTTTTTCTTCTTAGACTGCTTTTTCGCTTTGTTCATGAATGAATTCCAATTGTTTTTATTCTTGTTGTTTATCTTTGTTTCTTTGTTTCGTTCCTTTCCGTCCTCGGTTTCTTCGATGTACATTATACTGTTTTTTTCAATGATTGCCTCTTCAGTCATTGTTCGCCACTCGTTTAACCAAAGGGTTGTCAGACAGGGACGGTTACCCGGGTGAAAATGTATGCATTGCTTTATTTGTTTTCTGGCTTCCGGCGTCAGGTTACTCCATTTTTTTGGTGGAACTGTATGACCATTGAGTTCGAGCCTCTCTCGTTCTCCTGATTGTACTGGTCGTCCAATACCCACGTTGTTGTAGCACTGTATGTCCTCCGTTCCTTTCAATGCCGGATAACCGCATAAAATGTGTGCCACAATGATACCCAAAGCCCATACGTGGTCAACGGCATCAGTGTCGCCTTCCTTGTAGAAAGGAAATATGTCCTCAGTTACGTACTTCAAGCATTGTTCCCAAATTTCTAAAGCTTCTTCTTCATCGAAATGCCCTTTTGGGCTGTCGAGTCTATCTCTAACGTTGTCTATCTTGTTGCATCCATTAAGTATTGTGAGTACCAAGTTGCCGTTTTTGGCACATAGTGCATCGAACCCAGTTTCAAAATGATATAAGAATGGATTATTCTCGTTGTTTTCGTCACCGTCATTTAGCTCAGTCATTCTTGCACAGTACTCCGCCGAATCCAAAAGATACCTAGGCTTTAATGGCTTCCTCTTGTACGCTGATTGTGTTGTTATGTTCTCCATTTTGCTCTTCGTTGTAATAATGATTTACGTTTGGCAAATACCGAGGTATTTTCGTTCAATTACTCTTTGTAAACTGTGAAGGAATAATTCTTACCGCACTTTAAGTGGTGTAAATTTCATCATCTCGCAACGATTCGGTTATATTCAAGTAACTGTGTCTCGTGGTTCGACTCCCCCTTAGAACGGTCCATACGTAGTACTTCCCTCCTTACTATATGTTCCTACTACTAGTTATATTTCTTTTTTTTTTTGTATGAACAAGTAGTAACCTAAGAAATAAAGATTGCTTCTAAGTTTTTGTTGAGTGCAACAGTTTGTTACTTTCTGTTGTTTTAAGGATGAATACAGTTCATTCTATGGATTGGTTAGAGTATGAAAGTATATTGCCAATTCTAAGGCTGATACTTTAGTCTTTATGAAAGTTTTAATAGTTTTGTTGTTCCCTGGTCATTTTTTGTCCAAAACCAGTAACCAAATGCACTAATTAGGTTGTGACACACAAACCACCTTGACAGATAAGTCACTTCTGTTTCTTTCATTAATCATCTTATCCATTACACTTACATTATTCATTGTTCAATCACAGGAAAAATCTGATTTTGGAACTTTTAATTGCAAATTAGTGTGTATTTTTCTTCCCAATCCAGTCACCAAATGCAATGATTAGGTGGTGATACCCAAATCACGACAGATAACTCCCTTCTGTTTCTTTCATGATTCATCTCACCCATAACAGGAACAATATTCATTGTTCAATCACACTAAATATTTGATTTTCTATTGTTTAATTGCAAATTACTGTGTATTTATCCTCCAAATCCAGTACACAAATGCACTTATTAGTAGGTGGTGACACAAAAACTATGAAAGATAACTCACTTCTGTTTCTTTCATGATTCATCTCACTCATAACAAGAACAATATTCATTGATCAATCACACGAAATATGGTATTTTCTATTTTATAATTGCAAATTAGTGTGTATTTTTCTTCCCAATCCAGTCACCAAATGCAATCATTAGGTGGTGATACCCAAATCATGACAGATAACTCACTTCTGTTTGTTTCATGATTCATCTCACCCATAACAGGAACAATATTTATTGTTCAATCACAGAAAATATCTGATTTTCTATTTTTTAATTGCAAATTACTGTGTATTTATACTCCAAATCCAGTATGTTGTTACTCTAAAAATCGACCGAAAGGTATAGGATAATTGAAATTTAAAGAGATGTGAGCTCAGAGAGAGGCTCTTATTTTTACTATGTATTTTCACTGTATCGGGGATCTCTGCTGTATATTACTTGGTAGAGATCTTCCCCGGTTATCTGTTACTGTTGTCTTTACCGTCGTACCGATTCTTCTAGTGCTGTTGCTGTGTTAGCGTCGTGTCGGTCTTACTGTATCGGTCATTCGATGGTACCGGTCATTTTGGGGTTAAGTATTCTGTTCGATGGGGCGTATGCTTATTCGTGGTATATATGCTGGGTATGAGGCCCATCCGGAATCGGTACTGATTTTCTTGATTGCAATAAGTAATTTCCTCACGGGATATCATATACATTCTTTTGAATGTACTTATGGTTTCCAAGTGTTTACTTACTGTTCAGGTCTTTGGATATTTCTTGTTTCTAACTGATTATCCCTTTTTGTTTGTAGTCCTAAGTGATATCGTTTTACCACTTAGGGATTTTCATGTAGTGGAGGTGCGTTTGATTTTAAGCCATGGAATATTCATATCTCGTATTGTTTTCTTCCGCACCTCGGTCGTTTTGTTATCGGCTTTTCGAATCGAATTTGATGCCGACAAAGTCCGTATTTTTCGCCGACAACAGTACACAAATGCACTTATTAGGTGGTGACACACAAATTATGACAGATGACTCACTTCTGTTTCTTTCATGATTCATCTTTCCCATAACAGGAACAATATTCATGGACTAATCACACAAAATATCTGATTTTCTATTTTTTAATTGCAAATTAGTGTGTATTTTTCCTCCAAATCCATGACCCAAATGCACTAATTAGATGGTGACACACAAACTATGACAGATAACTCACTTCTGTTTCTTTCATGATTCAACTTATCCATAACAGGAACAATATTCATGGACTAATCACACAAAATATCTGATTTTCTATTTTCTAGTTGCAAATTTGTGTGTATTTTCCCTCCAAATCCAGTACCCAAATGCACTCATTAGATGATGACACATAAACTATGACAGATAACTCACTTCTTTTTCTTTCATATTTCATCTAACCCATAACACGAACAATATTCATGGGCTAATCACACTAAATTTCAGATTTTCTATCTTTTAATAGCAAATAACTGTGCTTTTTCCCTCCAAATCCAGTACCCAAATGCACTCATTACGTGGTGACACACAAACTTTGAAAGATAACTCACTTCTGTTTCTTTCATGATTCATGTCCCTTATAATAGGAACAATATTCGTGGTTCCATCCCATAAAATATTGGATTTTCTATTTTTTAATTGCAAAGTACTGTTTTTTCCCCCTACAAATCCAGTACCCAAATGCACTTATTAGTAGGTGGTGACACACAAACTATGACAGATAATAACTCACTTCTGTTTCCTGCATGATTCATTTCACCCATAACAGGAACAATATTCATGGACTAATCACAGTAAATGTCAGATTTTCTATTTTGTAATTGCAAATTACTATGAGATTGGAATTACTATGCATTGATGGTACTACTAATATTAGTACTACAAGTATTAGTAACAACCTTCTGAGAACTTTGAACTACTAACCACAATGAACATCCATGTACTACTACTATGAATACAGTATTACTACAATAACATGTAGTAATAGTAGAGTAATATGAAACAATTCAAATGATCCAGTACTGCGTGTTTTAGTACTACTCCACTAGTAGTAGTAGGTACTTTATTTTACTTTTGAATATTTCTTACGTACACAATAATGTTTTGGTTAATCTGAATCCAATGTGGAGAAGAAGAACTACTGGTAGTGATGACGTTGTAGTAATATGATAACTTCTTTCCCGCTTAGGCCCTCTTTGCTCTTGTGTTCTATGGTGGTGCGTGGCGAAGGCTATGAACGTATACCCAATACAGCGTAGTTTCATTATTTGAAGACATCCGACAACTTGGTGAACTGTGGTTTATCCGACCCCACACGGTCGTAAGGGAACCAGGTTGCGCGCTTCACTGTTGTACCATCCGGTAGTTTCTTGTGCACCATGTATCCAGGGTATTGAGGATAATGGTCCTTCTTCTTTGATGCATAACTTTTCACAACACCAGTTCCAGGTGCTGGCAGACCCGTGATTGTCACCTCACTACCAATTGCGAATTTAGGATACGAGATCACCGGGTCAGGATCTGCGAACAACACCTTCACATTTTCGGAGCGCTTCTGTCTTATTACGTTGGCTGGTTTTGGGCAAGGAACTTGCAGAAGGTATCCAAGATCTTCAACGTGGCCCAGGTTTGGAGAAACCTTCCTCTCCTTGTACTTCGGCTCTCCATTGGATTTGTCTGATGCAGTCTTGTTTCGTTTTTTTGGTTTCCTGAGGAACGACTTCGTCTTCAACGCCGTTGATGCGTTCTCTTTAACTGCGTTTGGTTCTGTTGGAGGTACTTTGCCGTTTACTACTTCTACGTCTTCTTCTTCTTCATCATCATTGTTTGTGTTACCTCCATCAATTGAGCTATCACTAGAGCTGTCGGTCGTATTAAATTCCTTTCGTGACCAGAAGTACCAAAGCTACCAGATGGTAGATATCATATTCGTACGAATCAATGAGTCCCGTATCAATCAAAGTAATTGATTCCCACGGCATATCAATTCCCACGGCGCATCGATTCCCATCGCGCATCGACGGTGAGCAATCCCTGTTTTACAGTATTGCCATTGTTCTTTGGTGAGCAAACTCTGATTTCATAAAATATCACACGAGCTACGGGAGCAATTCCTGACCTTAATGATAATCATATCATGAAGTCTTCCTAACGGAACAAGAGAAGAAAACCGTTGGCGTGTGATTCTCACACAATACATATACATGCATACAGATATATATGGTCAACGACCAATACATGTACGGAAATAATCAGCAAGTAATCTCAGCACTACGCAACAGCAGTTGCAACGTATTCATCTCAATAAAAGAGATATCTTGCATTTCGGCAAGATTTCACTTTATCTCATACTTTTAACATTCAATTGATTTATATCCCAAAATTCACACTAGTTGCTACCAACTACTTGTAATCTACATACTAAGGTCTGTCTCGCTGCAATCTGAATAAGTCACAGCAAGAAGAGATCCGGCGTTTCCCTAGCTTCGCCTGTAGTCCGATTATCCGTTGCCGAAAGTATCCAACCACAATTGTCACGCGTAGAGTACAATCGTTCGTCTACTAACACACTAACGCAGCGTTGCTGTTCCTCGGAAGCCTTTGAATCAGACTCTCAATGAATCGGATTCAGAAGGAAAATAATACATTAACAGTCGCAAGCTCTAAGGCGGCTTGCACACAAGGAGGAACAAGAACGGACTTGAATACAATCTCTACGCTGGCATATGCCAGTCGCACACCGTACACGAAGCAGTTCTCATTCCCAGTCACCGCGCTATTCTCTCGGAGGATCGGAACCGCCACAGATGCCGAACATACCGACGATGCCTGGCAATGTATTTGGGGGCGAAGAGAAGAATGACGCCAAAGTTATTACTGCCAACCACTTTCCCAGTTTTGATACTGATATGAAGAAGATACTCGTATCCCTACTCAACGTAACAAGTGAAGCCAATAGTAAACTGTGTTTAGCCCTCAAGGAAGGTGGATTATGCGAGTGGAATGCATTCCTCGATGCACTTATCGAACCGGACTTTGCACGCGAGCTTACCTATACTGAAGGAGGGCTACCAACGCATATCCCCCGAATCGTTCAAAGGAACATAGAAGCACTTGCGGATTTCGCTATCGATCTACAAGAAGACGATGTCGCTCTAGCAGAAGACTTGAGAACTTGGAAGGATGTAAAATCATATACATATAAGGAATTCCAGCCATTCCGCAAAGAGCCTGCCCAACGCATGCGTAACGAATCCGCTCTGAACCCCCCACCTCCTCCGGCGGGAAGTAGCAAAAAGTCCCCTCAGCAGGTAAAGTACGAATCTTGGTGCCAAAAAGCACAGGATGAAAAGTCCTTTACGCCCCTCACGAATGACTCAAGATTCGAACACTGGCTCGTCGGTTTCAAAGCTAAACTCGAGGCATACGACATCGACACAGAGACATTCCTTGATGATATTAAATTCCTTTTGCACGTACTTGAAAACGACAGTACTCTAAATTACGTACGTACATTCCTACGTAACTTACAGTACTGCAGATGGAATGATACGATCATACGAGTCGAAGATACGAATGATCAAGTCATATGCACCTTTAGTGTTTGGAATAATGAGACCTCTTTCTCTCTGTGAGATTGGAATACGATCGAACCAGAGGTGCAATCGTCATTCTGACACCCACATTCAATACTTAGTGATCGGACAACAGTCACTCTTACGATCGAAGTTCGATACTTAGTACTCGAAGAAGAACACACACTAGAGGTTCGCACATGCAATCTCTTGTTAAGTGTGCTGTTTTCAAGAAAACACAGCAGAGGTTCGAAGCGCTGCTCACGAACCTGTTACTTGTCTTCTGCTGTACAGTATAAAATACGTGCTGTAACACGTACATTCGCGTGCTGTATTAGCGGCAGCACCGACCTTTAGAAGGGATACTTGCTCTCCAGCAAGAATCATCTCTTCATCTCATACTTTTAGATTATTTGATTATTCAACCTTAAACCTTGCACCCGACGTTCTTGCGTCCTATTGTAGATCTACAAGCCTAAGATCTAACTGATTGCGTCGATTGGTCGATAGTCAGAATAGATCTGATTGGATTAGCATCCAGTTGTAGTGGATATCAGAGAAATATTAGAACACAACAGACCGGCACCTCAACCGGCCTGCAGCTAAAGCTCCTATTGCTCTTCTTTGCCTTTGGATTGAATCAGCTCAACAGCCAGTTTCAGAAGGAAATTAACAGATGAAACTTGGCCTCCAGCTACGCTTCTGGGTTACACCCGTGATCTCTTCGTCAAACAGTGTGCCTTCTTCTGGGTACTAATGTTGGAAGTCTTCAAAAGCGACCTTTCTGCATCATGTGTACACAGTCATTCTACCACTCGTGATGGACGCAAAGCATACTTCGATTTTGTAAACCTTCACAGCAAATCAAAAGCCAAGGTATATGACAATTCGACTCAGCTACAAGCGTTGCTAAAGTTGAATCTCAACAATTGGAAGGAATCCAAAGTGAAATTCATTAGTGCTTTGCAGGGGCCCTGTGGAGTTGTTGCGTACGTAGTTATTGTATGTATTGTAAGTATGTGTCAGTAAAGTTATGGTAAGAAGTTCTACGACCAAAATATAACTCAGTCATGAACCCAAAAACCCACCAGATTCTTTCACTGTGCAAATCCTGCCAGTCCCCAACCAAAATATAATTCAGTCATCAACCCAAAAACCCACCAGGTTTGAACACAATGCAAATCCTGCCAGTCACCGACCAAAATATAATTCAATCGTCAGACCAAAAACCCACCAGATTTGAAGACAGTGCAATTCCTGCTGATCCCCAACCAAAATATAACTCAGTCATCAACCCAACGACTCACCAGATTTGAACACAGTGTAAATCTTTCCAGTCCCTAACCAAAATATAATTCAGTCATCAACCCAAAAACCCACCAGATTTGAACACAGTGCAAATCCTGCCAGTCCCCGACTAAAATATAACTCAGCCATCAACCCAAAAACAGACCAGATTTGAACACTGTGCAAATTCTGTCTATCCCCGACCAAAATATAACTAATTCATCCACCCAAAAACCCACCAGATTTGAGCACAATGCAAATCCTGCCAGTCCGCGACCAAAATATCACTCAGTCATCAACTCAAAAACCCACCAGATTTGAACACAGATCAAATCTTTCCAGTCCCTAACCAAAATATAATTCAGTCATCAACTCAAAAACCCACCAGATTTGAACACAGTGTAAATCTTTCCAGTCCCTAACCAAAATATAATTCTGTCATCAACCCAAAAACCCACTAGATTTTAGCACAGTGCAAATCCTGCCAATTCCCGACTAAAATATAACTCAGTCATGAACCCAAAAACCCACCAGATTCTATCACTGTGCAAATCCTGCCAGTCCCCGACCAAAATATAATTCAGTCATCAACCCAAAAACCCACCAGGTTTGAACACAATGCAAATCCTGCCAGTCACCGACCAAAATATAACTCAGTCATCAACCCAAAAACCCACCCGATTTGAGCACAGTGCAAATGCTGCCAATCCCTAACCAAAATATAACTCAATCATCAACCCAAAAACCCACCAGATCTGAACACAGTGCAAATCCTTCCAGTCCCGGACCAAAATATAACTCAGTCATCAACCCCAAAATCCACCATATTTGAACACAGTGCAAATCTTTCCAGTCCCTAACCAAAATATAACTCAGTCATCAACCCAAAAACCCACCAGATTTGAGCACAGTGTAAATCCTGCCATTGCCAACCAAAATATAACTCAGTCATCGACCCAAAAACCACCATATTTGAACACTGTGCACATCCTGCCAGTCCCCGACCAAAATATAATTCAGTCATCAACCAAAAAAACCCACCAGATTTGAACACAGTGAAAATCTTTCCAGTCCCTAACCAAAATATAACTCATTCATCAACCCAAAAACCCACCAGATTTTAACACAGTGCAAATACCGCCAGTCCCTAACCAAAATATAATTCAATAATCAACCCAAAAACCAACCAGATTTGAGCATAGTGCAAATCCTGCCAGTCCCAGACCAAAATATAACTCAGTCATCAACCCAAAAACCTACCAGATTTAACACAGTGCAAATCTTTCCAGTCCCTAACCAAATTATAATTCAGTCATCAACCCAAAAACCCACCAGATTTGAACACAGTGCAAAATCCTGGCAGTCCCCAACCAAAATATAATTGAATCGTTAACCCAAAAACCCACCTGATTTGAAGTCAGTGCAACTACTCCAGATCCCCCACCAAAATATAACTCAGTCATCAACCTAAAAAACCCACCAGATTTGAAAACAGTGCAAATCTTTCCAGTCCCTAACCAAAATATAATTCAATCGTCAACCCTAAAACCGACCAGATTTGAAGACAGTTCAAATCCTGCCAATCCACGTCCAAACTATAACTCAGACTTCAACCAAAAAACCCACCAGATTTGAACACAGTTCTAATCTTTCCAGTCCCTAACCAAAATATAATTCAATTGTCAACCCTAAAACCCACCAGATTTGAAGACAGTTCAAATCCTACCAATCCCCGTCCAATCTATAACTCAGTCATCAACCCAAAAACCCACCAGATTTGAACACAGTGCAAATCTTTCCAGTCCCTAACCAAAATATAATTCAATCGTCAACACAAAAACCCATTAGATTTGAACACAGTGCAAATCCTGCCAGTCCCCGATCAAAATATATTTCAGTCATCAACCCTAAAACCCACTAGATTTGAACAAAGTGCCAATCTTTCCAGTCCCTAACCAAAATATGATTCAATCGTCAACCCTAAAACCCACCAGATTTGAACACAGTGCAAATCTTTCCAGTCCCTAACCAAAATATAATTCAGTCATCAACACAAAAACCGACCAGATTTTAGCACTGTGCAAATCATGCCAGTCCCTGACCAAAATATAACTCATTCATCAACCCAAAAACCCACCAGATTTGAGCACAATGCAAATCTTTCCAGTCCCTAACCAAAATATAATTCAGTCATCAGCCCAAAAACCCACCAGATTTTAGCACAATGCAAATCCTGCCAATCCCAAACCAAAATATAATTCAGTCATCAACCCAAAAACCCACCGGATTTGAAGACAGTGCAAATCCTGCCAATTCCCAACCAAAATATAACTCAGTCATCAACCCAAAAACCCACCAGATTTGAACACAGTGCAAATCTTTCCAATCCCCCACCAAAATATAACTCATTCATCAACCCAAAAACCTACCAGATTTTAGCACTGTGCAAATCCTGCCAGTCCCCGATCAAAATATAACTCAGTCATCAACCCAAAAACCCACCGGATTTGAAGACAGTGCAAATCCTGCAGATCCCCGACCAAAATATAACTCATTCATCAACCCAAAAACCCACCACATTTGAACACAGTGCAAATCCTGCCAATCCCCCACCAAAATATAACTCATTCATCAACCCAAAAACCTACCAGATTTTAGCACAGTGCAAATCCTGCCAATCCCCAACCAAAATATAACTCAGTCATCAACCCAAAAACCCACCTGATTTTAGCACAGTGCAAATCCTGCCAATCCCGGACTAAAATATAACTCAGTCATCAACCCAAAACCCACCAGATTTGAACACTGTGCAAATCCTGCCAGTCCCAGACCAAAATATAACTCAGTAATCAACCCAAAAACCCACCTGATTTTAGCACAGTGCAAATCCTGCCCATCCCGGACTAAAATATAACTCAGTCATCAACCCAAAACCCACCAGATTTGAACACTGTGCAAATCCTGCCAGTCCCGGACTAAAATATAACTCAGTCATCAACCCAAAACCCACCAGATTTGAACACCTTGCAAATCCTTCCAGTCCCAGACCAAAATATATTTCAGTCATCAACCCTAAAACCCACTAGATTTGAACACAGTGCAAATCTTTCCAGTCCCTAACCAAAATATAATTCAATCGTCAACCCTAAAACCCACCAGATTTGAACACAGTGCAAATCTTTCCAGTCTCTAACCAAAATATGATTCAGTCATCAACACAAAAACCAACCAGATTTTAGCACTGTGCAAATCATGCCAGTCCCTGACCAAAATATAACTCATTCATCAACCCAAAAACCCACCAGATTTGAGCACAATACAAATCTTTCCAGTCCCTAACCAAAATATAATTCAGTCATCAACCCAAAATCCACCATATTTGAACACAGTGCAAATCCTGCCAATTCCCCAACAAAATATAACTCAGTCATCAACACAAAAACCCACCAGATTTGAACACTGTGCAAATCTATTCTGCCAGTCCCAGACCAAAATATAACTCAGTAATCAACCCAAAAACCCACCTGATTTTAGCACATTGCAAATCCTGCCCATCCTGGACTAAAATATAACTCAGTCATCAACCCAAATCCACCAGATTTGAACACTGTGCAAATCCTGCCAGTCCCGGACTAAAATATAACTCAGTCATCAACCCAAAACCCACCAGATTTGAACACCTTGCAAATCCTGCCAGTCCCAGACCAAAATATATTTCAGTCATCAACCCTAAAACCCACTAGATTTGAACACAGTGCAAGTCTTTCCAGTCCCTAACCAAAATATAATTCAATCGTCAACCCTAAAACCCACCAGATTTGAACACAGTGCAAATCTTTCCAGTCTCTAACCAAAATATGATTCAGTCATCAACACAAAAACCAACCAGATTTTAGCACTGTGCAAATCATGCCAGTCCCTGACCAAAATATAACTCATTCATCAACCCAAAAATCCACCAGATTTGAGCACAATACAAATCTTTCCAGTCCCTAACCAAAATATAATTCAGAGTGTTTTTGGATGGAGGCATGGAGTGTTTCAGTGCTATCAACCTGGTTGATTCTTGATTGTATCAGCTGCTTGTATTTTGTACCAATGCGCTGGATAGCTTTGATTGATGAAATCCGGTCCAAGAATGGTGGATCTTCTTCAGCAGTGGGTTCCTTCCAGGAGGTATTGGGAGCAAATAAACCATATTCATTTGAGTGTTTCCTGACCTCCTTCATAGATAATTTTTCTTCAAGTGCAAAGGTAATTGGTGTATCTATTGAAGAATCCCGCACCCCTCGATCGTGGGAGTTCTGTAAGGCTGTAGTAACATCAGCAGCAGTAAAGACACGATTGTGATTGATAGATACAATATAAGCGCCTTGGAGCTTGGAGAGAGTCTTCTTGTGGGAGGAGAAAAGCTTGGAGGCAGGACTTTTGGGAAGGATGTCAGTGATGTAAGCTCTGCCAATCAGTGAGTCATTTGCATAGCGAAGGCCAAACTTGGGATCAGCACAAGATGGGGAGACAGTGAGTCAAAGATTGGTGAGGTCTGCAAAGGGGGAAATTGAGAATTGGAAATCACTGGATGAGACCTCACGGGGTTCTGCAGGAAGTGGAGTGTTGTCATCAGTCCGGAGCAGGTGCTTGACATTGGTTGGAAGATCTGCAAGAGGTAAGTCATTCATGCCTTCATCAAACCGGACATGTGTGGCTATTTTGACGCGGTGGGTCTCAGTATCATACAAAAGGATGTTTCTGGTAGTGTATGGGACAAAACCCAGGAAGATGCCTTTGCGAGCATTAGATTTGAGCTTGATTGAGCGCTTGCCTGGGGGTCGCACCCAAACTCTGCATCCAAAAGTGCGAAAGTCAGCAAGATTTTCCTTGTGGCCAGTTGCCAATTCTAAGGGTGAGTGTTGTTGAGTGCCTTCTGGAAAAGCATTGGACAACCGAAGGGCATGATAAAATGCAAAGGGCCAGAATTTTATGGGCAAATTCGCACCACTGAGCATGGTCCTCATTGAGTTGGCGAGGGTCCGGTGGGCTCTTTCAACCGTACCATTCTGGTGAGAAGCGTCAGCACCGGTGGGAAAGATTGAATATCCAAACGCAGAGAAGAGGTTTCTGATGTCAGGATTGTGATAGAGTTCTCCACCTTGATCAACTGAAACATACTTGTTGGCACAAGTTGGGTTGTGCTGGGCGAAGAAATGTTCCAACCAGTGTAGTGGCGCTGCTTTAGAGATTCGCGTATCTCCATATTTCATACCAGTGTAGTGATCTGTGATGAGAATCCAAGCTGTTTCTCCATGAATGCCTTCATAATCGCGCTTGCGTTTGCTGTTGGAGGATTTGGTACCTGAGAATGCAAAATCAATGGATAAACCTTGAAACAGTTGTGTGGCCTTTCGTGTGGAATGTGAGCCAGCAGGTGTTTTGGTTTGCTTACATTGTATGCAAGTTGGGCATTGGTCAAGAATACTGGTTTGACGCTTGAACTTTGGTACTCCAACGATGTGCTTATGAGCCTGATACAGAAAGTCATCGCATGGGTGTCCCAATCGTTGATGCCACAGAAGTTTCGATGTCTTGGTTTTGATGGCGTGGATGGGGATATTTTTGTCCACAATCTTGGTGGAGAACAATTTAGCATCAAACTTTGGCACGTCGCTGGTATCACACTGAGCATGAGCTGCTTCGGTGCACTTTTGCAGTGTGACAAGGTTGGTGTATACATCGTATCTGTAGGTGTTAATGGCTTCTTTGGAGGCCAGTTCACAAGCTTCCTTGAACTGCATGTCATTCGCCAAAGCATAGGCGGACGATGTTGCACAATTAGCATATGGAGATGCAATATCAACGTCTGGGAGCAGTACTGGGTGTGTATAGCATTGGCCATCAATGATGCTTCCATGGAGGACAATACTTTTGGCAGTATTTTGCTTGTGATGACAGATAATTGTGAGGTTGCCGTTTTGTGGAGCAGATGAGTCATAGTCGTCAATGAATGATTTATGGATTGACTGCCCACTGAACTGACGTCGCATGCGAGATGTCATTCCACAGAGATCGTTCTCACTCAGTAATGTCGTTGACAGGGAGGGAGAATAGTAGAAGAAGACTTTGAGATACCCTAAGTGGTTGGGTGCGGGGATGTGCAAATATCCCGAGCCTTCAGGGATGCAGGTAGCTGCTTTTCCTCCTATTGCTGCTGTAAGCCTGACAGGACATTTCCTTATCCTGGTGTAAGGTTTGTAATCGTGCAGGATATGTTTGAGATTTGTGCAGGAAACTTTTGCACCGGTGTCAATCTGAGCCCTGACACCTTGTTGGAAGTAGGCTGTAGCTGCAATGGGGTCTGGTGGGACTAGGGATTGCACATTGTATGTATCAACTGGTGTAGGGTTGTCCCTATCAAAATTGGGATCCTCATTGGTCTTCAGGTGTGATTCCAATGTAGGGGTTGTAGCCCCAAGTGATTCCATATCACAGTAGATATCAATTGGGATTGATGACTGGAGGCTGTCCTTAGGGAGGAGGTTGACGGCACCAATTTTGACAGATTCGTAGGAGGTGACGCTGCTGGAGTCCAAGGAGGGGCATAAGCTGTTCACTTGGGGCGCTGTGACGTTGTCAAATCCTTGGGGATCATCTTGAGGTGATGTCATAGGATGGCGGCAAGAAAGACTGTTTATTCTTGGCCATTGCAAAAATTTTGTTCTGCTACTCCATCATCAGGTGAATCCTCATCTTGATCTTCATCGCTAATGTTGATCTGAGAGATTTGTTGAGTGGAATCTAAGAGCTGTTGGGTTTCCCTGTTGCATTTGCTTAGAAAGACAGCCGTGGCAATCCTATGTTTCTTGAGTGACTCTACATCTTGTAACGCAGGACAATTGTCAAAGCTATGGCCGGATGTATGGCACACAATACATTTTCTGGTTGTGTTGAAGAGACTGGGTTGCTTATCAAAGGCTGTGATAGCATTGCAGTACGCTTGGTGGAGGAAGGGATTGTCAGATTCTTCATTCATCTCCGGGTACCCAAGTGATTCAATCAGGCTGATTGAGTGGGAAGTCAAAGTAGAAGGGGTTCTAACAGTACTGTTGCTAGCGCGCTTTTGAAACCTATCATTGCGACGGGGACCTGGTCTGGTTCCTGAGACAGTCAATTGCTTGGGCTGGATTGGTTTGGAGGTGTTCCTCTTGTACTTTTGTTCAGCCTTGATCTCTTGTTCATATGTTTGGAGGGTTTGTAGAAGCCTACCTGCTTTGTACTTGTCCCATTTGAATTGGTCATCAGAGTCGCGTTCATCTTCTGTCTTTTTGAAGAGCTCTTCTGAGAGGGTGGTTCCTGCAATAAGGTTGCTGACTTCTTCTGTCAAACTGATAGTGCCAGGTTGGTTTTGGAGGAACACTCTGAGTCTCAAGTAATCCTTGTACCGGAAGTAGTATTCTTCAAGAGATTCACTTGCGTTCTGGTTTGGAGGATTTCGGACCATTCTGCTGGCATTGGATGGCCTTTTTGAGTTGGGATGTGTCTGAGAAATAACTGTGTATAGCGCTTCATATCCTTGTCCTCCTTCAAAGCTCTGGATGGTTGCCTTCATGCTTGCACATGAATCAGGGATGATTTTGTCGCTTCTGAGTGCGGTGTAAATCAGATTTCCCCATTCATTGATGGCCAATTCATATCTTAAAGGCAAATCATGTGGAAAGTTATCGCCAATTGTGAATCCTCTGAGGTGGTCCGCTTCGCGCCTGAAGAGATAGTATGGATGGACATAAATATGGTGTTGCTGCGAGTGGGCTGTGATTTCTCTGTACCATTTCCTAACCTGAGGGTCCGTTGCATCCTTTAGTTGTGGAAAGCCTGAGAGGAATAGTTTGTCTCTAGCTGCTTCCTTGGACTTGTCAGAGGCTCTGGTGAGATCAAAACAGTCACCACTTCTGGTGATCAGGCGCTGGTCATTTCTGCCACTGCCTAGATTGTGTAGGTAGTAGTTTTGCCTGACAATTGTTTCATTTCCCGATGAGTCGGTGTAGGTGATTGGGAAGTCCTTCATATCATCTTTGGTGAGGAATTCATCTCGCCTGTAATATCGCTCTTTCCCAGGTGGTGGTAATGTTGCTGGATTCCATGGAAGGTCAAGAGCTTGGTGGTTGGCGCCGGTATTGTTGTTGTTGTTGTTGTTGTTGTTGCCGTTGTTGACCAATTGTTGGAGTAGGGTGGTCAATTCTTGCATGTCGGTGCCCGTTGCGGTGGGCGCTGGGTTTGGAGGTGTGGCATCTTCATCATCTGAATCGGCCTGTGTGGCACCTTCATAGACCATGTTAAAGAGTTGAGCTTTCCAGGTGGGTTTAAACTTCCAAGTTGTGATTAGTAGTTCGATGGTAATAGATGGTTTTGAGGAGTCATCTGTGTGGTTTGCGAGCGCTTCCTTAGCAGCCTTTTCTAAATCGACAGGACCTCTCACTTTCTTAGAGTCTCCATTTGGTGCAATGTAGTATACAGCACAGCTAGATAGTAGTTGGGTGATGTGACCTTTCTGGAGCTCTGTTAAGTGAGGAAGAGGATAGGTGATAGCGTTGACAACACTGCCTCGTAGATTGGTCATCATAGCAGGGGCTAGCACTTTAGCGTCCGTTGTGGTGCTCTCCACAAATAAGTCTTCGGTGTCGGTATCGTCCAGGATGGTGGAATATAGGGTATTCAATTGGTCATCATATGGGCTGTTGCCCTTGAATTTGAATCGAATGCCTTCAATCGCATTCCAATCGAATAGGTTGGCCATGCTTGCTTGTGGATTATCGAAGAACTGTATGTAGAGACAGTGGATACACCCCCTGATTCACAAGCAGGAGGGGAAGAAAAGGGAAAAGCGAAAGAAGAAGGAAAGACGTCGTCGTCGTCGAAGGCGTCGTCGTCGTCGAAGGAACGATCGTCGTCGTCGAAGGTGGCGTCGTCGTCGAAGGAACGATCGGACGGTGAAGGCGAGGAAGTCGTCGGTGAAACGCGGATCGAAGAAATAAACGAGGAAAGGACCGAAGGAACGGTCCGCAGAGAAGAAAAAGAAAGAAATAACCGGTGTCGGCGGTAGGAGCGTCGATGACCGGAGAATTAACCAAAGAAAGGACCGAAGGAACGTTCGTCGGGGAAAGAAGATATCCGGTGTCGGCGGTAGAAGCGTCGATGACCGGAGAATGAACCGAGGAAAGGACCGAAGGAAAGTTCCGCGGAGAAATGAAATGGAGTAAGAGGGAGATTGGAAGGGAGGCGCTCAACAGCGGGCTCACAACAATCTCTGCGCTGGGGGGAAGGCCTATCGCTCAACAGCAATGTCCTCTGGCTGTGACCGGTCAGTGGAGGTGCTGATCGGGCGGAGATAGGCTCTTAAGGTATACGCCAACGCGTGAGTTATAAGGGCTCTATAACCTGTTGTTACTCTAAAAATCGACCGAAAGGTATAGGATAATTGAAATTTAAAGAGATGTGAGCTCAAAGAGAGGCTCTTATTTTTACTGGGTATTTTCACTGTATCGGGGCTCTCTGCTGTATTTTACATGGTAGAGATCTTCCCCGGTTATTTGTTACCATTCTCGTACCGATACTGTCGTTTTTGTTGCTGTATTAGCGTCGTGTCGGTCTTACTGTATCGGTCATTCATGTTGTTAAGTAATCTGTTCGATGGGGCATATGCTTGTTCGTGGTATTTGAGATGGATGAGGCCCGTTCGGAATCGGTATTGATTTTCTTGATTGCAATAAGTAATTTCCTCACGGGACATCAAGTATATTCTTTTGAATGTACTTATGGATTCCAAGTGTTCACTTATTGGTCAGGTCTTTGGATATGTCTTGTTTCTAACCGATTACTGTCTTTTGTTTGTAGTCCTAAGTGATATCGTTTTTACCACTTAGGGATTTCCAAGTAGTGGAGGTGCATTTGATTCTAACGCTTGATTGTTCTCGTATTCCGCACCTCGGTCGTCATTACATTCGTTTTGTCGGCTTTTTCGATCGAATTTGATGCCGACAAAGTCCGTATTTTTCGCCGACAACAAAATACAACTCAGTAATCAACCCAAAAACCCACCTGATTTGAAGACAGTTCAAATCCTGCCAATCTCCAACCAAAATATAATTCAGTCATCAACCCAAAAATTCACCAGATTTGAACACAGTGCAAATCTTTCCAGTCACTAACCAAAATATAATTCAGTCATCAACCCAAAAACCCACCAGATTTTAGCACAATGCAAATCCTGCCGATCCCGGACCAAAATATAACTCATTCATCAACCCAAAAACCCACCTGATTTGATTTGAACACAGTGCAAAACTTTCTAGTTCCTAACCAAAATATAATTCAATCGTCAACCCAAAAACCCACCAGATTTGAAGACAGTGCAAATCTTTCCAGTCCCTTGCCAAAATATAACTCAATCGTCAACCCTAAAACCCACCAGATTTGAACACAGTGCAAATCTTTCTAGTCCCTAACCAAAATATAATTGAATCGTCAACCCAAAAATTCACCAGATTTGAAAACAGTGCAAATCTTTCCAATCCCTAACCAAAATATAATTCAATCTTCAATCCAAAAACCCACCAGATTTGAACACAATGCAAATCTTTCCAGTCCCTAACCAAAAAATAATTCAGTCATCAACACAAAAACCCACCAGATTTTAGCACAGTGCAAATCCTGCCAATCCCCGACCAAAATATAACTCAGTCATCAACCCAAAAACCCACCAGATTTGAACACAGTGCAAATCTTTCCAGTCACTAACCAAAATATAATTCAGTCATCAACCCAAAAACCCACCAGATTTTAGCACAATGCAAATCCTGCCAATCCCGGACCAAAATATAACTCATTCATCAACCCAAAAACCCACCTGATTTGATTTGAACACAGTGCAAAACTTTCTAGTTCCTAACCAAAATATAATTCAATCGTCAACCCAAAAACCCACCAGATTTGAAGACAGTGCAAATCTTTCCAGTCCCTTGCCAAAATATAACTCAATCGTCAACCCTAAAACCCACCAGATTTGAACACAGTGCAAATCTTTCTAGTCCCTAACCAAAATATAATTAGTGCTTTGCAGGGGCCCTGTGGAGTTGTTGAGTACATAGTGTTTGTATGTATTTTAAGTATGTGTCAGTAAAGCTATCGTAAGAAATTCTACGATTAAAATATAACTCAGTCACGAACCCAAAAATCCACTAGGTTTGAGCAGTGTGTAAATCCTGCAAGTCCACGACCAAAATAAAACTTAGTCATCAATACAAAAACCCACCCTATTTTCGCACAGTGCAAATCTGTCCAGTCCCTAACCAAAATATAACTCAGTCATCAACCAAAAATCACCATAATTAAGCACAGTCCAAATCCTGCCAATCCCCGACCAAAATATAACTAAGTAATAAACCCAAAAACCAACATGATTAAATCGTCAAGATTAAAAACCCACAAGATTTAGACACAGTGCAAATCGTTCCAGTCCCTAACTAAAATATAACTCAGTCATCAATTCAAAAACCAACCAGATTTTAGCACAGCGCAAATCCTGCCAATTCCCGACTAAAATATAACTCAGTCATCAACCCAAAAACCTACCAGATTTTAGCACTGTGCAAATCCTGCCAGTCCCCGACTAAAATATAACACAGTCATCAACCCAAAAACCCACCATATTTTAGCACATTCCAAATCCTGCCAATCCCCGACTAAAATATAACTCAGTCATCAACCCGAAAACCAACCAGATTTGAACACAGTGCAAATCTTTTCAGTCCCGAACCAAAATATAATTAAATCGTAAACCCTAAAACCCACCAGATTTAGACACAGTGCAAATCTTTCCAGTCCCTAACCAAAATTTAACTCAGTCATCAATTCAACAAAAACCAACCTGATTTTAGCACAGTGCAAATCCTGCCAATTCCCGACTAAAATATAACTCAGTCATTAACCCAAAAACCAACCAGATTTTAGCACAGTGCAAATCCTGCCAATTCTCCACTAAAATACAACTCAGTCATCAACCCAAAAACCCACCAGACTTTAGCACAGTGCAAATCCTGCCAATCTTCGACTAAAATATAACTCAGTCATCAACCCAAAAACCAACCTGATTTGAACACAGTGCAAATCTTTCCAGTCCCTAACTAAAATATAACGCAGTCATCAATTCAAAAACCAACCAGATTTTAGCACAGTGCAAATCCTGCCAATTCCCGACTAAAATGTAACTCAGTCATCAACCCAAAAACCAACCTGATTTGAACACAGTGCAAATCTTTTTAGTCCGTAACCAAAATATAATTCAGTCATCAATTCAAAAACCAACCAGATTTTAGCACAGTGCAAATCCTGCCAATTCCCGACTAAAATATAACTCAGACATCAACCCAAAAAACAACCAGATTTTAGCACAGTGCAAATCCTGCCAATTCCCGACTAAAAGTCATCAATTCAAAACTCACCAGATTTTAGCACAGTGCAAATCCTGCCAATTCCCGACTAAAATATAACTCAGTCATCAACCCTAAAACCCACCAGATTTTAGCATTGTGCAAATTTTTCCAATTCCCGACTAAAATATAACACAGTCATCAACCCAAAAACCAACCAGATTTGAACACAGTGCAAATCCTGCCAATTCCCGACTAAAATATAACTCAGTCATCAATCCAAAAACCCACCAGATTTTAGCACAGTGCAAATCCTGCCAATTCCCGACTAAAATATAACTCAGTCATCAACCCAAAAACCAACCCGATTTGAAAACAGTGCAAATCTTTTCAGTCCCTAACCAAAATATAATTCAGTCATCAATTCAAAAACCAACCAGATTTTAGCACAGTGCAAATCCTGCCAATCCACGATTAAAATATAACGCAGTCATCAATCCAAAAACCAACCTGTTTTGAACACAGTGCAAATCTTTTCAGTCCCTAACCAAAATATAATTCAGTCATCAATTCAAAAACCAACCAGACTTTAGCACAGTGCAAATCCTGCCAATTGCCGACTAAAATATAACTCAGTCATCAACCCAAAAACCAACCTGATTTGAACACAGTGCAAATCTTTCCAGTCCCTAACTAAAATATAACTCAGTCATCAATTCAAAAACCAACTAGATTTTAGCACAGTGCAAATCCTGCCAATTCCCGACTAAAATATAACTCAGTCATCAACCCAAAAACCAACCTGATTTGAAAACAGTGCAAATCTTTCCAGTCCCTAACCAAAATATAATTCAGTCATCAATTCAAAAACCAACCAGACTTTAGCACAGTGCAAATCCTGCCAATCCCCGATTAAAATATAACGCAGTCATCAATCCAAAAACCAACCTGTTTTGAACACAGTGCAAATCTTTTCAGTCCCTAACCAAAATATAATTCAGTCATCAATTCAAAAACCAACCAGACTTTAGCACAGTGCAAATCCTGCCAATCCCCGACTAAAATATAACTCAGTCATCAACCCAAAAACCAACCGGATTTGAACACAGTGCAAATCTTTCCAGTCCCTAACTAAAATATAACTCAGTCATCAATTCAAAAACCAACCAGATTTTAGCACAGTGCAAATCCTGCCAATTCCCGACTAAAATATAACTCAGTCATCAACCCAAAAACCTACCAGATTTTAGCACTGTGCAAATCTTTTCAGTCCCGAACCAAAATATAATTAAATCGTCAACCCTAAAACCCACCTGATTTAGACACAGTGCAAATCTTTCCAGTCCCTAACCAAAATTTAACTCAGTCATCAATTCAACAAAAACCAACCAGATTTTAGCACAGTGCAAATCCTGCCAATTCCCGACTAAAATATAACTCAGTCATCAACCCAAAAACCAACCTGATTTGAAAACAGTGCAAATCTTTTCAGTCCCTAACCAAAATATAATTCAGTCATCAATTCAAAAACCAACCAGATTTTAGCACAGTGCAAATCCTGCCAATCCCCGATTAAAATATAACGCAGTCATCAATCGAAAAACCAACCTGTTTTGAACACAGTGCAAATCTTTTCAGTCCCTAACCAAAATATAATTCAGTCATCAATTCAAAAACCAACCAGACTTTAGCACAGTGCAAATCCTGCCAATTCCCGACTAAAATATAACTCAGTCATCAACCCAAAAACCAACCTGATTTGAACACAGTGCAAATCTTTTCAGTCCCTAACCAAAATATAATTCAGTCATCAATTCAAAAACCAACCAGATTTTAGCACAGTGCAAATCCTGCCAATTCCCGACTATAATATAACTCAGACATCAACCCAAAAAACAACCAGATTTTAGCACAGTGCAAATCCTGCCAATTCCCGACTAAAATATAACTCAGTCATCAACCCAAAAACCAACCCGATTTGAAAACAGTGCAAATCTTTTCAGTCGCTAACAAAAATATAATTCAGTCATCAATTCAAAAACCAACCAGATTTTAGCATTGTGCAAATCTTTCCAATTCCCGACTAAAATATAACACAGTCATCAACCCAAAAACCAACCAGATTTGAACACAGTGCAAATCCTGCCAATTCCCGACTAAAATATAATTCAGTCATCAATTCAAAAACCAACCAGATTTTAGCATTGTGCAAATCTTTCCAATTCCCGACTAAAATATAACACAGTCATCAACCCAAAAACCAACCAGATTTGAACACAGTGCAAATCCTGCCAATTCCCGACTAAAATATAACTCAGTCATCAATCCAAAAACCCACCAGATTTTAGCACAGTGCAAATCCTGCCAATTCCCGACTAAAATATAACTCAGTCATCAACCCAAAAACCAACCCGATTTGAAAACAGTGCAAATCTTTTCAGTCGCTAACCAAAATATAATTTAGTCATCAATTCAAAAACCAACCAGATTTTAGCACAGTGCAAATCCTGCCAATCCACGATTAAAATATAACGCAGTCATCAATCCAAAAACCAACCTGTTTTGAACACAGTGCAAATCTTTTCAGTCCCTAACCAAAATATAATTCAGTCATCAATTCAAAAACCAACCAGACTTTAGCACAGTGCAAATCCTGCCAATTCCCGACTAAAATATAACTCAGTCATCAACCCAAAAACCAACCTGATTTGAACACAGTGCAAATCTTTCCAGTCCCTAACTAAAATATAACTCAGTCATCAATTCAAAAACCAACTAGATTTTAGCACAGTGCAAATCCTGCCAATTCCCGACTAAAATATAACTCAGTCATCAACCCAAAAACCAACCTGATTTGAAAACAGTGCAAATCTTTCCAGTCCCTAACCAAAATATAATTCAGTCATCAATTCAAAAACCAACCAGATTTTAGCACAGTGCAAATCCTGCCAATTCCCGACTAAAATATAACTCAGACATCAACCCAAAAAACAACCAGATTTTAGCACAGTGCAAATCCTGCCAATTCCCGACTAAAAGTCATCAATTCAAAACTCACCAGATTTTAGCACAGTGCAAATCCTGCCAATTCCCGACTAAAATATAACTCAGTCATCAACCCTAAAACGCACCAGATTTTAGCATTGTGCAAATTTTTCCAATTCCCGACTAAAATATAACACAGTCATCAACCCAAAAACCAACCAGATTTTAGCACAGTGCAAATCCTGCCAATTCCCGACTAAAATATAACTCAGTCATCAACCCAAAAACCAACCTGATTTGAACACAGTGCAAATCTTTTCAGTCCCTAACCAAAATATAATTCAGTCATCAATTCAAAAACCAACCAGATTTTAGCACAGTGCAAATCCTGCCAATTCCCGACTAAAATATAACTCCGACATCAACCCAAAAAACAACCAGATTTTAGCACAGTGCAAATCCTGCCAATTCCTGACTAAAAGTCATCAATTCAAAACTCACCAGATTTTAGCACAGTGCAAATCCTGCCAATTCCCGACTAAAATATAACTCAGTCATCAACCCAAAAACCCACCAGATTTTAGCATTGTGCAAATCTTTCCAATTCCCGACTAAAATATAACACAGTCATCAATCCAAAAACCAACCAGATTTGAACACAGTGCAAATCCTGCCAATTCCCGACTAAAATATAACTCAGTCATCAATCCAAAAATTCACCAGATTTTAGCACAGTGCAAATCCTGCCAATTCCCGACTAAAATATAACTCAGTCATCAACCCAAAAACCAACCCGATTTGAAAACAGTGCAAATCTTTTCAGTCCCTAACCAAAATATAATTCAGTCATCAATTCAAAAACCAACCAGATTCTAGCACAGTGCAAATCCTGCCAATCCCCGATTAAAATATAACGCAGTCATCAATCCAAAAACCAACCTGTTTTGAACACAGTGCAAATCTTTTCAGTCCCTAACCAAAATATAATTCAGTCATCAATTCAAAAACCAACCAGACTTTAGCACAGTGCAAATCCTGCCAATTCCCGACTAAAATATAACTCAGTCATCAACCCAAAAACCAACCTGATTTGAACACAGTGCAAATCTTTTCAGTCCCTAACCAAAATATAATTCAGTCATCAATTCAAAAACCAACCAGATTTTAGCACAGTGCAAATCCTGCCAATTCCCGACTATAATATAACTCAGACATCAACCCAAAAAACAACCAGATTTTAGCACAGTGCAAATCCTGCCAATTCCCGACTAAAATATAACTCAGTCATCAACCCAAAAACCAACCCGATTTGAAAACAGTGCAAATCTTTTCATTCGCTAACAAAAATATAATTCAGTCATCAATTCAAAAACCAACCAGATTTTAGCATTGTGCAAATCTTTCCAATTCCCGACTAAAATATAACACAGTCATCAACCCAAAAACCAACCAGATTTGAACACAGTGCAAATCCTGCCAATTCCCGACTAAAATATAACTCAGTCATCAATCCAAAAACCCACCAGATTTTAGCACAGTGCAAATCCTGCCAATTCCCGACTAAAATATAACTCAGTCATCAACCCAAAAACCAACCCGATTTGAAAACAGTGCAAATCTTTTCAGTCGCTAACCAAAATATAATTCAGTCATCAATTCAAAAACCAACCAGATTTTAGCACAGTGCAAATCCTGCCAATCCCCGATTAAAATATAACGCAGTCATCAATCCAAAAACCAACCTGTTTTGAACACAGTGCAAATCTTTTCAGTCCCTAACCAAAATATAATTCAGTCATCAATTCAAAAACCAACCAGATTTTAGCACAGTGCAAATCCTGCCAATCCCCGACTAAAATATAACTCAGTCATCAACCCAAAAACCAACCTGATTTGAACACAGTGCAAATCTTTCCAGTCCCTAACTAAAATATAACTCAGTCATCAATTCAAAAACCAACCAGATTTTAGCACAGTGCAAATCGTGCCAATTCCCGACTAAAATATAACTCAGTCATCAACCAAAAAACCAACCCGATTTGAAAACAGTGCAAATCTTTTCAGTCCCTAACCAAAATATAATTCAGTCATCAATTCAAAAACCAACCAGATTTTAGCACAGTGCAAATCCTGCCAATTCCCGACTAAAATATAACTCAGTCATCAACCCAAAAACCAACCTGATTTGAACACAGTGCAAATCTTTCCAGTCCCTAACCAAAATATAATTCAGTCATCAATTCAAAAACCAACCAGATTTTAGCACAGTGCAAATCCTGCCAATTCCCGACTAAAATATAACTCAGACATCAACCAAAAAACCAACCCGATTTGAAAACAGTGCAAATCTTTTCAGTCCCTAACCAAAATATAATTCAGTCATCAATTCAAAAACCAACCAGATTTTAGCACAGTGCAAATCCTGCCAATTCCCGACTAAAATATAACTCAGTCATCAACCCAAAAACCAACCTGATTTGAACACAGTGCAAATCTTTCCAGTCCCTAACCAAAATATAATTCAGTCATCAATTCAAAAACCAACCAGATTTTAGCACAGTGCAAATCCTGCCAATTCCCGACTAAAATATAACTCAGACATCAACCCAAAAAACAACCAGATTTTAGCACAGTGCAAATCCTGCCAATTCCCGACTAAAAGTCATCAATTCAAAACTCACCAGATTTTAGCACAGTGCAAATCCTGCCAATTCCTGACTAAAATATAACTCAGTCATCAACCCAAAAACCCACCAGATTTTAGCATTGTGCAAATCTTTCCAATTCCCGACTAAAATATAACACAGTCATCAACCCAAAAACCAACCAGATTTGAACACAGTGCAAATCCTGCCAATTCCCGACTAAAATATAACTCAGTCATCAATTCAAAAACCCACCAGATTTTAGCACAGTGCAAATCCTGCCAATTCCCGACTAAAATATAACTCAGTCATCAACCCAAAAACCAACCCGATTTGAAAACAGTGCAAATCTTTTCAGTCCCTAACCAAAATATAATTCAGTCATCAATTCAAAAACCAACCAGATTTTAGCACAGTGCAAATCCTGCCAATCCCCGATTAAAATATAACGCAGTCGTCAATCCAAAAACCAACCTGTTTTGAACACAGTGCAAATCTTTTCAGTCCCTAACCAAAATATAATTCAGTCATCAATTCAAAAACCAACCAGACTTTAGCACAGTGCAAATCCTGCCAATTCCCGACTAAAATATAACTCAGTCATCAACCCAAAAACCAACCTGATTTGAACACAGTGCAAATCTTTTCAGTCCCTAACCAAAATATAATTCAGTCATCAATTCAAAAACCAACCAGATTTTAGCACAGTGCAAATCCTGCCAATTCCCGACTAAAATATAACTCAGACACCAACCCAAAAAACAACCAGATTTTAGCACAGTGCAAATCCTGCCAATTCCCGACTAAAAGTCATCAATTCAAAACTCACCAGATTTTAGCACAGTGCAAATCCTGCCAATTCCTGACTAAAATATAACTCAGTCATCAACCCAAAAACCCACCAGATTTTAGCATTGTGCAAATCTTTCCAATTCCCGACTAAAATATAACACAGTCATCAACCCAAAAACCAACCAGATTTGAACACAGTGCAAATCCTGCCAATTCCCGACTAAAATATAACTCAGTCATCAATTCAAAAACCCACCAGATTTTAGCACAGTGCAAATCCTGCCAATTCCCGACTAAAATATAACTCAGTCATCAACCCAAAAACCAACCCGATTTGAAAACAGTGCAAATCTTTTCAGTCCCTAACCAAAATATAATTCAGTCATCAATTCAAAAACCAACCAGATTTTAGCACAGTGCAAATCCTGCCAATCCCCGATTAAAATATAACGCAGTCGTCAATCCAAAAACCAACCTGTTTTGAACACAGTGCAAATCTTTTCAGTCCCTAACCAAAATATAATTCAGTCATCAATTCAAAAACCAACCAGACTTTAGCACAGTGCAAATCCTGCCAATTCCCGACTAAAATATAACTCAGTCATCAACCCAAAAACCAACCTGATTTGAACACAGTGCAAATCTTTCCAGTCCCTAACTAAAATATAACTCAGTCATCAATTCAAAAACCAACCAGATTTTAGCACAGTGCAAATCCTGCCAATTCCCGACTAAAATATAACTCAGTCATCAACCCAAAAACCAACCCGATTTGAAAACAGTGCAAATCTTTTCAGTCCCTAACCAAAATATAATTCAGTCATCAATTCAAAAACCAACCAGATTTTAGCACAGTGCAAATCCTGCCAATCCCCGATTAAAATATAACGCAGTCATCAATCCAAAAACCAACCTGTTTTGAACACAGTGCAAATCTTTTCAGTCCCTAACCAAAATATAATTCAGTCATCAATTCAAAAACCAACCAGACTTTAGCACAGTGCAAATCCTGCCAATCCCCGACTAAAATATAACTCAGTCATCAACCCAAAAACCAACCTGATTTGAACACAGTGCAAACCTTTCCAGTCCCTAACTAAAATATAACTCAGTCATCAATTCAAAAACCAACCAGATTTTAGCACAGTGCAAATCCTGCCAATTCCCGACTAAAATATAACTCAGTCATCAATCCAAAAACTTACCAGATTTTAGCACTGTGCAAATCTTTCCAGTCCTTAACCAAAATATAATTAAATCGTCAACCCTTAAACCAACCAGATTTAGACACAGTGCAAATATATTCAGTCCCTAACCAAAATTTAACTCAGTCATCAATTCAACAAAAACCAACCAGATTTTAGCACAGTGCAAATCCTGCCAATTCCCGACTAAAATATAACTCAGTCATCAACCCAAAAACCAACCTGATTTGAACACAGTGCAAATCTTTTCAGTCCCTAACCAAAATATAATTCAGTCATCAATTCAAAAACCAACCAGATTTTAGCACAGTGCAAATCCTGCCAATTCCCGACTATAATATAACTCAGACATCAACCCAAAAAACAACCAGATTTTAGCACAGTGCAAATCCTGCCAATTCCCGACTAAAAGTCATCAATTCAAAACTCACCAGATTTTAGCACAGTGCAAATCCTGCCAATTCCCGACTAAAATATAACTCAGTCATCAACCCAAAAACCCACCAGATTTTAGCATTGTGCAAATCTTTCCAATTCTCGACTAAAATATAACACAGTCATCAACCCAAAAACCAACCAGATTTGAACACAGTGCAAATCCTGCCAATTCCCGACTAAAATATAACTCAGTCATCAATCCAAAAACCCACCAGATTTTAGCACAGTGCAAATCCTTCCAATTCCCGACTAAAATATAACTCAGTCATCAACCCAAAAACCAACCCGATTTGAAAACAGTGCAAATCTTTTCAGTCGCTAACCAAAATATAATTCAGTCATCAATTCAAAAACCAACCAGATTTTAGCACAGTGCAAATCCTGCCAATCCCCGATTAAAATATAACGCAGTCATCAATCCAAAAACCAACCTGTTTTGAACACAGTGCAAATCTTTTCAGTCCCTAACCAAAATATAATTCAGTCATCAATTCAAAAACCAACCAGACTTTAGCACAGTGCAAATCCTGCCAATCCCCGACTAAAATATAACTCAGTCATCAACCCAAAAACCAACATGATTTGAACACAGTGCAAATCTTTTCAGTCCCTAACTAAAATATAACTCAGTCATCAATTCAAAAACCAACCAGATTTTAGCACAGTGCAAATCCTGCCAATTCCCGACTAAAATATAACTCAGTCATCAACCCAAAAACCAACCCGATTTGAAAACAGTGCAAATCTTTTCAGTCCCTAACCAAAATATAATTCAGTCATCAATTCAAAAACCAACCAGACTTTAGCACAGTGCAAATCCTGCCAATTCCCGACTAAAATATAACTCAGTCATCAACCCAAAAACCAACCTGATTTGAACACAGTGCAAATCTTTTCAGTCCCTAACCAAAATATAATTCAGTCATCAATTCAAAAACCAACCAGATTTTAGCACAGTGCAAATCCTGCCAATTCCCGACTAAAATATAACTCAGACACCAACCCAAAAAACAACCAGATTTTAGCACAGTGCAAATCCTGCCAATTCCCGACTAAAAGTCATCAATTCAAAACTCACCAGATTTTAGCACAGTGCAAATCCTGCCAATTCCCGACTAAAATATAACTCAGTCATCAACCCAAAAACCCACCAGATTTTAGCATTGTGCAAATCTTTCCAATTCCCGACTAAAATATAACACAGTCATCAACCCAAAAACCAACCAGATTTGAACACAGTGCAAATCCTGCCAATTCCCGACTAAAATATAACTCAGTCATCAATCCAAAAATTCACCAGATTTTAGCACAGTGCAAATCTTTCCAGTCCCACAGTGCAAATCTTTTCAGTCCCTAACCAAAATATAATTCAGTCATCAATTCAAAAACCAACCAGATTTTAGCACAGTGCAAATCCTGCCAATTCCCGACTAAAATATAACTCAGACATCAACCCAAAAAACAACCAGATTTTAGCACAGTGCAAATCCTGCCAATTCCCGACTAAAAGTCATCAATTCAAAACTCACCAGATTTTAGCACAGTGCAAATCCTGCCAATTCCCGACTAAAATTTAAGTCAGTAATCAACACAAAAACCCACCAGATTTTAGCATTGTGCAAATCTTTCCAATCCCCGACTAAAATATAACACAGTCATCAACCCAAAAACCAACCTGATTTGAACACAGTGCAAATCCTGCCAATTCCCGACTAAAATATAACTCAGTCATCAATCCAAAAACCCACCAGATTTTCGCACAGTGCAAATCCTGCCAATTCCCGACTAAAATATAACTCAGTCATCAACCCAAAAACCAACCCGATTTGAACACAGTGCAAATCTTTTCAGTCCCTAACCAAAATATAATTCAGTCATCAATTCAAAAACCAACCAAATTTTAGCACAGTGCAAATCCTGACAATTCCCGTCTAAAATATAACACAGTCAATAACTCAAAAACCCACCAGATTTTAGCATTGTACTAAAATATAACGCAGTCATCAACCCAAAAACCAACCAGATTTTAGCACAGTGCAAATCCTGCCAATCCCCGACTAAAATATAACTCAGTAATCAACCCAAAAAAAAACAAGATTTGAACACAGTGCAAATCTTTTCAGTCCCGAACCAAAATATAATTAAAAAACACACAAGATTTTAGCACAGTGCAAATCCTGCCAATTCCCGACTAAAATATAACTCAGACATCAACCCAAAAACCAACCAGATTTTAGCACAGTGCAAATCCTGCCAATTCCCGACTAAAATATAACTCAGTCATCAACCCAAAAAAACCCACCACATTTTAACACAGTGCAAATCCTGCCAATCCCCGACTAAAATATAACTCAGTCATCAACCCAAAAACCAACCAGATGTTAGCATTGTGCAAATCTTTCCAATTCCCGACTAAAATATAACACAGTCATCAACCCAAAAACCAACCAGATTTTAACACAGTGCAAATCCTAACAATTCCCGACTAAAATATAACTCAGTCATCAACCCAAAAACCCAACAGATTTGAGCATTGTGCAAATCCTGCCAATCCCCGACTAAAATATAACGCAGTCATCAACCAAAAAACAAACCAGATTTTAACACAGTGCAAATCCTGCCAATTCCTGACTAAAATATAACTCAATCAATAACTCAAAAACCCACCAGATTTTAGCATTGTTCTAAAATATAACGCAGTCATCAACCCAAAAACCAACCAGATTTTAGCACATTCCAAATCCTGCCAATCCCCGACTACAATATAACTCAGTAATCAACCTGAATACCAACCAGATTTGAACACAGTGCAAGTCTTTTCAGTCCCGAACCAAAATATAATTAAAAAACACACAAGATTTTAGCACAGTGCAAATCCTGCCAATTCCCGACTAAAATATAAGTCAGACATCAACCCAAAAACCAACCAGACTTTAGCACAGTGCAAATCCAGCCAATTCCCGACTAAAAGTCATCAATTCAAAAACCAACCAGATTTTAGCACAGTGCAAATCCTGCCAATTCACGACTAAAATATAACTCAGTCATCAACCCAAAAACCAACCAGATGTTAGCATTGTGCAAATCTTTCAATCCCCGACTAAAATATAACACAGTCATTAACCTAAAAACCAACCAGATTTGAACACAGTGCAAATCCTGTCAATTCCCGACTAAAATATAACTCAGTCATCAACCCAAAAACCCACCAGATTTTAGCAGAGTGCAAATCCTGCCAATCCCCGACTAAAATATAACTCAGTCATCAACCCAAAAACCAACCCGATTTGAACACAGTGCAAATCTTTTCTGTCCCTAACCAAAATATTATTAAATCGTCAACCCTAAAACCTACTTCATTTAGACACAATGCAAATCTTTCCAGTCCATAACCAAAATATAACTCAGTCAATAACACAAAAACCCACCAGATTTTAGCATTGTTCAAATCCTGCCAATCCCCGACTAAAATATAACGCAGTCATCAACCCAAAAACAAACCAGATTTTAGCACAGTGCAAATCCTGCCAATTCCCCACTAAAATACAACTCAGTCATCAACCCTAAAACCAACCAGATTTTAGCACAGTGCAAATCCTGCCAATTCCCGACTAAAATATAACTCAGACACCAACCCAAAAAACAACCAGATTTTAGCACAGTGCAAATCCTGCCAATTCCCGACTAAAAGTCATCAATTCAAAACTCACCAGATTTTAGCACAGTGCAAATCCTGCCAATTCCCGACTAAAATATAACTCAGTCATCAACCCAAAAACCCACCAGATTTTAGCATTGTGCAAATCTTTCCAATTCCCGACTAAAATATAACACAGTCATCAACCCAAAAACCAACCAGATTTGAACACAGTGCAAATCCTGCCAATTCCCGACTAAAATATAACTCAGTCATCAATCCAAAAATTCACCAGATTTTAGCACAGTGCAAATCTTTCCAGTCCCACAGTGCAAATCTTTTCAGTCCCTAACCAAAATATAATTCAGTCATCAATTCAAAAACCAACCAGATTTTAGCACAGTGCAAATCCTGCCAATTCCCGACTAAAATATAACTCAGACATCAACCCAAAAAACAACCAGATTTTAGCACAGTGCAAATCCTGCCAATTCCCGACTAAAAGTCATCAATTCAAAACTCACCAGATTTTAGCACAGTGCAAATCCTGCCAATTCCCGACTAAAATTTAAGTCAGTAATCAACACAAAAACCCACCAGATTTTAGCATTGTGCAAATCTTTCCAATCCCCGACTAAAATATAACACAGTCATCAACCCAAAAACCAACCTGATTTGAACACAGTGCAAATCCTGCCAATTCCCGACTAAAATATAACTCAGTCATCAATCCAAAAACCCACCAGATTTTCGCACAGTGCAAATCCTGCCAATTCCCGACTAAAATATAACTCAGTCATCAACCCAAAAACCAACCCGATTTGAACACAGTGCAAATCTTTTCAGTCCCTAACCAAAATATAATTCAGTCATCAATTCAAAAACCAACCAAATTTTAGCACAGTGCAAATCCTGACAATTCCCGTCTAAAATATAACACAGTCAATAACTCAAAAACCCACCAGATTTTAGCATTGTACTAAAATATAACGCAGTCATCAACCCAAAAACCAACCAGATTTTAGCACAGTGCAAATCCTGCCAATCCCCGACTAAAATATAACTCAGTAATCAACCCAAAAAAAAACAAGATTTGAACACAGTGCAAATCTTTTCAGTCCCGAACCAAAATATAATTAAAAAACACACAAGATTTTAGCACAGTGCAAATCCTGCCAATTCCCGACTAAAATATAACTCAGACATCAACCCAAAAACCAACCAGATTTTAGCACAGTGCAAATCCTGCCAATTCCCGACTAAAATATAACTCAGTCATCAACCCAAAAAAACCCACCACATTTTAACACAGTGCAAATCCTGCCAATCCCCGACTAAAATATAACTCAGTCATCAACCCAAAAACCAACCAGATGTTAGCATTGTGCAAATCTTTCCAATTCCCGACTAAAATATAACACAGTCATCAACCCAAAAACCAACCAGATTTTAACACAGTGCAAATCCTAACAATTCCCGACTAAAATATAACTCAGTCATCAACCCAAAAACCCAACAGATTTGAGCATTGTGCAAATCCTGCCAATCCCCGACTAAAATATAACGCAGTCATCAACCAAAAAACAAACCAGATTTTAACACAGTGCAAATCCTGCCAATTCCTGACTAAAATATAACTCAATCAATAACTCAAAAACCCACCAGATTTTAGCATTGTTCTAAAATATAACGCAGTCATCAACCCAAAAACCAACCAGATTTTAGCACATTCCAAATCCTGCCAATCCCCGACTACAATATAACTCAGTAATCAACCTGAATACCAACCAGATTTGAACACAGTGCAAGTCTTTTCAGTCCCGAACCAAAATATTGTGGTATTCCAACGCTCACGATTGAAAATTACCCACGATTCAAGAAAATCTGAAATACAATGCCACGCAAGCCGGTCTTCAATATTGAAGACTGGATGAAGAACATATCCAAATTCTTCATGTGCTTCTCTATGTGCAATGTACGTTGGATTTCGATTCAACGCCTTTTTACTGTTACAACCCTTTTTTACTGTTGCAAGCTTTCTCAACGGCTCCTCGGAGTAGTTGACAGAGCTAGCTCACAATCTTAGTTTTTAACCAATACATAAACCTTATTTTAGTACCTCCTTATTTTAGAGGCGTACGACACTGTTTAAACAGTCGAATAACCGCTTCGACCCTTTCTACCGGTAAAGACTACTTCAACTACCCGAATAAAAATTACCACTACACAACTAACAACCGATCCGAAGATTGTCCAGTAACAATAAGAAGACCAGTATGTCTTACTCAGTCATTCCCTTCAAGTATGACTTTGATCAAGAGACTGTTGAAAAGATTGAGTACAAGATTACTCAAGAAATCAATGGCTCCCAAGAAGTTACCAAGATTAAAATCCCTTTGATTACTGCAGGATCAACCAAATTACAAATTCTTTTCACCATCGATGCCTTCATTAGATCTAAGAAGACTCTCAACCTAACCACAGGACCAAGAATCTATGACAAGTTTCTAGACCTCCTCAGAGACTACACCGACAATAGCTGGTGGAACAGCTATGTAACAGCCAATGTTCCACAGAGAACTGTGGACAACTTCCAGACTACAGTGGAAGCATTCATCAGCTTCAAATTCAGCAGCAACGTCGATGCCTACCAGAATCATAAAAGATTCCTCTCCAATATTAAGAAGACAACCTCCATGACTGTACACCAATTTGTAGCACAAGTCAACTTCCACAACCATGTTATTCTCCCATTACTACCGGGACATCCTTCACAAAATGCAGCGATCAATGAAAGTGACTTCAAGAATCTAGTCTTTGAATCGATGCCAGAGGACTGGAAAGACCTCTATCAACTTAACCACTCTCCCCATAGAGATTCGCTCTCTGAAATGATGATAAAATTCGAAAGATTCCAATCTGTACAGAATAAAAACAAGAACAAGAAATCAGACAACCAGTCTCAAAACAACAACAACAGCAACAACAATGCCAACAACAACCGTAACAACCGAAATGGAAACAACCGCAACAATCGAAACAACAGAAACAATCGGAACCGAAACAATAACAACAACAACAACAACCATAACCAACGCAACAACAACAACAACCAACGCAACAACAATCAAACCAACAACAACAAAGGCTCTACTAGGATCTCGAACGACTCACCGTGTCCTATCCACCCTGGTACCAATCACACCTGGGGACAATGCTACACCAACAAGTATGGCACCAATTCCAATCAGTCCAATAACAACAGAGACAATACCGACTCGCATGTGAACGATCGCAGCAGCAATCGATCCACTACCTCTTCCCACAACAGTAACTTCAACGAACCAGAGCAACACATGTGTGTCTTCATCAATGAACCAGAAGAAACCATCCCTGCTACTCCTTGGCCGGATCTCTTCCATGTTGATATGGATATCGATGAAGAATACTACAACTCGGATCTTCAAAGATTTCCCTCTGAAAAGACCAATTCCGACAACAACAAGCAAGAGGTTGCTCCCAGCAACACAGATGTCGACCTTGCTCCAACCACAGTAAGCGTCTGCAATTCCATCAATGGATTCCTTGGAAAGTACTACTTGAAAACCCTCTTCGATTCCGGATCAACCGACAATCTCATAGTGGAATCAGCAATTCCCTCTGGAATCAAGAAGAACCTCCTAGACCAACCAATTCAAATGCAAACAACAAATGGCAAAACCACTTGCAACCACTATGTAACCTTGGAGAACACCATATTCCCAGAACTATCGTATTCCATGAAAGTCCTACAAATCAAATGCTTTGTTGTCTCTCAGAATATCAACTACCACCTCCTTATTGGAAGGAAAACCATGAGAGATCTTGGAATGAAAATGGACTTCGAGACTTGTACCATAGAATGGTATGAGAAGACAATGGACTTCCATCCTCGCAATTACTTTGACAACAAGTCCTTGCTTCACAAAGTTATGTCCGCAGAACCACATGCAATTGCGGAAAGTTACTCCAACCAATCAATCCAACAGTCTTATGTAGATGGAACCACCAAGTATGAGAAAACTGACCTCCACAAGCTTGTCACCGACCAAACCCATCTCTCCTACCAAGAGAAACAAGCCTTGTTACCAATACTTCTCCAAAATGAAGAACTTTTTGAAGGCTTGAACGATAAAGAATTAGGTATTTTCCCTAATCAAACGTTCCACATTGAACTGCAGCAAGGCGCAACTCCATATCATATAAAACAACCCTATTCCATTCCGCTGCACCAACAAGAAGCAGTAAAGAAAGAAATCGATCGACAAGTGAAACTTGGCATCCTAGAAAGGTGCTATGCAACCGAATGGGGAATGCCAACGTTTGTAGTGCCCAAACCAGATGGCTCCTGCCGACTCATCAGTGACTTTCGAGAACTCAACAAAGTAACCAAGAAACTTCACTATCCACTCCCAAAGCTCCAAGATATCTTCCACAGAAGAAGAGGCTTCAAATATGTCACCCTTATCGATGTCAGTATGCAATTCCACACCTTCAAACTCGATGAGGCCTCCACCTGGCTTTGCGTCCTTGTTACTCCATTCGGAAAGTTCAGACTCCTCCGATTGCCAATGGGCTTCCTTAACTCTCCAAGTTGGGCCCAAGGGTGTATGGAACAGATGCTCTCCCATCTGAAGGACATTGAAGTATACATCGATGATATTGGTATCTTCTCAGATACTCTCGAATCCCATTGTAAATCAGTCTCTTCTGTCCTCTCCTTACTGAAGTCCCACAACTTCTCTGTCAAGCCCTCCAAGTGCCACTGGTTTCAATCCCAAGCTCCGTGGCTCGGCCACATCATCTCCCGAGATGGTATTCGTCCCAATCCAAACAAGATTGCTCCCATCCTGAAACTTGCTTTTCCCTCAACAACAACCCAACTTCGATCCTTTGTTGGGATGATCAACTTCTATCGAAACTTCTATCCCAAACGCGCAGAGGTCCTTGCACCCCTTACCGACCTCTCTGGAAGAGCCAAAGGAAAAATCTCTCCAACTCCAGAACTACTTGAAGCTTTCAACAAAGCCAAGTCCCTCATTGCCAAAGACATCCTCCTTGCCTTTCCTGATCCAAACAAGCCTTTCCACGTCTATACTGATGCTTCTGATTACCAGCTTGGCGCTGTCATCCTCCAAGATGGCAAAATCATCCTTTGTTTCTCCAGAAAACTCAACGCCGCTCAACGGAAATACCCAACGGTCGATAAAGAGATGCTCTGTATTGTAGAAGTCTTCAAAGAATTCCGCACCATTCTTTGGGGCGCTGAAATCATCGTATGGACAGACCATATCAACTTAACTCGCCAAAACCTCACAAGCCATAGAATTATGACTTGGCGCATGCTCCTTGAAGAATTTTCCCCAGTATTCAAGTATATCAAAGGCAAAGACAATGAGCTTGCTGATGCTCTCTCCAGGCTACCACACCAGCAAGACCCTCCCGAGAAGAAGAAGGAGTTCTTCGGCCCTCCAACCGATCCAACGGATGATTCGGACCTTGCAACTGCTGACTCAACGGACTCCGACGACCTTCTCTCTCTTTCTGACTTGTTTCTTAACTACCCAGAAGACATTCCCATGTATCCCTTAGCTTTCGATCAACTCGCCCAAGATCAAGCAGCCAACGACGATATTGCTACCAATCCCCGGTACACAACTGAAAACTTCAACGGCACCGACTTGAAAGTTGTAGACTCCAACGGTCGACAGAAAATTGTACTCCCTCCAAACAGGGTGCAAGCCACCATCAAATACTACCACCACGTGCTTGGCCATGCCGGCGCAGAACGACTGTATCGAACCATCAACCAATTTGTATATGCCGCAAACCTGAAGGACCAAATCAATGCCTTCTGCAAAACGTGTGACACGTGCCAACGATACAAGAATAGCCACCAAAACCACGGACAGCTCCCTACCAAAGAACACCAGTATGTTCCTTGGGACACCATTGCAATCGATGGAGTAGGCCCTTGGAAAATCAAGATCCCTGGCCATGGAACAGTCTCCTTCAATGGCTTTACCATCATGGACATGTGCACCAATCTCCTCGAGATCATCCGAGCTCCACAAGTAAATCCAACCGGCCTCATGGCAGTCCATGCCCTCGACAACGGCTGGCTCTCCAGATATCCCAAACCAGTAAATTGTATTATTGACCAAGGAACCAACTTCATGAGTAATGATTTCCAACTCCACCTTGCCAACCTCGGAATCAAAGCCAAGGTTTGCTCCGTCCGCAACCCTCAATCCAATGCAGTACTTGAACGCGTCCACGATACCATGAAGTCTGCAATGAGAACCGAACTCAATACCAACCCTCCACAGACTCTCCAAGAAGCGACTGATATCATTGACAGCATCTTTGCTTCTGCTCAGTTTGCCGTTAGATCAACCATCAACAAAACATTTGGAATGACACCCGGCGCCCTTGTATTCCACAGAGATATGTTCCTACCAATTCCGGTAATTACTGACTTGGCCATGGTCAGAAACAAAAGACAAGCTCAAATCGACAAGAATGCTATGAAAGAGAACAGCCACAGGAAGCTTCATGATTACAGTGTAGGAGATCAAGTTATGGTGAAAAATGAAAAGCAAATTCCTGGAGCTTTTGAAGCAAGAAGCAAAGGCCCCTACACCATACAGCAAATTCACACAAATGGTACAGTTTCCTTTCTCTTACGAAATCAAGTAATTCAACGCATGAACATTCGGAACCTCAAACCGTATCACACCAACTAAAAATTTCTTATCTAAGGAATACTGGTCGCACACGACTAACAAAATTCTGTGCCACCAATCCAACTTTTACGAGAAGGAGAAGAGTGTGGTATTCCAACGCTCACGATTGAAAATTACCCACGATTCAAGAAAATCTGAAATACAATGCCACGCAAGCCGGTCTTCAATATTGAAGACTGGATGAAGAACATATCCAAATTCTTCATGTGCTTCTCTATGTGCAATGTACGTTGGATTTCGATTCAACGCCTTTTTACTGTTACAACCCTTTTTTACTGTTGCAAGCTTTCTCAACGGCTCCTCGGAGTAGTTGACAGAGCTAGCTCACAATCTTAGTTTTTAACCAATACATAAACCTTATTTTAGTACCTCCTTATTTTAGAGGCGTACGACAAATATAATTAAAAAACACACAAGATTTTAGCACAGTGCAAATCCTGCCAATTCCCGACTAAAATATAAGTCAGACATCAACCCAAAAACCAACCAGACTTTAGCACAGTGCAAATCCTGCCAATTCCCGACTAAAAGTCATCAATTCAAAAACCAACCAGATTTTAGCACAGTGCAAATCCTGCCAATTCACGACTAAAATATAACTCAGTCATCAACCCAAAAACCAACCAGATGTTAGCATTGTGCAAATCTTTCAATCCCCGACTAAAATATAACACAGTCATTAACCTAAAAACCAACCAGATTTGAACACAGTGCAAATCCTGTCAATTCCCGACTAAAATATAACTCAGTCATCAACCCAAAAACCCACCAGATTTTAGCAGAGTGCAAATCCTGCCAATCCCCGACTAAAATATAACTCAGTCATCAACCCAAAAACCAACCCGATTTGAACACAGTGCAAATCTTTTCTGTCCCTAACCAAAATATTATTAAATCGTCAACCCTAAAACCTACTTCATTTAGACACAATGCAAATCTTTCCAGTCCATAACCAAAATATAACTCAGTCAATAACACAAAAACCCACCAGATTTTAGCATTGTTCAAATCCTGCCAATCCCCGACTAAAATATAACGCAGTCATCAACCCAAAAACAAACCAGATTTTAGCACAGTGCAAATCCTGCCAATTCCCCACTAAAATACAACTCAGTCATCAACCCTAAAACCCACCAGATTTTAGCACAGTGCAAATCCTGCCAATCCCCGACTAAAATATAACTCAGACATCAACCCAAAAACCAACCAGATTTTAGCACAGTGCAAATCCTGCCAATTCTCGACTAAAAGTCATCAATTCAAAAACCAACCAGATTTTAGCACAGTGCAAATCCTGCCAATTCCCGACTAAAATATAACTCAGTCATCAACCCAAAAACCAACCTGATTTGATCACAGTGCAAATCTTTCAGTCCCTAACCAAAATATAATTCAGTCATCAATTCAAAAACCCACCAGATTTTAGCACAGTGCAAATCCTGCCAATCCCCGACTAAAATATAACTCAGTCATCAATCAAAAACCAACCAGATTTGAACACAATGCAAATCTTTTCAGTCCCTAACCAAAATATAATTCAGTCATCAATTCAAAAACCAACCAGATTTTAGCACAGTGCAAATCCTGCCAATTCCCGACTAAAATATAACTCAGTCATTAACCCAAAAACCAACCTGATTTGAACACAGTGCAAATCTTTCAGTCCCTAACCAAAATATAATTCAGTCATCAATTCTCCCGACCAAAATATAATTCAATCGTGAACCAAAAAACCAACCATATTTGAACACAGTGCAAATCCTGCCGATCCCCGACCAAAATATAACTCAGTAATCAACCAAAAAACCCACTTGATTTGAAGACAGTGCAAATTCTTCCGACCCTCGACCAAAATATAATTCAATCGTCAACGCAAAAATCCACCAATTTTTGCACAGTGGAAATCTTTCCAGTCCCTAATCAAAATATAACTCGTTCGTCAAAGACCGAACTTACAAATCCTGCCCATCCCCAACCTTAAATCAACTTGATTCTCTATTCATATTATGTATCCAGTTCAGACAAAGATAGTTCTGACAGCAGTTCCAATTGAGTAGCAATGGTGAATGTAACGACTTACTTAAAATTATTGTTTAATATTACTTAAGAGGGTTAGCTCTAAGTACAGTTTTGCGTGATACATATGCGCTCATAATATAACAGCCTTCGTATTTTGGATTCGAACAGCTATGTAATACTAATGGATTGAACAATAGAGTATCGCCTGACCTCAATGGCACTTTTACTCCATACGTGGGGAAGACAAAGTAATAAATCACCTCTTCATCACTTACATGTTTTGGAGCAATAACTGTCAGCCTTGTGTAGAACATATCGGCATCGGTATGGCATTTTGAGTGATAATCCTTTCCAATAGCAAAGGCCGTTGCGTGATGGCCGATTGCATTCAACGTTGTACGATTAACAACCTCATTCATAACAGTCGTTTCAAGGTTGACAAATTTGGACATTGGAGTTAAACTGAGCTGCATTTCCTTCACAATGTGTAGGGCTTTCTGTTCAAGGTTGTATTTTGTTGTCGAGTCCACATTGTTTTTGAAAACGTACACACCATTTCCTGATTTCAATCGATTTGGTCTCATCCCAACAATAGCATATCCACTGTTTACACTGTCACATTTGGTTCCTCGACCTATTTTGGGTTTAGATTCAACAATCTGCCCAGCAAATGTTCTTGTGATTTCTATATTTTTGGGAGTACCCAAGCGTCGTTTTGCGATTTGTGTGGAAGCTTTTGCAAAGATTCTCAATGATGGTTCTGATTCTGCAAACGCTAGAACAAACTTCTCGTTGGTACTATCCAATGTCGTGAAACTGTCTATAGAGACTGCTTGTGCCAAAGAATATTTCTTCTCTCCAACTGTCGTCCGGCCCCAATTCGTATCCAGGAATTTTCCTTTAAACCCATTTGTGTGAACTGTTTTCAATGCTATTTCCTCGACATGTTTGAAAATTGCATTTGGATCTCGGCGCCGATTCCTGTCCCCTCCTGCTGTCTTGTTAGGTTTTATCTCCGACAAGTGTTTGTAAGTCTGGTGGATTGATGATGGTGCTGCGTTTTTGAGAAAATTTGAAGTCATTTTCTTTCTCTCAGTCTTCCCACGTTTCCTCTTTGATTTTTGCTTGATTGCTTTTGCTGGCAATTGCTTTGTTGTTGTTTTGAATCCCATTGTTGTCGCTGATTCGTTGCCGGTGGAGGAGCGTTTCCGCTAATTCGTTGCCGCTTGCCGGTGGAGGAGGAGGAGGAGCGTTTCCGCTGATTCGTTGCCGCTTCCCGGTGGAGGAGGAGCGTTTTCGCTGATTCGTTGCCGCTTGCCGGTGGAGGAGGAGGAGGAGCGTTTTCGCTGATTCGTTGCCGCTTGCCGGTGGAGGAGGAGCGTTTTCGCTGATTCGTTGCCGCTTGCCGGTGGAGGAGGAGGAGGAGCGTTTTCGCTGATTCGTTGCCGCTTGCCGGTGGAGGAGGAGGAGGAGCGTTTTCGCTGATTCGTTGCCGCTTGCCGGTGGAGGAGGAGCGTTTTCGCTGATTCGTTGCCGGTGGAGGAGCGTTTCCGCTGATTCGTTGCCGCTTGCCGGTGGAGGAGGAGGAGCGTTTCCGCTGATTCGTTGCCGCTTGCCGGTGGAGGAGGAGCGTTTTCGCTGATTCGTTGCCGGTGGAGGAGCGTTTCCGCTGAGATTCGTTGCCGCTTCCCGGTGGAGGAGGAGCGTTTTCGCTAATTCGTTGCCGGTGGAGGAGCGTTTCCGCTGATTCGTTGCCGCTTCCAGGTGGAGGAGGAGCAGCGTTTTCGCTGATTCGTTGCCGGTGGAGGAGAGTTTCCGCTGAGATTCGTTGCCGCTTCCCGGTGGAGGAGGAGCGTTTTCGCTAATTCGTTGCCGGTGGAGGAGCGTTTCCGCTGATTCGTTGCCGCTTCCAGGTGGAGGAGGAGGAGCGTTTTCGCTGATTCGTTGCCGGTGGAGGAGCGTTTCCGCTGAGATTCGTTGCCGCTTGCCGGTGGAGGAGGAGTAGCGTTTTCGCTGATTCGTTGCCGGTGGAGGAGCGTTTCCGCTGAGATTCGTTGCCGCTTGCCGGTGGAGGAGGTGTAGCGTTTTCGCTGATTCGTTGCCGCTTGCCGGTGGAGGAGGAGCGTTTTCGCTGATTCGGGAGAAGGTTTTCGCTGACTCGTTGCCGCTTGCCGCTGATTCGTTGTCGCAAATATATGATATGATAATTGAACAAAATGGGTGAGTTTCTATTGATGTACTACATAGAGTAAATAATAACAACAGAATAATATAATCTACATGCCGATCGATTTGATGCCACAAACCAAGACTGCACGCGGCGCCACCGAGGCCGACGCCTACTTTTGTTGTTTGCTTCAATTTGCCCATTTGATTGGATGCTTACAATTTCAAGGGAAGATTTGCCCCGATGATTCCCGGTTGCTTCGATCGTTCCGGCTTGCTTGTGCTTCGATCGTTCCGGCTTGCTTGCGCAACGATGGTTCCCGGTTGATTCAATGGCTCCTGGTTGCGCTTTGATCGTTCCCGGTTGCTTCGATGGTTCCCCGTTGACTCGATTCGGCGCTCCTATTCGAATATATGATATGATGATAATTGAACAAGAAAATGGGTGAGTATTGTCGATTCGAGGGTTGCTTCTGATTTGATGGTTGGTTGCTTACGATCCGTTGCTTACGATTCGATGCTTCCGATTTGGTCCTATGAAAATGAGAGAAAAACAGAAGAGAGGAAAAACAATCAGTTTGAGCAATGCCGAAGGCAGTATAAATATTCTCTATCTATCTCATTCGTACTGTTGCTTGTTACCGATGTTCCGACAATCGTTGTTGTTCCGACAATCGTCCCGATGAAACTGTTGTTGCTGCTGCCGTTGATTTGCAGCCTTCTTTTTCCTCTGTCACGAAAAACAGTACCTCGTGCCTGTTGATATAGAAGCAATGGATAGAGATTTATTGCTTTCAAGACATATATGTTTGGGGGCCAAGTCAAACAATATCTATCAGCAAACCACCTCTTGTCCAATGCGAGCTAATTCTTTTTCCAGTACAAGGCTGTTATTTCAGACTAAAATATAAGAGCACGGATAACCTGCCGAATACTGATAATTAAGTATAAGGTGGAATCCCACGTTCACCGACGGAGTGCCAAATAGCAACTCTACTCAAATAAGTTGGATGTCAGAAGGCTGATTATAAAGTGAATTTTTTTTGTTGCGAGATAGAAAAAGTGATTTTTTTGTCTATCTCAAGGTAAGAAAAGATTATTACTGTTTGTGTGGGAGAGAGTTTTTTTTTTCCGAGGAGAAAAAAAAAATCATTGATCGATCGAAGTAGAGGATACTTCAACCTTCTGTAGAATTAAAATTCAATCTCGTATGTACGAAAAAAGAAGTACTTTTTCGTACGTACAACATTCTTTTTCGAACGTACGGTACATGATTCTTTTTCGAACGCCGTACGTACGAGATTCTTTTTCGAACGTACATACCGTACATACCGTCAGTTTTTTTGGTTGATGACTGAATTATATTTTGGTTAGGGACTGAAAGATTTGCACTGTGTTCAAATCTGGTGGGTTTTTTTTGGGTTCATGACTGAATTATATTTTGGTTAGGGACTGAAAAGATTTGCATTGTGTTCAAATCTGGTTGGTTTTTAGGTTGATGACTGAGTTATATTTTAGTCGGGGATAGACAGAATTTGCACTGTGCTAAAATCTGGTTGGTTTTTGAATTGATGATTGAATTATATTTTGGTTAGGGACTGGAAAGATTTGCACTGTGTTCAAATCAGGTGGGTTTTTGGTTTGATAACTGAGTTCTATTTTGGTCGGGTACTGCCAGGATTTGCACTGTGTTCAAATCTGGTGGGTTTTTGGGTTGATGACTGAATTATATTTTGGTTAGGGACTGGAAAGATTTGCACTGTGTTCAAATCTGGTTGGTTTTTGGGTTCATGACTGAGTTATATCTTGGTCGGAGACTGGCAGGATTTGCACTATGTTCAAATCTGTTGGGTTTTAGGGTTGATGACTGAGTTTTTTTTTGGTTAGGGACTGGAAAGATCTGCACTGTGTTCAAATCTGGTGGATTTTTGGATTGATGACTGAGTTATATTTTAGTCGGGGATTAACAGGATTTGCACTGTGTTCAAATCTGTTATCGTTTAGGGTTGAGGATTGAGTTATATTTTGGTCGGGGATTGGAAAGATTTGCACTGGCTTCAAATCTGTTCAATTTTTGAACTGATGACTGATTTACTTTTTAGTCAGGGATTGAAATAATTTGCACTGTGCTCAAATCTCGTGGGTTTTTCAGCTGTTGGGAGACACAAAACATAAGAATACTGATCTACAAAGAAGAAAAGACGAAAACAAGCACATAACTTCACAGTACCCGACAGGAACAAACCATCATGAACAGCAATATACCTCCCATGGATTTGGATGATCAGGAAATCAATGACAATGCCAATACTACTGTGGGTACAGAGAAGACACTAGAAGGAAAAACAGAGTCAAAAACAATTTCTGTCATGCTAGAAGCAGCAATCGATACAGCACCCGACAGGAACAATCCTATCATGAACAGCAATTTATCGCCCGCCAACGCAGCAAGCGATACAGCACCCGACAGGAAAAATCCCATCATGAACAGCAATTTATCGAACACCAACAATCCTGCTTTGACGACACTAACTCCCATGGATTTAGAGGGTAAAGAAAGTAATGACAATGCCAATATAACTGTGGGTACGGAGAAGACACTTGAAGGAAAAATGGAGTCAAAAACAATTTCTGTCATGGTAGAAACAGCAATCGATGACAATGGTAATGCCAATGTGAATGTCGGCATTGTTAAGGAAACAAATTTAGAAAATATTGGACAGGACACGGTGAATTACAAAACGGTTGCAGGGACAGAGACGACAACAATTTCTGGTAATGACGCAACAGCAAGAACAACAGAAATTGATGTGACGACAAATGAGACAACTTCACCGGACGATCATCAGATTGTTAAAAGGATGTCAGATAATCAAGAGACAAAGAATAAAGGAAAGCCAATCGGTTCAAAGAAAAAAAATGATCCTCTATCAAAATACAACAAACCCAATCTAGTGGAAATTAGAAAACTATCTAAAGAAAAAGCAATCGACATGATGTCTGGATTATGCAGTTATATCTTTCATGATAATGACAAGGAAATACCATATGCGATGCCAACTTCGGTGATGGGTTTCATATGTAAATGTGGGCAAGTTATGGGCCATGCAAAAAAAGCAAGTAAACACTTACAAAACTGCCAATCCATGGAAGACACTGTCCCAAAATGCATACCAGATGAAATGAATTATAGAGCTGAATCTCGATATGCATGGTATCAGAACAAGCTTCAGTTGAAATTGAGTCTTAAACAAAAAACATTTGCCTGTATCTGTGGTGAGATGCATGGAATAACAGCTTTTTCCACTCATGCTAATGCCTGTCAATTTGCTGCAGAGTGCGTCAAGGAATTTGAATTGAGGAATGCTACTCCTCAACCATTGAAATCTATGACAAATGGATCTTTTTCTAATGATGTTTTGCTTGAAATTTCTCAACCCAATCATTCAATATCTTACAAACGCATGAAATGTGAAGAAATGAAAGATCACCCATTTGTTACTATGACGTTTGAACAAGCTGCGTTTTATGTGCCAAAACTTGAAGATCCATTGTTTGCTACACAATTACAAATTGTTGATAGCATCCAAGCCAAAATTATGAAACATTGGGATTTTTTCAAGTCAGTTGTTTCTAAGGCAAGGAAAGCAGATCATTCCGCACAACCAATACAAGCATTCAGATATGAAATGCATCTGTCTTTCAGTCCAACGCACCTAGCACTTAAACCGGCATGGAAAAAGTTTTGTGATAAAACTGGTTTTGAGATGCGTCATATGGTTTCTTTGTTAAAATTTATTGAAGAAACCACTATGAATATGTGTTTACCACGAACAATTCCAAAAGAAGAAATTCAATATTGGAAGGTTGCTACACCTAGCCTAATAATCACTGAAGTACGTGGTGATCAGGCCATGCACTTAGATTTGATGGGACATCGTTTTGAAAAACAATTTGGAATGCTGCTTACAGGAGGGCAGAGTACAACAAAAGTGGTTGAACCAAGTCAAAAGAAAAGGTTGGTTATAGAACAGCGATTGATCTCATTCAGAAAGGTTTATCATCTGTTCGGGCTTTGAATTGGATAAATATTCCAGAATCATTTTTTCAGAAAATCAAAAATATGGGAGAAACGGAAGAAGCCTTGGATGAATATTTTCAAACAGCATTTGGTGATTTATTCAGGATTATTCATGGTGAACGTCATGTCCAATGCGACAAAAATGAATCGATTACACCCAATCTGCTCGAAAATTTTGAATTCAAAGCAGCCAGACTCGTACGGTGTCCTTTGCTGTCTTTTTCTGAAATTCCAGGAGGAGTAATCCACGCTGGTAGTGGTTCATCCATAAACACGATCCGTATTTTGTTATTTTGGACTGCATATAACAAGACAAAAACAAAACAGTATGATGCTGGTTTACAGGTTACACTTCTGCAGAATATGGTTATGATTGCAGAGTCTGTTTGGAAACATATTGATGATTTGGACAAAGAATATATGATTCATCTACTCTACTATGCATATTACGTTTCAGCAGAAGCTTACAAGCCTACAGCCTCTGGAATGTTTGCAAGTCAAGGCAATTTATCTGAAGTGCACACACTTGTTTCAAAATTTCACATTATATGTGAATGTGAATCAGATGCAGAGAAGAATCAAAAAATGACTGAATTGCTTTCCACCTATACTAAACGTTTGTTCAAGGTTCAATATCACCGTGAAGCAAAAAAACATAAAAAAAACTATAAGGAAAATTAAGTTATTTTCCCCACGACCCCCTTTTTGGGGGGTCTAATACGTGCAAAAGACAGATTACATTAAAAAAATTAAAATTTGTTTGTTAGATGTTAATTTCTCATTCCCTCTATGCTTTGAATTCATTTCGTGCGCGAGACATGCTCACAGATACATCACATGCACATACATGACACGTGCCCCACGCATGGTATAATTGGAAGACACATGTTGAATAGTTTTTAGAGTACTTTTCACATCATAGTATCTTCAATTCGTTCATCTTAATCAATTCCATTACTATGAAGTCCCAGGTTTGTGAAAAAATCTTTATTTTATTTTCTATGATTAATCCAATTGACCTATTGCAAATTCCAAGGCAATCTTGTTTCATTGTTTTTAATCTATCACAACAGTGTCAAGTCCCAGGTTCTCAAAATCGTTTGACAGGATAACGTAGAATTAGCAGGCAAACAATCAATTTGGAATTACTTCACACACTACTGTGTGGTTTTTGAAGGTATTTTGGTCCGTGCATTACCACTGCAATTTTTGCACACTTTTTTCACGATGAAAAACCCATCCTAATCACGATAAAATAAACACTTCAAATACAGCAGCATCTAATCAATCATTCTTTTCAATATGGCGCCAACGAGAAAGGCTGTAAACTCCATTGATGACTCTAAGAAAAAGACTACCACTGTCACCAGAAACCTCCATCTCCAGTTAAAAAAGAGAAAATCATTAAACCTAGAAAGTTGAGCAGCCCACGAAAGTATCAGCAGAATGTGGTAGAAGTTTTCAAATTTTGCACGGATGATAGAATGATGGGTGCACAGCTTCTTAATGTTATGGGTGAAGCTGGTTTTGCGTTTCCTGTGTTGAAAGCAATCAGAGAAGGTAATTTGAACAAGTATCCTGAGCTAGGTCCTGATCATTTTGATGTGAGATGCACGGAAACTCTTATTCTGAGGGAATCACATGACACTAACAAAGCTCTAAAAGACACACCCACCAGCAAATATGGACATGTTGCTTTTGTTGCCTTCCCTAATCCTGACAGATACCCTACCATTGAAACAGAGACTATGGAAGAATTCAGAGATTTGATCGTCAAGATTTTTTGTAGTGAAGAACAGAAAAATGCCGAAAAAACATTTCTTCCATTTTCTCCAACTCATATCAAAATCCCAAACAATGCTCCTCCTAATAGTTCCATTGACAAAATATTCAAGGATGATAGTACACATGCAATCTTTGAAACCTATCATTGTCCAGAAGAGGTGACGACTCCGGAAGAGAAATATTCATACATCCGTGAGAATGATTTGTGGGACATCTTCACACGCAAAAACAATGGTGAATACAGCTACTATGCAACACGCTTTGTTGGCTTTCCTGTAGGACAGAACTATCAGGATTGAAGTATCATCTCCAGATTAACAGAAATCATGTTAATTACTAAGGGTCAATGCCACCTTATCAGAAGATTATCAGATTTAACCAAAAAGAATTATCGCATCAAAAACAATTGACATAATCGCATACCATCCCAAAAGCAATTATATAACAAATACAAAAAAAACATATTATTCATCATCTTTTTCTCAACTGTCATAAATTGAAAAATCTAAATCAGCAAAGCATAACATTTGTGTACAAAAACAAAACATAATAAGTCTATTTCCGTACCAAAATTATAGAGATTTGAAGACAGTGCAAATCTTGTCAATCCCGGACCAAAATATAACTCAGTCATCAATCCAAAAACTCAACAGATTTGAAGACAGTGCAAATCCTGCCCATCCCCGACCAAAATATAAGTCAGTCATCAATAAAAAAACTCACCAGATTTGAAGACAGTGCAAATCTTTCCAATCCACGACCAAAATATAACTCAATCATAAACCCAAAAACTCACTAGATTTGAAGATAGTGCAAATTTTGCCCATCCCCGACCAAAATATAACTCAGTCATCAATCCAAAAATTCACCAGATTTGAAGACAGTGCAAATCCTGCCCATCCCCGATCAAAAGAAATCTCAATCATCAACCAAAAACTCACCAGATTTGAAGACAGTGCAAATCCTGCCCATCCCCGACCAAACTATAACTCAGTCATCAATCCAAAAATTCACCAGATTTGAACACAGTGCAAATCTTTTCAGTCCCTAACCAAAATATAATTCAATCATCAACCGCAAAACCACACCAGATTTGAACACTGTGCAAATCTTGTCAATCCCCGACCAAAATTTAACTAAATCATCAACCCAAAAACACACCAGATTTGAAGACAGTGCAAATCCTGCCCATCCCCGACCAAAATATAACTCAGTCATCAATTCAAAAATTCACCTGATTTGAAGTCAGTGCAAATCCTACCCATCCACGACCAAAATATAACTCAGTCGTCAATCCAAAAACTCACCAGATTTGAACACAGTGCATATATTTCCATCCCCGACCAAAATATAATATAACTCAGTCATCAACCCAAAAACTCAACAGATTTGAAGACAGTGTAAATCTTTCCTTGAAGACAGTTCAAATCTTTCCAGTCCCTACCAATCGTCAACCTAACATTAACTCAGTTGACTATCAAAATATTGACCAGATTTGGCCCAAATTTATGTTTCAGGTACGTTAGGGAAGCAAATTGGAAATGTTTTCAACTATTTCAAATCTACATAGCTCTGAATATCCATTTTTTTACCTAATATTATTGATCATTTTCACTACAATATTTTGAAACAGGTTGATAATGCTTGTGACAACTCATGCCATTGAAAAAGCCTATGAAGAGGCATTTAAAGCAAAAAATAAATTGATTACTTTTTCTCAGGGAAAGTTCAAAGCAAACGTTTGCTGTATCTGTGACAGATTCATAAGAACAGGTGATGAAAAAAAACTTGACTTTAGTTCTCTAGCACATCCATATGTTAGAGATTATTTTCACAAGAAGAAAATCAAGTGGGACAATATGCCGTTTAAATTTGCTTCTGTGTCAGTTAGGAACCAAGTTCTGAAGCAATACACACAAAAATGTATCAATGGGAGAAGAATAATCCACAATCAACAAATTTTATTCAATGATTTCATTTTGTCACCAAAGACATATGCGATCAAGCCTTCTAGTGATAGAGAAGTTATCTCCCAATTTGGGTGCTGCAGCCAATGCTATAATGGTATTGAGAGCATGAAAAAGAACAATAATAAACAAGCCAAGCTTCCAAAATATGCTATAGCAAATGGACTCTTGCATGGATATCCTCCTAACGAACTATTAGATTTGACAGCAACAGAACTTGCCATTATCTCAGATGTGAGAATCAGCCAACACATATTTCATTTCCATGCTGGACAGCATCAAATGATTAAAGGGTATCACTTTTTGAGAAGAAACAATTTGGAATATACAAGTGGCGTTATCAACTATCTGGAATCAATTGGGAAGAATCAAATCCAAGTGATCCTAACAGGATCATTCACTAACCAACAAAAAATGGCAGTAAAAAAGAAAATGGAGTTCAGAATACAAAAAGTGAAAAAAGCCTTGCATTGGATGAAACAAAATATGGGTTACCTTGAGGATGAAAACATAAATGATACTCATATCATTTTACCTCTTTTTGTTGACAAGACCAATCAAATACCATCTTCGAACTCAAACATTGAACAACAATTTGAAATGCATGTCATCTTTCCTGATGAGAATCTACCCAGCACAACCAATGGAGGATTTGACACAGATAAACATTTCAAGGACCACTGTATAGAAGATCTCATTGACAAGAATGCCACCATGATCTGTAGAACATCCAACAACATACTGAAAGATTATGAAGGAAACAATTTCTTGCGTTCTTTCCCACTTCAATTTCCATATGGCATTGGATCTGTTGATGTGGATGGAGTAGAGAGAATGAGTCCTGATTATCTGAAATATTTATCAGAGTTATCATCACCATGCTTTCATCAGGGTGAATTTGTAGCAGTTATGTACAATTTTGTACAAAGAGTCAAAATGGTGAAACATTCCTATTTAAAAACAACAAAAAACCTGAGGTGCAACTTTTCACAGCTTGACCCAGTTCAACTCAAACAAGCATCAATCAATTTTCTAGATGGAAATGTTCTACCAGAAACAAATGAAGACTTTTTTCTTTCTAAAATAAGGGGAGTAACAAGTTCAATGGGAAATACAAATGCAGCTTCTGATATTGCTAGAAAGAAAATGTTTCAACTGATGGCACATTATGGATTGCCTTGCATTCTATTCACCATCACTCCAAATGATTCAATCAATTTTAGGATTAGAGTGATGTCAAAATCCAAGGATGAAGAAGTTACTTCTGAGGATTTCCCAGATCTTTTTAAGCGAGAACAACCACCCATTGATGATTGTGATCTTTTTCAGTTTGTGACAGAGTGCTCATCGATAAGAACAACATATCCAGGTATTTGTGCTATTGAATTTGAAAATATTTTGGAAATAACCATCAAGTTCATATTGGGATGGGATAACAAGGAAGGTAACATCAAAGATATGGGTTTATTTGGAGATTTAGAAGCATATAGTGTTGCAGTTGAAGAACAAGGACGTGGCACTCTGCATGCACATTTTGTTTTGTGGATAAATAAATGGAATGACCTGCTACAAGATTTGCATACGGAGGACAAGCAAGATGGGGCAATAGAGACCATGAAACAGTATGCACAAAACATACTGACAACAAAATTGTTTCAGAACTTTGATTCTATTCAGTGCAGGAATCCTGAGTGTTTAAGTTTGGTTTCAGAATCTTTTGAAAAATGCACAGAACAGGATTTAAGGAGATTGAGACTTAAACATGGTCACACATCACTGGGTGACAAAGCAATTTTCAAATGCAGAGCCTGCTCTAAACTTTACACAAGTGAAGATATGGCGCGTGAAAGTTTAGATTTCCTCAAAAGTATACCAACATCAAATGAAACTGGAGAACAATATTTCATGTATCACAAGTTTTGGAATGGTGTGACTAAGCAATCAAAATGTCAGGTGACAATGGAAATGGCATTGCATAAAGAAACTGCTGCCCAAATTAAAAGTGGTCGTTTCCCGCGCCTTGGATCAATGAAATACCAAAAAAACCTTCACATTGTTAATTTGTTACGCAATTTGCATGCCTCAACACATGCAAGCTCATGTCACAAAAAGGACAAAAATGGTGAATGTAGGTTCAAGCTCCCGCTTCCTGCTTGTGATGAAACAAAGATACATTTTGAAGATGAAGAATTGACATCATTTGATTGGACAGGCAAATGCAACAAGAAACAATTGTTTGTCTGGGAACATGAGAGAACACATCAGGATTGTTTTGCCAATTCAAACAATAGTATTGTAAGTTCTATTTTTCAATGCAACAACAATGTTATTTGGGGGGTAGATGGTGCAGGGATTTATTACCTGACATGTTATGCCTCAAAAAGTACACAAAAGGATGATAAAGAAAAGATCAGTGCAGTTGCAGAAAAAGTAATCAAACAACTTGGTGAACAACAGAGACAAGAAAATGAAAATGTCACAATGAATGATGAAGAACATGATGAACCAAACACAGTAAACCACAGAAATGACTCTACAGCACAACTAAACGAAACAAATGAAGAAGATGATCTGATGAGAGAAAAGGTTGGAATAAGAGCTATTCTAAATGCATTGTTCAAAGTGACACAAGATAACATCACTTCAGCACCAATGGCTGCCTACCTGACAAGAAACCATACAAGATTTAGGTTCTCAGAAGAGTTTTCAACATTGGTGTTGAGCAATTATATTGAGAATGATCATGTTGTTGATGGTGTTCTAAAACTGAAAGAAGCCAATGAAAGTGACAATGAGGAAGACTTGCCAGTTTATCTATCAAAAGTTGCAAATTATATTTGCAGACCAACAGAACTAGAGGGTGTGTGTCTTTATGATTTTGCATCAAAGTATTATACAAAAATGAAAAGAAGTAAGACATCACTGGACTTTACGGATAACCATCCCTCCAAAAACCATTCATTTTGTGATGAATACAAAAAACCTAAACTTCCAGGTATCTGTCACTATGATTTGAAATCGACGTCAAACTTTAGGAACAAACAAATTGGGAATTTTGTCCCACAGCATGAAAATGAAGAACACCAGGAAATTGCTTTAGCAATGGAAGATTATGCTAAAAGAGCAAGTGTGTTATTTTCACCATTCAGAAAGCTTTCTGACCTCCAATTGAATTCCAAATATCTTCCCTATTTTCAATCTTTTTTAGCAAATGGTTTGCTAAAACAAGAGCATCAGAATATTTTGAAGAATATTCAAAGGACACATAACAGCTTGATGGGTGGACGTGCAAAAGATGCACTAGAGAGAGTGACCTTACCACCAGATACTAGGTGGACACATGATGAATCAAATGCAGAAGACAACAACAGAAATAATATCAACATCTTGGATGAATTGGATCTTTTTGGGAACACAGTTTTAGGATTGGATGATGACAACTGTTTTAGAACGAGTCATAATCTATTTTCCTTCAACACATCAATCATTACTAAGGCAGGAAGCAATCATTGTGGACACAATTTGATTAAGGCACCAAATATTGACCAAACAAAAACAATATTTTGTTCAGCTTCTAGGGTATCATTAATGGAAGATGGTGAAGATACAGATATGGGCAGGGATTGGCATGAGCTTGACATCACAAACATGATTAAAGTGATGGTAAACACACCATACTGTTGTTACAAATGAAGAGATCACAAACTTATCTGCCACGGGTACTTGTGAAAACATGATTGCATATGGTAAAGAGATATTCAATGGTGACAAACATCAAATGATAGCATTTGTATACATTGTCTCTGGATTTGTACTGAGAGTTTATGAAAAACAAAAGAAAAATGGAATGAAAAAAACAAGAAACACAAGGAGAAGATTATCTGGTGAATTGGGAAGACTTGCACCATTCAATGAATTTGGTGAGGAGGAAGAGAACGATGATTTTGACTCATCTATTTCAAGGCGTGACAAGATCAACTTCAGTACAACAGTTCAGATGTTGCAAGAAATGCATGAACATAGACAACAATCCATAGCATTTCTATCGGGTGCAGGTGGTACAGGGAAAAGTCGCGTGATCAGAGCAATTCTGTCTTATTGCAAGGAATTCTGTGAAAATTTGAACATCAAGTTTACAAGGCAAACAATTGTTGTTACAGCTTTAACTGGATGTGCAGCAGTGTCAATTCATGGTAGCACTCTCCATAGTGCTTGCCACATTCCAGTGAAAGAGAACGATTCATACCTTGAAAAATTAAGTGAATTCAAAGAAGATTGGGTTGACACAGAAATGATCATTATTGATGAAATATCCTTTGCAAATTATTCATTGTTAAACAGGCTGCATAAAACATTGAATGAATTGAAAGATGCTCCAAGAACAAATACATTGTACGGTGGTATCAATGTACTCTTTGCTGGAGATTTCAATCAGCTACCACCCATAAATGGAACCAAAATATATGATGAGCAATATACAACAATGTTCAGGGATGCTGTCAATGTGATGCTGGAATTAAAAACAAACCACAGGTTTCAGGAAGATGCATCGTATGGAAAATTGTTAGAAAGAATTTTTAAAATTGGGCTTAGTGAAGAAGATGCTAAGCTTATCAACTCAAGGAAAGTGATTGAGAGTGATTCTTTACCAATGGCAATTTCTTATGCTGTACCAACAAACAAAGACAGGTGTGCAATCAATGATGCAATTTTTGCCCTTCATTTACAACAAAACCCATTCCAAGAACATTGAAGACCCTATTCCCTTGCACACCATATGCATACGAGCATCCAATGTTGAATACAAATATGCCAAAAGCAGAAAAGATTACAAGGCCTTTCCAGATAAAGGAGATATATTTTACAGTTGTTGCTCTGATGCAGATGTTACAGAAAGAAGAGGAAGTACACATGTTGATCCATTTCTAAAGTTATATATTGGTTGTCCCATCATGATAACAAGCAATATATCTGTTGAAGAGGCTATAGCTAATGGTTCAAT